>VXAK01000517.1:0-92418 GCA_013399435.1 Arenaria interpres | reverse complement strand
TTCAAGGACTGGAGCATCTCCCTTATGAGGAGAGGCTGAGAGAGCTGGGACTCTTTAGTCTGGAGAAGAGAAGGCTGAGGGGAGACCTTATTGATGCCTACAAGTATCTCAAGGGCGGGCTGAAGGAGGAGGGAACCAGACTCTTTTCAGTGGTTGCCAGTGAGAGGACAAGGGGCAATGGGCACAAGTTGGAACATAAAAGGTTCCACTCGAATATGAGGAAAAACTTTTTCACGGTGAGGGTGACAGAGCCCTGGAACAGGCTGCCCAGGGAGGTTGTGGAGTCCCCTTCTTTGGAGATTTTCAAGACCCGCCTGGATGCAGTCCTGAGTGGCATGCTCTGACACGCTCTGGGTAGTCCTGCTTTGGCAGGGGAGTTGGACTAGATGATCTCTATGGTCCCTTCCAACTCTAAAAATTCAGTGAAATTCAGTGAAATTCAGTGAAATTATGTACATATAAAGAAATCAAATTATGAATAACGGCTGCCAAGCATTAGGTCAGAGAGCATTTTTTTGTAAATACCTTAGAAGCATATGTATAAGCTAAAATATATTACCTAGAACTAATCAATGGTAAAGCAACAATAATTGAAAACCAGCAATAAAATATTTTCTATTGTTCATCCCAGCTGAATCAACACAGTGCACAAACAGACCAATACTGATAATAGGTTATTTCTACACAACTTTCAAGAGGCCAGGCAAGGGATCCCCATAAATCTGATGTGCTTCCTGAGTCTGTCTGTGCCCTTTGTATGTCCATAGCCCCACAACCTGCCTCTCACCCCCTGGTTGTCAGCTGCTGTGATTCAGCACAGTCTCTTCACTGTGCATGGGGCCACTCTGAACAGAGCTCCTCTACCTGGCTCCTAACCGCAACTTGTTACTGTCATGAAGACCGATGAGCTAAGTGAGGCTGGGGTGCTGCGTAAAATATGCCAGGGTTTGTATTTCTTATTTTCCTCTGTCTATATCTACTGACCTCCACCCTTGAAGTGACCTCAGGACCTTGAAGAATACAGTCATAAATTTTGTAAGATAGGTCATTTTTATACAAGCCCCTCCTGATATTCGTTGTTCTTTTTCTACCCCTGGAATTTGTCCTTCTGAAATTGTCTCCTGAAATTCTTTTATTATCCCTTACTCACTTGAAAAAATAGAGCAGAATATCCACCCACCCACCTCCATGGACCTCCACAGTTCCCAGGACACCACATACTTTCCACCTTGTTTTTATGGTCAGGGAGCGCTTTATGTCTCTGACCTTCAGAACGTCTCCTGAGTTCCTTGGCTACTAGAAAATAGAAGGAAAGTGAGGGCTAAGGGTCAGGGTCATGGTCTACTACTGAAAATGCAGAAGGCAAGTTGGAGAGGGGTTGGAGAGACACAGGCAAGCCTGGGCACCATCACCTCCTCCTTTGCTGACACAAGAGGTGAAGTGGGAGCAGAGGCTGGGAGCTATAGCTTTTGCTGGACTGCAACATCCCCCAGTAGCAGCGCACATTTTAATACATACATCCCCAAACCCCCATTAGTCAGCAACAGTAGCTGGAGAAGGGGCAAGGCAGGTTACTGTCTGAAAAAGGATTTTGGGGTGGCAGGATGGGGATGTGCCCTCTGGAATAGCTGATGCTCATTCCTTCAGGCACAGGCAAAAGGCACCGTTTCCTCTTGCGGGCTTTCGCGTAGACTGCCTTCCGCTGCTATTCGTGTCAACAACATATAAATGACGTTAAAACTCTAATCACATTAAAGCTTGTCCGCGGCGGCAGTGACACATGGCTGCTAGCTTTGGAGTTTGACTAGAGCACACGGTCTCTGCTGCTCCGTGCTAGTCACCAGGGAAGCAGCAGGGCAGGAAGCCAGGCATCGCTGTTGACAGGGCAGAGACAATAGCAGATGGGCTTAGTAGATTAAAAACCAGCCTCGTGCTGCCCCGTGACCAGCCTGGATGTTGTCAGCCACATACTCCTTATCTTACATATTGTGAGATACTTAATATCTATGAGGCAAAGAGAGGAAATGTGCTGTTTTGGGGGCCTGCTTACTTGTTTTAACAAGGTAGATCGTGGCTTTCACAAAATAAACCTTCCTTAAATGGTATTAAACTGTGTCGCTGTTGAGACGGCCACGACGATACGGACACACCTTCGTGAGCAAGAGCCCAAAAGACCCAACTTTATTGTTTTAACAATCTCTTTTATATCTTTCTTACGAACATGTGTCCATATATAATTGGTTCACTCAAAGTCCAGCAGTTCATGATTGGATGACTTCCTCCTTTGTTCTCTGCTGTAACTTCAGTAACTTTCTTCTGCTGGCAGTCTGACAGGTCCGTAATCTTATTTGCTCCCCTCTTCTCAGGACTCTCAGGCCTCTTCAAGGGTACACAGGTGTCGATCCTGTGTATCCATCAAGGATCTGTCAAGGATCCATCAAGGTCGATGTTAAGCTCACATTCCGATCCCTCGGACCAGCTGAGGTTTCCCACAAAACTGCTGCTTCTGTAAATTTCTTAAGTAACTTATAACTTTTTTAAGCAATGATAAGTAATGAAATACTTTTAAAACCTTTTAGTCCATAAAGTAGAGGGTTGATTGATTTACCTTTGTACCACAAACTAATACATCCTCTTCATTTTTACTGCAGACACACGGAAAATATGTCCTGACAGCCTGCGTGAATGTCTTTGTCATTGAGTCCAAGTGCACACGCAAGCAATGGGCTTGAAACTGGCAAACTAAGACTTCTGCCTTTTTTCTTTTTTTTTTTTATGTTAACTACTCCCTTACTTTTATTATTTAAAAATTAAAAAGCAGGATATTCTTGGACTACTTTAAATTTGATGTCATTGCTAAACTTAGGGAGTGAAGTTTTTCTACAGAGTAGGAGTCCGAGGCCGTATCCAGATGGCCAGGCATGTGTAGGCTCGTGCCATCTTCATGTGAGTGAGGGATCTGAACCAGAGCTGACATCCCTCAGTGTGGGGTTAGCATCCCCATCATCGTGGGCTCTGCCTGCCCTCCTACCTCCCCTCTCTTGCTGACCCTGCACTGTGAATTCCCGTCCCTGTACCAGGCACATCGTTTCTACATGGGATCATGTAGACTCCCTCAACTCCTCTGCACCTTTTTAGTTTGGTGTCTGTGCCTCATCTACCTAGAATAAAAGGTATGAGTTTAAGGTTTTATGTAGTTTGGAAATGAGAACAGAAGCAGACATTCTGGCAATGGGTCAGATCAGATAAAAGAGGGCAATATTAGCACAACTTTATTATATCACTCTGAATGTTGTTTAAAACTTGTAAATTATGACAGGTTTTCAAAGAAAACTAGGTTCAAACCATCTTCTCCAGGCAAAACATACTTTTTGTGCTTCAATTGAATTGTTTTATGTAACCACATCCCTTAAGCATTCATAACCATTAACAACATTATAATTTTAATGGTGAGTTCTAGGTAATAGATGCAAGGCAGAAGACGCTATTGGATGTAATAGAATCATCCAGGTCCTGGCTGACGAATACCCAGAATTTAAAAACTGTGTCTGCACTACAGATGATTTCTGTAGCGTCACAACTTTCCTTGGGAAACAGTGCAGCATTAATACAGGTAACTAAACATAAAGTTTTAATTATGAAGAGCAAAGAGAAAGATATAATTCTGTAACCCTCATTTTAACGGGCTTCAAGTTTTTTTGCGTATTTCTCAAATCTGATCATTCAAAAAAAACCTAGTTTTTTCCTTTCTATGACATTTGCACTCCAACATGCATATGGAGGCAATGCCAGATCTGCTTTTAAATAAACAAAAGCAATAAAACTCATGTGAGAAATTCAAATGGCTTCTAAAGGTCTTGCTCAATCCAGTGGAAAGCAAGAGTGAAAATACAATGTGTACTGAGGGCCCAAGGATGCTTGAGCACCACCGGGTCTATGTTATGTACAAGAGAGCCACATCCAGACACCTTGTGAATGGGAGCATCAGTGAATGGGGATGCACAGCTGTGCAGTTGTGGCACATTGTGTTACAGGAGCTTCTTCACTACATCTAGGAGATGTTACTGGGTACAGGAAGCACGTTTACTACCTTTATAAAGCTGTACATACTATATAAAATGCACCCATTTAAAAATTCTATTGTAATTAATGCACCCAGCTCCTTTAAAATTATTTTTTTATTATTCTAAGAACTGTCAGAAAGACTATCTCTATAACTGAGAATTACTTGGTGCAGTTTCTGACCCAGTGTCTCCTGGAGTAATGACTCGCAAAGTTGACATGAGAGGTAAAACCAGCCAGTGAATGACAGTCTGGAAAGTGAGCCCCAGGGCTGATTCCTGGCACTGATCCGTCACTCCCTGCTGGCATGGATCAGCGTACATCACATAGCAGTAGAATATATGGCTTTATTGCAGAGGAAATAATAACATCCTGATCTGTTGCTCCTTGCCCCAAACAAGAAGAGTGGGTATCTAAAACCTGACCTTGATGTCATTGGAAGAGCTGCTTTTGCTTCTAGCAAAATGAAGTAATTTTATATTTTTTGGTGATTTCTTACCAGCATATTTCTCACCAGTAAGTTTGGATGGAGTTACACTAGTATCAGTTTTACCTACAGATTATTGCTCACGGTATTGGCAAATACTTTCAGAAGTAATTCTCCCTGTCTAACTTAAATGAATACTTTGGGTAATGAATGAACCATCTTCTGGAATTGAGATTCTCTCTTTACACATTATGCATTAAATTAAGATGATAATCCATGATATGTCCCATCTTTAGGTGGTTAAAATTATGTGAGATGAATCTCTTTATGCAGTAATTTTAGTGGGGGTTTCTCATATTACTGTTAGCAGCTGAAATGTTAAAGCAGACTGTATTATACAGCTACCAGGACACAGTAAGCATGAGGAAGACTCATTAGTCTGCAAGACCCTGAAATTATTATGTATTTACTTACAGCTCAGAATGAAACTAGGGCTGTTTCATTTATTTTATTGCATTAAGACAATTATCCTTTTCCTGAATTTGTTTAGAGATGACCACTGATGATGCTCCATCTTCCATTTGATTTATACCCCTGTTTGTACCTATTTGTACAGAATATTTGGAAACTTCTTCAAGATCAGCTACTGAACTGAGTTTGAGGCAACACAGAAACCCCAAGCACCAAAGGCACCCAGGAGAATTAGAGAACGACTGCAGTATTGCAAAACAACGCTGTCAAGAGGACCCTTACTGCTTTTTAGTGTATAAGAGCTTCCAGCGAGCATGCTGGGCAGACGTGGCAAAATGCAGGCTCCCGATGGTCAACCAGGAGTGTTTGTCAGCGTGGAGACAGCTGGGGAAAACAGTGCTGGGGGAGTGCAAGTGCCCAGAGCCACTTCAGATGAGATGCGTTAAAATATGGAAGGGAATATTTAACAACCCTTGTTTACAATACTCTCAAGAGAGCCAAGCTTCAGCAGCTAGTGAAAAAGATGATGACGATGATGACAATGATGATGATGATGATAAAAGTCAGGACATCGACACAGGTTAGTGATATTCCAGCAGGCTGAATGCTTTCATATGTAACTGTAGTGCACAGGTCTGTGAAAAAGGTTTTTTTAATGATCTGCAGTTTAACATTGGAAACGTAGTTTTAATAGGCTTATTTAAATGCGAATGAATAATGTGATAGCAAAATGAGAGCTTGAGTGCAATTACTATTGCTCTTCAATGTATTAATTTGACACTACCTGATCCAAATCAGCCCCTTTTAGTATTGCACTATAACTAGAAACAATATAAGACCAACAACAATAATTTTCTAATAGCAAGAATTGTCTGCCCGCCTTGACTTTAGATCATGACAAGCAGTTACTTGAGCTTGAAAACTGAGTGCACTGATGAACGCAGTAAGGTCTCTGGCCTTCATTTAGTCACAAGAAATCTGACTTTATACTGCACTGAGCAGCTCTAAAAATTCTTCCTGAGCTCACAGGATCTGTAATTATGTAGCGAATGTTATCAGCAACCATTGATAAACTGTGCTTTCACCCCAAAACTTATGAATATATGTAACAGTGATTTTAGAGTTTGTTAATAATCTGACAGGTCATACTTGGTGGAGGTAATTTGTTTTATTCTTGTTTATTTTTACTACTGGCACTATGCCAGCAACACAGCAAATTCTTCAAAGTCAAAAGCTAAACTAAGACATGGTTTATCATTTATGCCTGTATCTATATCTTTTTGTTCCAGACAATATTAGTACGGAAACAAAATTACAATGGAATTTATCTGCTCTCTCCAAACAAGGTAAGTCTGATTTAGTTACAAATCCTAATAACTGAATGAATACTTTTCACTCAAATGACTGAAGAGCAGAGTGTCAATAGATCCAGCACTGAATCATAGAATGCCAGGTGGGAAGGGACCTCAAAGATCATCACCTCCAAATGTTCTTGGAAAAATCATGGTCTAGACAAGATGGCCCAGCACCCTGCCCAGATGAATTTTAACAGTGTCCAGTGTTTGGGAATCCACCACTTCCCTAGGGAGATTATTCCAATGGCTGATTGTTCTCATTGTGAAAATTTTTTCTCTTGTGTGCAGTCCCCAGAAACAAGTAATAGCCATTACCCCATGTCTTTTTCATGTGACTCCTTGTGAAAAGGAAGTTTCCATCTTCTTTGCAGCCACACTTTAAATACTGGAACATGGTGATAAGGTCTCCCTTAAGCCTTCTTTTCCGAAGGCTGAACAAACCCTGTTCTCAGCCTTTCCTCATATGTCAGGCTTCCTAGTCCCTTGATCATCTTGGTGGCCCTTCTCTAGACCCTCTCCAGCCTGTCCACATCTTTTTTGTATAGCGCAAACCAAAACTGAACACAATGTTCCAGGAGTGGCCTGACAAGCACTGAGTAGAGAGGGATAATGGCTTCTTTATCTCCGGTGTTGGTGCCCTTGTTGATGCAACCCAGCATCCTGTTGACTTTCTTTTCCACAGCAGCACACTGTTCACTTGCATTGAACTTGTTGTCCACAGCGCTGCTGCCCAGCTGGGTAGATCCCAGCCTGTGCTGCACTCCTGGATTATTTTTTCCCAGGTGCAAGACCTTACGTTTGTCCTTGTTGAACTTCATAAATTTCNGGCCCTTCTCTAGACCCTCTCCAGCCTGTCCACATCTTTTTTGTATAGCGCAAACCAAAACTGAACACAATGTTCCAGGAGTGGCCTGACAAGCACTGAGTAGAGAGGGATAATGGCTTCTTTATCTCCGGTGTTGGTGCCCTTGTTGATGCAACCCAGCATCCTGTTGACTTTCTTTTCCACAGCAGCACACTGTTCACTTGCATTGAACTTGTTGTCCACAGCGCTGCTGCCCAGCTGGGTAGATCCCAGCCTGTGCTGCACTCCTGGATTATTTTTTCCCAGGTGCAAGACCTTACGTTTGTCCTTGTTGAACTTCATAAAGTTCTTGTTAGCCTACTCTTCCAGCTTATCCAGGTCTTCCTGCAGGCTGGCTCTCCCTTTCCAAGTGTCAACTTCCCCACTCAGTTAGGTGTCATCAGCAAAATTCATCAGAGCACACTTGATCCCATCATCCAGGTCACTTATGAAGATATTAAGCAGCATTGGGCCCAGTATCCACCCCTGGGGGACCCAACACGTGACAGGTCGCCAGTTTGAAAAGAAGCTATTTACCACCACCCTCTGCGTGTGACCTTTCAGTCAGTCCCCCACCCACTGCACAGACTACTTGTCTAGACCATAACACATCAATATATTTTCAGTTAAGCTACTGGCTAGATGAGAATCCAAAAATGTCAGGTAATAATCCTGATCCTGTTAAATTTACAGAAGGAAATCTTAGGGTCAGAGTTATGTACATGTTTTGGGACAGTTTATAGCATAGGCTAGAAGTACCTAAACTAGCTTTAAAAGCAGAGAAATGTCATTTATATTCTGCTCTCCATTATGTATTACATGGCCTAGAATAAGACTGCATGCTGGAGACTTCAGCAGCTTCAGGTATCCGCTAGCCAGTAACTTCCAGAAACTGTTACATACCATGAAGAAAATTCTGTCTTGCCAGTTTTCACTTCTCCTTTATTTATCTACCAAGGGCAGAAACTTGCAGAAGGGTTGCTTATGAAGGCCAAGCAGTGGAAGGGAAAAGTATAAAAGGTCACACAATGAGCTTAAAAAGGATGATGCTGCAAGAGCTGGATCAATATTTGGGAGTCACACTTGGTTTTAGTGGGAATGTTTCAGGCAGGATGACTACCGATCATCTCTTGAGAAAGGTTTTCTTGTGATTTCATTTAAAACTGTTATTCCTTTTAGCATACACAGCAAACAGAACCTGTTTGGATGTGAACAAGGAGTGTGTTGAAGATGAAGTATGTAACAAACAGTTGTCCCTGTACCTTAAGGTTTGCTCAGTAAATAAGAAGTGCAACATGGAAGAATGCCAAGCAGCCATAAGATTCTTCTACCAAAACATGCCTTTTGAAGTTGCCCAAATGATGATATTTTGTGATTGTGTCCAGTCTGATGAATCCTGCCACAGAGCCAAAGACCTTCTCCATGGCAAGCCCTGTGCAGTCACTGCAGTTCCACCCCCATCATGTCTGAACGTAATCCACATGTGTGAAGAGAATGAATTGTGCAGGTAAGAAGAAGAAAGATTTTGCCCAGTAATGTGCTTTTGAATACTGATTTATCAAACAATTCTTATATATATGCCATATATCTCCTCCATAAGAAAATTATTTTCTGCACCGTGTCTACTGTATATCATCGCTTGCGTTTGACATCTTCACAAATGTCTGCGTCAGCTGTGGTAATTCCACAAGTAAACTGAGAAGGTTCATTTTCAGAAAGGTCTAGAATCTAGGCTGGGCTTTTCTTCTGCCTGTTTCATGATGCTTAAACACCATTTCTGCTAGACAAACTATGCCGTTGCATATTTTCATTACCACTTTCTTCAGATAACACCTGCCAGTCTGCACCTTTGCCCTCTAGCAGTTTTCTCAAATTGTGCAGCAGACCGGACAAAGTTTGTTTGGTTAAAGTAATTACCTTTTCCACCGCCGGGTCTGACCCTTTGTACCCAACTGCCTTACAGCCAGCTTGGCCTCTTCAGAAAACTTGTCTTATTCTTTTCATCTCAAGCAGACCACAAAACTCATGAAGAAAACACAGTTTTCAGATTTGATTTTATTTTTAGAAAACATGCGACAGGATTAGCCCATATTTGTAGTTCTACTAAATTGCCACCATTTGAGGGTGGTCAATTGGCCCACTTTCATTTTCAGTGTAGTCACCGGTTCCTTTGTGGATTAGACCTGAGTTTTACCTCAAAGCTCTGCTCAAATTAACCTCCCATCATCAAACCAGGAGGCCAAGACAGGCTTTCAGTTCTGTGCCGGCTGTTCAGAATGATGTCAATGGGAATTGCCCCTTTTTATGTCAAGCAGAATTGGGCTACAAATGTGTGTCTGTGCATGTGAATGTGTACACATGTAATATCATAATTGCTGAATTACCTGTTATTTTGGGAACATTAATGTTTCCTGGCCCTGACAATCAGTGGATATAATTAGCATAATTAGTCTGTGAATTATGGCTAGCTGTATCTATAAGTCAGAGGTGAACAAAAATAATTCCATTAGCACAGAGGTGGCATCTGCTTTGAAACCTTTGCTTGTTTTAATGAAAATATTTACAATAATGTCCTAGCTGGCATTGTAACAGTACATGCTATTCCACATGACTTGCTTGTAAGAGTTTCACAATATCAAAAGTAAATTAATAACATAATTTTATGATTAGGAAAAAACTGCTTTAATATATTAATGTTCAATATGCAACAGTTTACCTATATCGTTCCCTAACATTTAATGTAGGTGATAAATTAGTTTCTAATCAATATCTGCAGATTTCTTAGTTAACTTTTAATAGATATTTTTTATTGTTACACACAGTGCACTAAAGGCCACTCTATCCTGTGAGCAAATAAACTGAAATCATTTGAGATTATTGATCCAGCAAACAAGTTAATTCTTCTCATAATTTTCTCCACTATCAATTAAACTATAAGGTCAACTGAATTACTTCTAATTTTTCCTGAGCCTTGGACATTTTGTATTTTGTTAGCATTAAGGGGGAGGAGGGGTTGGCATTGGATGTCGATTATTTTATGTAAAATAAGTTGAATATTCATTCTTCCTTCACACTGCCTGACAAACTGATCCACTAGAACAATACCTGGTGTGGTTTCATTGTGGTGACTGGTCTTACTCTTCTCCCCACAGTTCTTCTCTGAGCATCTGAGACTATTGATATTCACAGTGATTTTTGCTGGACCCTGGGAAAATCTCCACAGGTGCCAATTAGAAGTGTGGGTGTTTTTTTCTCAAAAACTTTTTCAGTAAAACCAAGTTTTTCCACAAATTACAATTTCGCAGATTTCACTCAAACCAATTAGGCATAAATCAGAGCAGAATTTAGGCCAGCTATCACTGAATATTGTGATTTTTAAGGCTAAAGTGGTACCTCGGGAATACACTCTCTTTTCGGGATGATCCTTAAATGTCTTTTTGAGAAATCACAGTGTTTTTAAACCATCATTGCTTATTTTATTTCTTTTTCCCCACCAGGAAAAAATACACAGCTTTTCGGTCAAAGTGTTGGAGACACGTGACAAAAAAATGCTACGACGATGAAGCTTGTCTTGAAACTTTAATCAAGGATGACATGCCCTGTTCTGCAAATGCAGATTGCAAAACAGCCTACATCAGCAACTGGGGCACGATGCTGCGCGTGGTGTGTACCTGCCACAATTTGCCTCCTGCGGAGCAGTCTTTGTGTGAGCTCTTCCACCACATGCTTCACAGCAAATCCTGCTTCAGTGAGCTACGTGAGTAAAACATAAAAATTTAAAGAGTAATTAAAGAGTATTAAAATGTTGGCTTACACCAAATCTTTACTATAGCTTTGCTGCCACTGATTTCAGCAAGATTTACATCTGCGGGGTTTTTTAATCCAAATCAAAATACAAATTGCATGTACAGTATTTTCTTCTGGTTTGGGGAAATTTATTAGCGGTAAGTCAATAAAATTAACTACATGTCTCATTGCATGAATTTGCTGGAATAACAAAAAAAGAATAATTTTCTGGGGTCTGTACTATTACTCAGATTAGAAAAGTCAAAACCTTCGTCTCATTGGCTTCATGTACTTCAGTACACTGTTTTTGCAAATAGTATGACATATTATGTTGGGTTTTCTTTCTTTTCTTCTTGGAGTCTCAATATTAGTATAGCTTACACACATTTAGCAAAAGACTTCATTCCACAGAAAATAACTTCAGTGATTTAAATAGGACGTCTCAAAGAAAAAGCTGCTGCGAATGGAGGCCTCAGGATTTGGCCTTCAGTAAAAGCACTGGGGCTAACTCAGATGCAATGTATGTATTTTCTCAGAACTGCTAAAGTCCTTCATGTGCTAAATAGCCACTTATTTTTGTTAAGTAAAAAAGGCCTTGCCAAGTCTTTGTTTAAGAGAGAATTGTTAGTGGCACGAAGGACAATATGAGAGCAAATATTCCCATTTTAGTCCGAATCAGGAGTGTGCCTTTGAAGCAAACCCCCAGTTTGTCCCCTCTTATTGTGCTGTGGGTCACATCGCAGGGTGGTTCCTGGATTCCTGTAGCCTAAAACTGAACCTGAAGGTCCATCTGCCACCTCTGCCATGCTCCAGCTACATCCAGGCACCCAGTCCACAGCCCAGATTAAAGACCGAAGTACCTTATTCTTCTCAAATCTCTGATCTATCACACCAGCTATTTTACTATATAAATTCTCTTAGGATATGCTACTAAGCCAGTCATCTTATATACGTAATTATATATATTCTCAACCTAGCTTGGGAGAGGTAACAATATCTAAAGATTTCAATGAAAAGCAATTACTATATCATAGTTCCATCTGATGGACTGTCTTTTAAAAACATGTATTAATTGCATGCATGCATTTCATTGAATGAATGAGCTAATTTTTAGTTTTAGTGGCCAAAATGTTACCACTGATAAGGGTGTAATTTTTTTCTTGTCACTCACAGTCTACCGAGAAATGAAAATCAAGTTGCTGAATCACTGCCCTTAAGCTTAGTTAATCACTAGTAAAATTCAGATTCTGAGAAAAGATTAAAAATCATATAACAAGTCCCCTGGAAAAGTGATACCATAACACACTTAGATTTGAGACTACTGGCAGTGAGTTTTCCGATGAATGTTATTTATTTGTTTGCTACCTTTATGTCTGCATTTAATGGTTGAAATGAGGTATCACATCATTGTGTTAGTTATTCTTTACCTACAAAGCAAAAAGATGGCCCTCATGTCATAATAATCAAATAATTGCTCACGAGCTTTTGCCATTCCCTGAAGCAGCCTCAGGATAAAATGTCGTGGGTTTTTTGTGATGGAAACTTCCTTAACCTAATTGGGATTGAAGAGCAGAAGCTTGCTTGCTCCTGTGGTGCAAAGAATTCCTGGCAGTTAAACAAAACCAGTTTGGGGATCCTGGGCCTTTGGCTGAGTAAAGGATTAACCCCTACTCTACAGAACATGTGCAGAGCCTTGCAAATCTTGCTTTTGTTTTCTCTAGATGTCTAGTTGTACTGCTGCTAAACTGAAGACAGAGATGATCATGGGTTTGATTGTAAGGCAGAGTGCTAAACACCAGTAATCTGTTCAGAGATGTGGAGACAGTGGTCTGTTGCAGACCCCACCCAACCCCTTCTGCTAACTCATTCATCTGCCCTGAGTGTGAGCATTGCATAACTTTCACTCTTGAATTGGTGATGATTTTTAACACTGAAGTCTTTCTAAAAAGACAAATGCCCAGGGCTAGCGAAAAGGATCTTTGCCTCTAGAACTGGTCTGTTCACACCTGCAAGTAGCCTTTACACCGTCACATCTTCCTACTCTTTTATGGCACTGCCTTGCTAGGAGTGTTTGCTCTTGGGGCTGTGCTTACAGGATTAAAGCTAGGTGCAGACTCAGTAAAATGCAAGAATTGTCAGTAAGTGGCTCCTATACGAGACAGGAGTACAGTGTGGATCAGTGCCAGTTTAGGATCGGTGTTCCAAGAGGAATAAGCAAAAATGCCAGTGACAGAAAGTAAAAAGTTAAATTTCAAAAATATTTTAACTCTGGGTTGTACTTTTGAACGTCACAGAAAAAATACATTGCAAGCAGATTTAGTTCATTGCGATTTAGACAACGTTCCAGGATGCAAACATGAGCCTTGGTCATATTATTTTCATTCCTCTAGGGAATAAAAATTTCTCAGCTAACAGTCCATGTGAGTGACCATGCATAGTCTTGTATGGTTTAGCCTCTTGGCCTGTAAATGATTCTACTTAGGTAAACATTTTATTTTTCATTTCAACAGAAGATATGTATTTTCAGATACATTCATGAAATTATGACCTCTGAATGGATAGGCCTTTGTGAAAGAGTTGATTGAGGTCTAGCAATTCATTTGAAGAATAAACTCTGCCTTTTGGAAATTACTTCATGCTACTACCCATTTCTCATCACTTTTTTGGTGAGCCTATTTCTAAAATAGTTTATGTGAAAGGAGAATTTAAGCTGGTTTGAGGCAGAGAATATTTCCAAAGCATGCTTGTCCCCCGTAAGAGAAGCTGCGGGGGAGGCTTTACCGAGATGTCAAAGGAAGAACTGTCATTCACTCATTCGTTTTGTTCATTGAGTATCAGTAAACAATATTTTTAAATAGCTGCCTTTATAAATTCTACGACTCTCATCAAAACACAAAACAGCAATATTCACTTGAATTATTATATTAAAGTAATATTTTGAATGGATATTTTCTTTCCAATATTCAGGTCAAATTTCCATTAAGAAGAAAGGTTTTAATTGGGTAAATACAGAAATGCCAGGAGAAAAGCTTTCAAGAGCACAGTTCCATTCTTCTTCAATTAATGGTGAGTTTGGGCAAACCACTCCCTGATTTTAATAGAAGTACTCTTGAAATTTCCCTTGTGTATCACAGGGAAGACTAAAGGTCGGGTCCCTCAGCTGGGTTCTGGCAAGCGAGCTCTACCTGTTTCTCCCCCATTCAACATAATGTGGAAAAATCTCTCCACCTGTTTGGCTGAGCTTATATAACTGCCAAACAAAGATAATGAGACTGAACCAATTTCACTGATAAGTGGTTTTGAAATAGATGTCTCACAATCACTATGTTATAATTGGGGAAAATTAAGCTGTTAAGCCTGCCAGAGCCTGACTCTCCGTACAGTCATTAGAGAGTAGTAGTCGTAATATGTAATACAAATTATTAGCTTTGATGTCACACCTACTTCTATCTCTCTTGACTTTTTATGCCATAGTAGTTACAACAACAAAATTAGGAAGGCACAGTAAGTGGTCTGAAAAGGGGTTTGTGTTACACTCCATCAGACTTTACATTCTCATGCAACAGAAGGGCACAGCAATTGCGGATCATGATATCCCATGGGTTGAAGAGCTGCATCTGGTTTTATTTCCATACATTTACAGCAAGCAATCAAGTGACATAAAGTTAAAGGATATTGAATTAATATACAAATTTTCTCATGGTTGCAATAATATTAGTTCTGTATTTCCTTTTGAAGGACCCAATTACAAAGTGAGAACAGTAAAGAGCTTAATCCACAAATATCAACTCTAATGAGAGTGACCTGTTCCACCCTGTGTGGGGCAGGTTACAATACTCCAGACATTACTACAAATTGATTCCCAGAACTGTTCATACTGAACACCTTTAAAAGTGAAAAAGTAATTCAAGCTCTGCAAGCAGTATGAAACAAAGGGACTTCCATCATCTCCATTCTCCATCCTTTAACTATGGCTGAAGTGGGCAACCTGGGATGCATGAAAATGGATTCATGGGAATGGGATTCCCGAGACCTTTATGTGAATAATTAAGCACTCAGCACGTTAAAATTACTTAAGAATTATGCATGCCATCCAAGTGCTCTATATAGTCACAGAAGAATGTTAGGGACCCTCAGAGAAAGACTAGTCCCATCTTTTCAGACTGTCTTTGCTGGAAGCGTTGGCTTCTTTTTGCCAGCTACAGAGGGATCCTGAATCTCTAGCTTGAACGAGACTCTAGTGGTTAAATAACACAAGTTATAATGCAAGAAATTCTGCTCTAAGTGAGAAAATGTAAAATGGGAGATATTTCACCCCTGTGACTAGTTCTAACTGCAGACCCTTTCAGTGAGTAAAATGTATTGTACATTTCCCTCAGAGATTCAGATAAATGTTTGCAAAAAGCAGCCTGCACCCAGTTAATTCTGTTCGCATTGAAGTCTGAATACTTTCCAAAAACCTGTCCTTGAACTCTTAACAGAATTTTGGATGGCCTTAGAAAAATAAAAAGAATGCTGACCAGCCTAAACCATACAATAAAATATTCCTTCTGTTGGAGCTGTCATGCGGGAACTCTCTAAGCTATAAATGTCTCATAGGAAGCCAGGTCAGGGAGAAGAATCTGATTCAGGATATCTACCTGATGATAAAAACCATATTGCAAATTGTTTCATAAATCCAACTGCCAAAAATCTAACCCAGTATCCCAGATTCATATGCTAGTAAATGTGCATTACTCAGGCTGCAAAGGGAGATATCATCTTTACAAAATATTTATCTTTACTGAAATCAAATCCCAAGAACAATCCCCGGGTGCAGAGGCAAAACAGTTAAATTGTCAAATACGGCTTTTTGTGTGTGTATAGAAGATATTTGAAGATCTTTGCTTCTTGGCTATTTTCTGCTTGGAAAGCAGGAGATATAGTTTGCTGATATCTTGTCCCTGCATCAAAATCTCAGAAGAATCCCTTAGCTTATCATTGAAAAACACAAGGATGTCTTTCACCAATTTAATCTAATGACAGTCTACAGATGAACATGCTCAGAAGAAACTCAGTATTTCTTCAACTTTTTCTTGATTTTATAATTCAAAAAACCACTGTTCAAAAACCAGTAAGATTTATCCATTCTGTACAGTGGCATTGCAAATTATGCCACTGGATAAGATTGCTTTTGATAAAAGGAGTCATTCATAATAAATGATAAATTTAAACATACAGATATATGCATATATTCACATATATTTGCCAATAAAAATAACCCTGTTCAGTCGGAAGAATATTATTCCAGCTTTTGGTGTAGCCATATGGCGACAGGATTGTGTGAAAGTCTTGACTGGATTTACACTCATTCACATACCCAGCAGGGCACGAGACAACCCAGTCGCCTGTGGACTGATGCAACCCCGTTAACAAGATGTGATGTGGGCAGAGTCCTCACCATATAAAAGTTAATGAGACTTTTGCTGTAGGCTTAGATGGGGCCAGAATTTTATGTCATTTTGGAAACAACATCCAAAAGTGATAAATCAAACAAAAATTCCCCAAACTTCCAAAATGTTATTGCCTAATTTGTTATGCGCTTTCATCCCGGTTTTGACTTTATCCTATGCAAATTATCTCCATGATTTTACAGACTCACATAATTTAAAAGATTGCTTCCCACACTTTAATTTGAAAAATGATTCATGTGTGAAGATAAGCAGTTACTTTCATCAGCATAGAGCTTTAGAGCTAAAGTATTTTTTGGCTGGAAGAGAAAGCTGGAAATACAGAACTCTTATCCTGTTCTTGTGAGACACAATAAAATTGGGCTTGACCCAAAACTTTCGAAATTAATCTCATTTCTTCTCAAATTGTAGAATTATCATATATTTCCTACTGAGGAGTTTTGCCATGCAGAGAATCTAGATAAACAAGTAATTGGCAGGGTTTATCTATAATTATACCAGCTGCTGTGGGAACTGAGATTAGTTCAGCTCCAGTGACTTTAATTTGTAAGGTATGAAACATTGTCAATTTGATTGTTTTATAAATGTAGCAAAAAGCCTATGACAAGCTGTGGGTAGCCAAGAAACCTCTGAGCACCAGCCGGAATTAATCTGTTTGATGAATATTCACAGCCATATCACTATGTATACATAAGCAGGTAGGTTTACACAAGAGTGTAATCCCACTAATTGTTCCAGCTGCTGAGCCCACAGCTATCCTCTGCCGAACTTCATCACTGGAAATGTCCATGTGTCTGTGTAGACAGCTCCAGCTAGTGCTTCAGTGGTACCTGCAGCCCCAGTCACCGTGTCCCTGAGGTTTGCAGCCCATCCTAGGAAGGCTAAGACATGCATCACGCAGCTGTTGTGGCCCTGCTGTAGACCCGCCCCGAGGTGAGAAGGTCCACAAGCTTCTCATGACTACAGGCCACCTCCATGGGACAGAGCAGCCCTCCCACTGCCTCGCAGCCCTTCCCCTTGCAATGGAAGTGACTGCTCTCCACTAGACTAGAGAGTCAATTCACTCACTACAGGACCTAGCTGGAAACATCTCATGTTTTAGCGACCTCCTATTATAAGTCTTCAGACACCACGTGTGCCTTTCTTTCTCCATGGTACATGCAGATATTTGTATTCCTTTTCCCCTTCCAGTCAGAGAACCCAAACCAGGTTTACTCCTCTATACCTCAGCTGAAGAGAATGACTGAAAGGGAAAGCTGTTTCTTAGCAGAGTAATGACATCGGCAAGTTGTGTACACCGCATTGTTTGCAGCTAAGAATAGGAAATTATTCCAACTTTTAATCATGTTTTTAATGTTTATGATGGTTCTATCTGCTCTT
Organism: Arenaria interpres; assembly: GCA_013399435.1. NCBI lineage: Eukaryota > Metazoa > Chordata > Aves > Charadriiformes > Scolopacidae > Arenaria > Arenaria interpres. The sequence continues at coordinate 74,643 of VXAK01000517.1, read as the reverse complement.
CAAAGCAGGTTGGACAGCTGGACTCGATGACTTTAAAGGTCTTTTCCAACCTAAATGGTTCTGTGATTCTGTAATTCTGTGATTCCAGTGAACTATGAAAAGGCACACAGCATGAGACCTAAGGTTGTTTACTGATCCGTAGCTACAAACGTGCCTAATTCCAGCCACTGTTTTTATTGTTTGTTAAGCCTTAACTTCTTTTTAGTTAGAACATCTTCAGATGATCAATACCAGGTATACAGAGATCAGAATGGGATAATACAGCCCATTCTGTCATACAGGAATTGAAATGTGGAGTCTGGTAGTTTTCATGGACAACATTTGGGATGAACAGAGCCAAAATTTCATATCTGTATTTCTTAACTTCCCTAGGACTATTTCACATTTCAAGAACTGATTGGATATAGATTAATAGTGAAAATTTCTATAAAATATCCTTTTGATTTTTAAAGAAGAGCAGAGTGCCTATTGAGAAACACACACCACAACAACATTTTTAAAGGAAGATGAATAAGCACATTCAAGTAGTTAAATCACAAAGAATATATAAAAAAAAGAGTTAGCTTTCCAGCCACAAAACTGTGCTCTCTCCTGGCCTTACAAATTCCTGTAGTTCTCAGAAGGTAGGAGAAAATATATGGCTTCTGGCATGATTTGACCATTAACATCTTTCTTGAATTCCTCATAGAACTGAAAATGTTATACTCAACATCCCTTTTACCAGCGATTACATCACTAAAAAACATAGCATTTTAGAAGATTTTAACAAAAAATAGAATATTTTTATTTTATTTGATCATATCAGAGTGTTTTGTTTTATTAAAATGAAGCACTTTTTCCAATTTTTTAAAGAAAAATATTACAATATTTTGGTGAAATGGTACTAGCCCGTTTTTAACCATCCGTGACTGTTGCTCCTAATGGTTTTCCTAGTCTTGTGGTAAGTGATGTATTTTAAAAACTTCTATTTGCCTTAAATATGTGTGAACCTCACTTTCCACTTCGAAAAAGTGGAAAACTTTTGCCCCTACTACTGCTCCTGCAGTTGGAGAAATTTTTAAAAAATAACTGAGTGTACAATTAGGAATCAGAAACTGAAGAAAATCCTAAAAATTATTCTTTTCCTAGAACTCATCATCTTATAGAAATGTTGTGACATGAGAGGAGAACCAACTGCTGATATATTTTTTAGTGCATAATAGAAGTCCCGCACTGAGACTAAGATAGACCTCACCCCTCTTCCTTCAAAAATTCACCACTTTAAATACCTTTCAGTAGCTTGCTGCATTAAGTGGTATTAAGTGGTATCATTTTGTGCAACTTGTGATGTTTCAATCATTGCTTTCATTTTTCTTTTATTGGAAAACTTGACTTTTTGAGAAAGAATTTTGGGGAAAAAAGTGAGTGTCATCCTGTAATAAAGACCAGGCAGATCCAACCCCCTGCTCAGCTCTTGCCCATTGCTTGTCTTGTTGTAGAATACATATTCACTCTCTCTTACTGGAGCTGCTCCAGTGTCCATACCACTTGTGTTTGTATTACACTATAGGCTAGATCCATCACAGATATGTAGTACATACAGAAATGTCTCATTTTGGGTTTGTGTGTGCACATGCACAAAGATGCAAACAAACAACATCTGATAACTGATTCAGAGGCCAGAACTCACAGCCCAGGTAAGTGGCCCACTGCTGGGGCCAGGACTCCACCTCTTCTTTGGTGAATGTTTCACTGACTGTGTAACGCGGAGCAGCTCGGGAACAGCTACAATTGTCTGTATGTGAGTTCCTATATAAACAAAACTTATTTAATTGTATGAACATGACAGAATGAGTGCAACAGGAAAGCAACAGAAAGGTGTCATGCTTTACCCTTGCGGCTCCGGATTTGAGTCCTTTTGTCACGTCATCTAACCTCTGCACCACCCCAGCCCAGGTTCAGGGCTCACATTACATTCTCAACTGAAACTTTTCTTTCAGAATATTTGATCAAAACTGATGGATTCATTCCTCCAGGAAAAATATGCTTCTCCTTATTTGGAAAACAAAAGTTGAAACAACTCCCAGTTTTTCAACAGTTGGAACTTTTAGCACATAAGCTGCCTAAGTGACTTTTTGGTGAGAAGCCTAAGAGAAAGAGGAAACTCCATGGGCACAGGGCCCAGAAACAGTGTTAGTTCCCATTTTACATTAATTTGATTCTAGATCAAGTATTGCTGCACGCTGCAGTTACAGTAATATGCGAAAAAGGAAAAGGGGTCTAGCAGGTAAGTAAGAGCCAGGTCCCCTCTGATACACAGGATAAAATTAACACCTTAAAATCAACGGGGAGAATACTCTGAAGCACCAATCAGAGTAACAAGCTGTTCCCCTGGAGTAGAGTAAAAGTTAGTGCTACACATATGAAGTGCTATTTGAGCTGGTATTTACTAAAAGGACTCTGAAAATGATTTTGCACCAACTGGTGAAGGAAGAGTTATGCCTCCCATTGGCATACCATCTCGGTCTTTTTCCTCCTTTTAATTACTTATGTCAGCATCGACAGCTAATTTAAGCATGCATTCCAATTCAGATCTCAAATCTGATTTTTATTACTGAAGAAGTAAATGTTTCATGTCTGCTTTCTGTTTTTTACTCCTAGGCGAAACAGTCTACATTATTGCCTATTCCTCCTGCATAGTTCTCATCCTAGGAATAGTCCTGTTGACTCTCCTAAAGATCAGGTAATTTGATAGGGATATTAATCATTGGTTCTAGGAAATTGGAAAAGCAGAAAATAAAATGTTTTGACTTAGTTAAGAGGTTGGCACTGCAATTGTCTTTTTAAAACAGTCCAGCGTGCCCCAGTGATGGAAAGAACCGGCATTGTGGGTGTCAGCAGGGAGGAGTGAAATACGATGCGTATCTACAATGCCCTCCATTCATGCCGAGATCCCAGGCTTCAGGAGGTTTCATTTCCTGTCCCGTGGCAGGGGAAGGTGAAATCTGAATTCAAAAATTCTGCGAGGCTACCTTCCCAGCCCTGTAGCAGGCAGAGGTAACGCAGAAAGGAAATGAGAATATTCAGCATTATAACATATTTAGAAACCAAACTGTGAATGCTGCTATTGTAGTTAATATTCTTGCCAAATGCCATTTTTGCTGATAGGATTCTGTAAACATTCCCCCACACACAGTATGAGAAACTGCCCATAGACCAACGCTTGGTAAGAAAACAGAAATGTGCATTCACTTAGTCAAATGAACATGGCTTTTTCTTAAATGATACATTTTCTTGGACCAAATTAAATGGCCAGATTTCAAGAATTACACTGTCAGATGATAGGTAACAGAACATGATGTAGCAGGAGCTATATATAGTGGGAGGGATATTGAGTCAAATTTCATTATTAAATTCAGAGGCAGATCAAAGAGGAATCATGCAGAAAAATGCAAAAGGCAAGTCAAGGATATATGGGAACAGAGGCTTTCTCTTTAGCTTTGCAGTTACAGGAATATCAGCATATAAATAAAACTCAGATTTAAAGAATACAGAGGATGGAAGAAAGAACAGTACATTAATAATGGTGAAGGGAATTATTTTATACCACAGTGTTCATCATAAAAAGAGGGAAATTTTGCCACTGATTTCAATTAAGCCAAAGTTCAAACCAAAAGCTGTATAGTTTATTGTTAAATACATGCACATTCTTTGTTTTCAGAGCCTGCAGAATAAAACATGAGACAAGAAGTCCCTCGCCAGACCATTCTTCTGAAACATTTATGGTCCATTATAAAAGTCACAGATGAGCTGCTCAGTTGCTTATGTTTTTTAAGGCTATTCTTGAAAGCCAGCCTGTTGTACATATGCGATAATAAAATATATATTAGAAAAACTACTATAAATTATGGAATTTTGTAGTCGAGCATGCAAAAGACTTTTATATTTATTAACACATATTAAACCTTTCACAAGCTAAAAAAAAAGTAGCATTTACTCTCTCTCATTTGCGTAGATTCACAGATCTGTCCCGAGCTGCATGTTTCCTCTATCTTTAGGTGCGCATGGCAATGGTGTAAATGCTGTATCCGCACGAATCTGCCTAGCAGTGGCAATCTTTGAAACCCACCCTTCTGATCTGAACTCACCTGGCGGAAAGGGAAAAAATCCACTCAGAAATATTTGAGAGAGCTGTTAAAATTACATATGTGGTAGTTTTGTACACTAGGTTCCCAAGTACCTCAAGCCATATTTGTAAGGCTGCACTCAAAGGAAGGCTGCCTGCAGTTTGGATGGTGGAGCACTTGGTGGGTAGGAGGAGATCAAGGTTACAACCATTTTCAGTATGAAAAGGAATTCAGCTCTGACTGAGCTATTGCTTTGACTCCAGTATGTTGTTGCTGAACGTGGTTATTGCTCCTCCTTCAAAAAGAAATGAGCGAGCCTTTCCAATTTGAATACAGTAGTTTTAGAAGGCGTTTTGTGTTCTGAATGCCCTGTGGATAGAGGCCCTTGCCTGGGGCTGAAGTGAAGTGCCTGCTTCTCAAGAAAGAAGTTATGACCCACCCGTCTCATCATCTGTGTTTCCTATTCATTGTCTCTAGGCAATACCCGAAGTGCCTAAAGCTCCCCGTGCACTGTACCGGGAGTCACGGTCCCTAACACACCACTCTGGATCCCACTTTCTGGCTATGAGTTCTGGATTTCTCCCCGTACCTGAGTTGTTTTGCCAGATTAAACTTCTGTTTACTAGCAATTGGTTGTCTTTGATATATCTTTGTATCAATCTGGTTCCAGTCAGCACAGGATAATAGACTGACATTACTTATACAACTGTTACCATGACTAGCATGTGTATCGTCTTGTTATGATAGCATCTATTAATTACTTTTATTTTGAATTTGAATAATTTTAATTTTGTCTGAATTCCCACTAAACATAACTCGCATAACAAGCAGCACCAGGAATGAAATACTGGTTCCGCTGAATTCAGTTCCAGTTTTGACCGTGTCTGATTCAGATCTAGGGCTGGAAAATCATGGTGTGATCAGAAGAGCAGGAATCTGCTCCTCAGTGTGACTTTTGCTTCTGGCTTTGGGGGTGTGAAATGATTCAGTGTCCAATCAAAATCTTAGGTGTGCAATTCTACTGAGGAGAGATTACAGCTTTTTAACAATTGTTGCAACATGCATTTCCTCTTTCTTTGGGATCTGCATAAAACCAAAAATTCATTCTTGTTTTGCAATCAAGCACTATCCCATTACTAAATCAGCCTTTGGACAAAAACACAACAGAAAAGTGGAAAGTTGATTAGTTTGTTAATCAAAACAATCTCCTTTATCAGTCCAGCAACTTGCAGCATTTAGCTTACCTTCGAACATGGAGGTATTTTGAAAGTAGCATATTAATATTCTTCATCTTAAAACCATAAAGGGGAAAAAGCTCAAACCAAAAATACCGCTGAGAATATGTTCTCATCAGTGTTGGATAAAAGCATTTCTTTATATAGGAAATATACTTAAGAAGTGAACCCTGTGTTGGTTTTCAGTCTGACTTCAAAAAACAATGAGGCAATGCTGAACCCTCCGTGTCACAAAATTGGAAGAACTCCATTTACATTCTGATTTAACTAAACCTCAGTCATAAAAACATCTCTTGTAACTTTCTGTCTTACAAACTTTTTCCTTATTATCTCATATTTAGATGCTAGGAACTGTCCTCATATATGTGCTTAGACACACACACAAGCATGTAAAAATCTATCTGAAGCAGAAGGTAAGCGTGCGAGTTACTCTGGAAGGCAGCAAGATATTTAGTGGATATTGTGTTGCTTCTGTAGTTTTACAGGCTCTTTTCATTAGGGCTGACTTTAATGCTTAATGGGAAAGTGCATTTCCTCTGTTATACATGTATTCTTTTGATTTATATTTCCAAGTGACACTGTATTTTGTCAATTGTATCTAGCCATTAATTATTAAATAAAGGAATTTCTGCTGGGATTGTCTGTATTCAGGTGATCCTGATTAGACTCTAACTGCTTCATGAACAGTTTCATGGTGAAAGAAGAAGTAGTATCTTTGTAACAGCCTCATCGTTACGATTTTTTCCTCTGAACTGAGACATCCACACCTAATTCCCAGCCGAGAAAAATTCTCACTGGTGACTTCAGATTCCCAGCACATAGGTCATTGTGGGTATGGACGTGGTGTTCATCCTCCTTCCATTGGAGCTAGGACATCACAGAGTGAAGGAATGGAGATTGATTGGGCTAGGGGAAGAAAGCATAACTTTTAGACTTACAACACTCTCATCTGAAAGGAGGCATAATGGGTTCCGGGTTTTTCTTTTAGGATTATTTATGCAGTTTATCTAAAGATTGTTTCAAGAGAAACAAAGAGAAAGAGATTTTGACACAAAGACACGGGAGTAGCTGTTCCTTATGCAGTATTGAAGCTACAAAGCTGCAAAGTGCAAGTTCCCACTTCTGTCTTGCCACAGTAAGTCTTGAATTCTTCAAAAGGAAGACTTTCCGCAGCCATCTCACTTGTCAAGCTAGTTACACAAAAGATGTATGGAAGCAGCGCAAACAGTATCCCCCCCTCTTTCCAAAAAGCTAGCGTGGGTGTCTTTCCACCATGGAAAACACTTGGGTTCAAGGTGGTGAAGACAACTGTCTGCACCTCATGTTGAGGCGCTTCAACGGTAGCATGGGGTGGGGAATTTTACTGTTGACTTTTCCAAGAAAGTTCCCTAGTCAACATGCCGATGTTTCAGACCACATGCTGAAGTCATTCAGCCTCCCATGAAGCATGTAGGGGGTCTTAGACACCACTTAGAGGGCACAGATTTCTACTCCGCGGTGGAACATCTGCAGTTAGATAATGCCTCATTGAATTTTTCGACTCCTGCCTCCATTCCTGACTGTAGCTTTTTAATGTTTAGTTAATGGAGGGCACAAATGTTTCCCTAGTAACTTAGAAGCTATAAAAGCATACAGGAAAACTGATAAAAAGGTAATCCTGAGAAAATGCACTCCAAATGGATTACAAGGTAACAAAGTCAACACAGGCGTGCATGTGGGAGTGACAGCTTGTATTTCCTGATGCTGTATGTGTGAGCTGGTTAGTCAGAATCTGCTGAATCTGGCGTAATACATGAGCGTATCAGTTTCAATAAACACTGAGATTTTATTTCAGCTTTAACACCACATATTGCAAAATCACACAATGCATTTAACCAAGAGGGTGCATGACAATTCCTTAACAAACATATCATCTCTTTGACATCGATTTCAAAGGACTAAGTTGACTTTGGCTGTAGTCCTTCTGCCTGCTGTGTTATTGCAGCAATGAAGATCAACACTGCATTACAGCAGGACTGTAGAGAAAAATAATCTTCAAAAATATAACATAACAGAAGAAAAGCATTGATCAGCAAGTCAAGAACTGGAAAGCAAGTGTCTTTCTTTCACTTCTCCAGACTGATTAGTCAGTTGTCTAGGCATTTTACAGTCAATAAAGAGAACTTCAGGCAGTCTGAGAAATCACACAAAAATTCAGTGGCAGAGAATCCTCATTTTCAGGTATCATAGTAACTAAACAATAATTCTACCCCTTAAATATAACTCTGTGAAAAAATAGGCAATTCTTATATATTCACACGAACTCTTTGGAAAAGTATTGTTTCATTGCAACAGCACTGATCCCAAACATAGGAACTTTACCTCACAGACTTGCAGTCTTCATTTTGTGACTCCTTATTACAATAATAAAAGTTTTATGAACTGAAATGACGCTATTAAGAAAGGAAAATTAGCCAAAGCCTCTCTGGACTTATTCACAAGATCCGATTATTCACTTCTTATTTCCATAAACTCTGGTTATACATGAAAATGAAATATTAAAGCTCTGGTCCAGAGCCAAGTTGCCCTAAAACATAAAAGTCTGAACGACAAAGCAAGCTGCTGTTGGAAGACATTAGGACTATCCGTGTATGGGATCCATGTCATTGCTGTCTCACGAAAGGCACTGAAGAACAATTATGCCTATGACTAATAGAAGGGAACAACTTCTCCTCTGAAAAAGCACACCAGCCGTGCCTTTAGAAAAATGTAACATCTTGAGCAGCTAAAGAAGCTGGTATTTGACTTTCTATTGCCAACAACATGAGAAAAACTACTACGAAACATTAAAGAAAATTCCAGCAACGTGACATTGATCAGCTGTTGAACCTTCCCAATCTCAGCCCAGGACACAAACCAAAGACTGCCCTGAGAACTTCAGTTTACGTACTCCATGGCCCTGGCAGAAGATGATCTCCATATTGTTCTGAGAGATCTCTGCAGCGACTTTGACACGGTGAGCTACAGGAGCTAGTCTCCAAAGCACAGAAGTAAGTATCTTGATACATCTCATTCATCTCCAATAAGACTCAGAGAGGGCAGTCAATAACTACTTCTTCTATCCGACACGCTCTGAGTTTACACTGTCCCCTTTTCAGCATTTACAGAGGACAATCAGCAAAACAGACAGAGACACAGACGTCCCTACATTCCAACAGTGCGATCATGGTATTTTGCAGTCTGTTTCTTTTTCTTGACGCCTTTCAACATATATATTTACCATTACATAGTAATAGCAATACCTGCTCATTAAAGCCAAACACCTGGATGCAAGCCATCCGCAGCCAGAGAGTTGCTTCAGGGTGAAGTGACAGCAATGTACTCAGTGGGGGACAGTGACAGGGGCTAAAAAAGCATAAAGATTTAGAAGGTCAGAAGCACCGGAGAGCAGTAGGGCCACCACACCACTTACAGCTCTTGCCGTGTTTTTGAAGGGATGAAGTCTCAACTGCTTTACTATGTGCTGAACTCGAGGCAGCCTGTGTGAGCGATGCACGCCCATGGCACACCTACCGGATTAGCCCTTCATCTCAGGGGCAATGTATGCCTACTGTGTGAAGCCAAAGATTAGGCGTTAAAATGCTCCATGCAGTCAAAATGATGCCAGCCCAGGAAAGTAAAGCCGCAGCGCTTTACATGCCTAACGAACTTTAGTAGTGAGAACATGAGATGCCTCAGAATTCTCAGACACGCTACAAATAAAGAAGGATTTTGTGGGGATTGCTCACCTGGACCCACAGACCTAAATTCATCCCAGGTGGCACTTTTGGCACATAAATGTTGGGGTTTTTTTAATCTGGCTCTATGTTTCTTCCTCCCTTGTAACGATCCTGACAAACAATCCATTTGTCTGTGACCTCCACCCTGGATTACTATAACTCACGACGTGGTTGAAGCTGAATGTGCGGGTGAAGCACGGGCTCCAGATGTGACTGCTCATCTTTTCCAATGCTCACATCATTACAGAATAACAGACCTGCATTAAGGGCTCTCCACAAGCTCCCAAGCAGTTTCTAAAACAGGCACAATAAAGAACTGAGACATTTTAGTTTGTTCATCCCCATGATTTAATAGGTTCCCTGTTTCAGTGCACAGTGACTCTTAAAGAGCCTCAGAATTGCAAGCCACAGCCCAGATGCTGAGAAGCCTAAGATGCACTACGCACAGAGGCGTATCTGAAAACTCCTCCGCCTTGCAAGGGTTTCCTAGTGCAAAAGTTAGCAATCCTTCATGGTAGCCAGGAACACAGATGTCTAGAACTCTCAAAGAACTGAGCAGAGCTAGGTCTTTTATTCTATAGTCTATGTTCTACATAGGGATTCTACTTAATGCAAAAGTTGTGGTAGTAGTGAAACCACTCACTTTTATCTAAGATGTTGCAGTTAGAGTACAGACCAAAAAAGTAGACGGTATCAGTTCAGTTCCCGACCTGGTCTATAGTTGAAGCCCTCACCACCACCTTCAAGGGAAAAAAAAACCTTATTTGTTGCAGAGACATTTTTTTCTTGTGCTCTTTCTGGTCTCAGGAATTTTGAATGCCATGCTACCCATTGGCACAACTTCACCCAGATTTACTAGAAGGTGTGTTCTTTTTCAGTTCTGTATATAGTCTGGTGGTTAGACCCATTGATGAGGATACCACAAAATATGCATTTGAATCTCCTCAGACTAAGTAGCAAGCTAATCTCAGAACAATTGTTTAGCTCAACATTCAGGCTAGTATTTAAAAGGTGGTTTGCATCATAACTACATTTCTTTCGGGGGGGAGGGGGGTGACTTCACTTTCATTCTGTAAGAAGCTCAATTTTGCTCATGTTGGTTAACCATGATCACAGGACCTTGGATGGTGTACTGCTGCATACTCCTCACTTCTTCATTGGATCTAATCCATTACAGAATTTTAAAATCTGTGAATGGTTCAAGACCTGGTTTTATTGGGTTGACATGGTGCTGGGTGACATGGGTTAGTGATGGGGTTTTTTTGTCAGAGTTAGGTTGATGGTTGGACTAGATGATCTTGAAGGTCCCTTCCAACCTAGATGATTCTATGATTCTATGATTATTAGTGGCTGCTAAATAACAACACCCCAGCTAAAACATGGGAAAATGAGGATGGAGCATCTTCTGTGGTGATCTAACTACCCATCCAGAGCAGACCAAGCAAATCAAGGTCTTCATGTCTTTAAGAGTACTTGAAAGTCTTCTCACTAGATACTGCAGGAAGGGGTGCAATTTAGTATTTTGGATTGATAGGCAAGATATTTCCTGCCTCACCTAAACACATTCCTCTGCTTATTCTTTGACTCTTACCACAAGAAGACTAAAACAACGTAGTTTATATTGGTTTTGAGTATCATTACAGCATAAAGAGGATAGGGGTTTTATATCAAGTTTCTAGCTTTGAGTTACCTGGCATGCAAAGTTCGACTTTCTTAAGCTGTGCCAACTCTAAACTACAGTACTGCCTAAAAGACCTCAGAAAAGGTTCACGCCGGAATTTCAACAGCAAGATGAGACTCAGCTGTAACTTGGCAGAGTTGAGTTCCAGACAAAAATGATTCAGCCTTTTCCTTCTTTATATGTTAACTTTCACTTTCTTTCATCTTACCTTTTTCCAACCTTGCATATTTTGGAGGAAAATGGAGAATAAGGAAAAAGATCCTAGTCCAAGGTTTTGGACTTTCATGTAAGAGGCTATTTTCAGAAGAAGTCAAGGTTAAGTACACAGAGAAATACAGAAGGATCCGACACAAACAAGCAATAACAGTACTGATGTTTCAGACTGAAAAAATGACAATATTTTCATGGCACATTTGAACAGTTTATAGACAGGATAAGGCTCTTCTTTTAATTTATCCATTATTGATCTAAAAATGACAATGCAGTTCACTGGCATCTTGCTGGACAAATTATCACAACATTGAAAAACACAGTATCACTATCAGTAGAGCACAAAGAAAAATTGTGTTTCCCTTCACATAAACTAGTCCAGCAGGATATTATTATCCTCAAAAGTTCATGACTTACAAGTGAGAATGTGAATTCATAGACTATAGATTAAAAAATCAAACTGTTTTATGAGACTTTGGACAAAAATTTAGCCCTTCTACACTACTACTACCCTGAATGATGATTGAAAACCTTGCCAATTTTTAATTACTTCATATAATTAAGTTTTATTACAGTGGATGAAAAAAAGCAACTACAACAAATTTAACATATGTAACAAATATGGAAATTTGCAATAGATTTGGAGGATCTGGCAGACTGCCATTCACCACAAAGTCTTGGAACAAGATAAAGTCATCTGTATACTTAACAGATGTTAAACAAAACAAAAATTAAAAAACTGCTATTGCTAAAAAATTCTTATGGTGAATTCGGATTTGGCTCCGTGTTCATAACACAACTGACTTGACAAATGAAAAGTAAAGATTCAGATAAATAAAACACATAATAGAATGGCCACACACAGTGTGGGATCTCATAAACTACTGCAAATGTTTGTACTGTTCTAAAAGTCATCTTGATTAAAAATTAACTATGTATTCACTGCTTCTATTCAGTTTTCCTGAAAAGAACTAAAATTCAATGTAAAACATGGTAACATATCCCGGTGTTTACATATTTTTCTCATCTGTAGAAGTACCAAGCACAGGGTTCTGTACTACAGTCATTTATTTCTTACTTACAAATCAGACAATTCTTGACAAGACATTACAGTACAGTATGTCTTCCAATAATAAAATGTTATATAGGGGCTCTATTTTGGCTCTTTGCTGAAACAGTAATCTTATATTTGTTTTCTTTATATAAATGTCCTTGATCAAGGTAGATGACAAATAATTAAGCTGCCAAAAAAAATCGATTTAATTCATAGTTCCAGTATTGAAGGAAGCTTGTGCAACCTTTGAGTTTGTTTTCTTGTTCAAAGCTGTACAGATGAAGTTTCCAGCTTCCATCACCGCATAAAGATTTACTCCCTAAAAAAAGAGGTGGAAAATGTTAAGAATAATTAATGCACCTGTTGAAAATGCTCAAACTCCAATTATTTTTTTTGCTTCAGAGTCCAACTATTGCAAACAGAGGGCCTGATTCATGTCACAGGTCTGTAATAGAGATCAGCAGAGTTACAGTGGCACAGACAAGAGTCACAGCCTCCAGTTTTTTGGGAGGTTCTACACTTTGAGGGTGATTTCTTATCCTAACAGCAGCAGCCTGAATGCTCTAGCAATATCTTTCAAACTCAAAAGAACCTGGGATAAAGAACTGGCATAACAACTTGAAGAACTTGGAAGAAAAATATAGTGTCTACATATCTGCTGTACTTACCACCCAACGCTAAAAAACTTCATGCTTATAAGTATCCCATTTGCAGCTCAGGAAAATGGAGGAAACACACTTGTATTGGGAACTGAGTTCAGTGAGAAACAGGATCCTGCATTCTCTTGAATAAATATAATCTCCATCTTGAAGAAGTCCTTTTAAGCAAAATTACAATTTACATTGCTAGCACAACGGAGCAAAAAATTGCAGCTGCTTGATTTGCCTTTGCTAAAAAAATGCACCTCGAGCAATCAACTGCTTTTTAACCAACATAAAATACATATCAGTGCTGTCTGATTGCTAAAATAGAATCAGATCATTGATCAAAGAGGAAAAAATACTACATTAGCCTCCTGGATTATTAATGTATAGCAGAAGTTCTAGAGTTGAATCGTATGAATGATGTAGTACTTGCTCCAAAGATTGGAATTTATAAGCCAGTAAAGTTCTCTAGAAGGGATGCAATTTGACTTTGAACTACCAATACACTGAGCTGCCACATAAAACCGAGACAAGAGTTTCACTCGGCATTAAAGAATATAAGATGTATTGCACCAGAAATACACTTTAATAGCACTTATGGATTTCTGCACTGAAGTTCAGACCAACTTTGCCTTTTTCATTCTTGGAACTGGACAAAAATGTTAATGCCAATGGAAATTAATTCATAGAAATGTAATAAAAAACATTTTTAATTTGAAAAAAAAAGGTTCAAAGTTTCCAATCGGCTCTAATATATAGCACCTTCTAAAACATCTAAACCATAAATACACCCTTTCTGTCCCATTTTAACACAGTTACTGCAAGGTTGATTTCAGCTCATTCTGTTTATGCTTTATTGGTCATTATTTAAGCTTAGTTTGTAGAGTGCTATAGCACATAACAAAATTAAAAAAAAATCTTAGAGCATCTGTGCTTCTTTACTAGAACAAGAAACATACCACCATAGACATACTTGGTAGTTAGATTATGGAAGATAGCAAAATAAAACTCCCAAAGCTATATAAAATTCACATTTTCAGCACTGTAACACTGCATAATGTGATATGTGGATGAAAGAAACGTATGTTCACAGTTTATACTCATTAAATGGAATACAAGCATCTCTGCCTTTTAAATTGTATTTCTTATGTAAGTGTTGTGAACAAAAAAGGATTACCATGAGGGCATAAACCCCAGAATTCACAAGCACGACTCACAGACAGGGATGAGAAAAGAGTCGTGACAGGTATTTGTAAGGTTGTTGAATCAAACTAGCATATGTCTTCAGACAGATTCTCAGAAATATACTTAAGTGTATTTGGTAACCACCCCATACATCCAGAATTACTCCTTGACACAAAGGAATGAAACTATGAAACACAAAGACAAGTACCTCCAATAGCAGATATGAACTTGGATAAGTGCCTTAAGTCAGAAAAGCATCTGCCAGAAGGCAAAGTCCTTTAACTCCCATTGACTTCAATTAATCAGTTCTCATTCAGCATTCATAAACACCAACTCTATTATCTATCCAAACTTCAGTTTCAGTGTCAGTAATGTGAGGCTAACAGTACTTAGTTGCTTCTCAGAAAGGCTTATTGTTTGCCAAGCGCTTTGAAGGCATCATAAGCCCAAGTACTATTACTGTAATTACATAGGAACCATACAGAAACTGGTTTTACAGAAAGCACGTCTCCCTACAAAGTTTCAAAAGCATTAATGATCTATGACATAATTATCTATCCATTACCATGGTACAACCAATAAATCTCTTTGTAGATGGGCTCTGCTAGAAAATTATTTCACATTTAGCCTGCTAGAGATTCATTTCACGCGTCACTTCTTGATTACATGTTCTGAAGAACAGTATAGAACAAGCATCAATTATTATTCTGATGTATCTAGTCAATCTGAACTTAATGATCTACACTTAAATACTCTCCATCCTTTGGTTGACACCTTAAGTGACTTCAGTCAACAAATGAAAGTTTTAGTGCATAGCTGAGAGGAACATAAGAATGCACCACTTGCAAATGGATAGCATTAGTAATTATAATTTCATTTTGTGCCATTATACAAAAGGGGATATATTAATAGATTTTTACAATAATTATTTTACAGAATTGGCCATGATACCAAAACCAGCCAGCACTACAAAGACAAAAGCTCAAATATTAAGGTAATAATTTTGAGGCTCCATGTCTCTCATCCAGTAAACCACTCTTTATTAATGGGCCAGCAAAGGGTCAAGGAGCAAATCTCGTGTTTTGCTATTGCAAAATCTAATATTTTTTTTTTTTTTTAGAAAGGGAGAACTAAATGTTTGATGGTGAGATTCTTATCTCCATGGGATTTGGTATCAACCTTTAGGACAAGCTAGATTCCATAATGGGCACTGGGTCATTAACAGTTAATAAATCTTATGAAGAAGCCTGGAAAAAGGTATATTTAATTTAATCAGGCTACTTTTATTTAATTGATTCTTTTCATGATGAGTAAGTTGGGAAAGTCAATGGGTATTTTGCCCAAGGAAAGACTATACTGAAAGCCTAACTCTAAGGTGCACAGCAATGTAAAGTGAAATGCATGATTTCTCCTCCTTAGTCCAAAGAACTGTGTTGTTTCAAACGAATAAACACCTTCTTCATGAAAAAAGCTACCCCAAAGCACATATGAACAGTTCAAAATAGGGTCTACTTGTACAATGGACACTTGTGATTAAACCTTTTCTAAAAGGTAACTGACATCTACCCCAAACTGCCTAAGAAGCACATGAAAGCAAATAAACATTACAGTGAACTCTGAAAGGTACTAAATAGTGCTTTAATAGTGCTCAGGGGATGTACAATTCAGAAACAAGTTCCATGATCCTTTTATGTCAAGGAACTCTGTCGGCATGTATGCCACACTCAACTGCAACCTACAGACACGTGATAAGCTCCCCAAGAACTCAGATCGTTGTACTTCAGGCATCAGGCTTTTCAATTTCTTTCTGCATTAGTTTAAATACAAACCACACACGGTGCAGTTTTGGCAGCTCTTTATATGTTCTCCTTTGAGCTTGACTCTCAAAGTCTGTGTCCAAGTTAAAGTCACTGCATTGCTTGAGTTAGTACAAACTCATTTCGCCACATTTCCAGAACAATGATGATCAACAGAAACACCAAAGAGCACACTCTTTGGAGAAGGCAGCGTTACTTGGTTCCCAGGAATAGAGAATAATTAACTTGCCAACCAAGCCAGGGATACGAATGTGTGCTCTTGAAGTGTAGATGCTCACTGGTAAGGTTCATTAAAGTGCAGGTCAGTGCAGATAAGCTGCTTTGCCCTGTCTTCCAAGAACAGGGCTGGAAACAAAAATGACTGTGAAGCCTGCTAGCCAGTAACAGGTTCTGTATAATTTTGAAATATATTAAGTGGATACCTAACAAACAGCAATGCCCTGTCTCTTGGGCTCCAAACAGCACATTTTTTTTCTACTTTGAAGCCAGAAAAAAATGACAACAAATTAATAAAGCACTATGAAACACATCCAAAGCTCTGTGAAAAAAGCTGAGGTACGCTCAGTCTTCCCACTGAAGAGCTGATCAGCATTCTGGAGTAACATCTACAGCAGTGATTTTTTTTGTGGTTACTGAGTCAGAGCAATGACTCAAAGCAGTTGCTACAGAGCTCCTCCTAGCTCCAGGCAGGGAGAGGGAACTTATTAAAATTGCTGTCAAATACGAAAACCATTTCTATTGTGAATTGTTAGTGAACACACCATCATTGTTATGTGTCAAGCCATGTTAAAGCACTACTATTTGTTCCCAATATTTCACTGAACAGCAGAAGTAATTGTCAGGTATGCATCGTATGCTTTCTAGAAAAATATTTTTGTTTTCCTTGAAGTTGTAAGCAGAAAGTAAAAATATCTTACTGTATTGATTCCCAGACCATTAAGCATGTATATCACATCCTCTGTGGCTACGTTTCCAGTAGCACCTTTTGCATAGGGACAACCACCCAGTCCTGCAACCGATGAATCTACTACAGCAACTCCCATCTGGAAGATAGCAACACAGAAATCCAACATCAGCACAGAGTATTATTTATAATTATTCATGCATTGCAGGCTATACATGTTAGTTACGATGGATAAAATACACATTTCTCCACAAATGGATGTGATTCTCAGAGGAAATTCCTCATAATGGCGTTAGTCTGATATCTTTATAAGGTAAGACTCTTCAAACACAGGATGTGAAACACAGAACTAACGGTCCATTACATGTGATTTTGGCAGATAAGATGATTGCAGTTTTAGAGCCAAACAGAGTTTTATGTCTTTTCTCTCTTTATCTCTCTGCATGTTAAGTACCCTGCATCTATTCCTGCAAAGCCTTCCATGCAACCAAACACAATCAATGCATTTATTCAAATGTGTGATTTTAAGCATATGTCTAAATCTTGCAATTTGGAAGTCTTAATATCAGCATCTGATTTATGTGTCAGCCAAATGATTTTGGGACATCTACTCTCTACAATGTGCTTTATATTAATGGCTATTCTTCCACAAAGAACTTCCCTTCTAGCATTTTCTCTCTTCTCATTTCCTCTTCTTTCTTCTTTATTAGACGTCATGAAACCACCATGGAAATAATTTTGTACTTGTTTTAGAGGAAGATTACAAGGTATTTTCACCCAAATCAAACACCACAATGCATGGAAGAATTAAATTTTGGCAGATCTGTTAAAGACTTCATGAGTTTAAATCAACTTGAAATAAAAGTTTAAAGGACTTTATCCTGGTGAGTCTGACCCGTTGTTTATTGTATTCACCGGTCTAGAAGAAAACACAACCCCCAAAATAGCAAATTTCACACCCTAGCACAATCCTGGAGCAGCATTTAAAAGCCTAGTTTTTAAGATGCTTGGAGTAACGGAATAGCTTGGATACCGCAGAAGTTCTCCATACATATTGGTTCCGATCTTTGAATATTTTTTATGGGAGGATTTGTTGTACGGTGTTAAGCTTTCTCATTTAGATTAAGACTTGAAAAAACAGCCAGCTGCCATATAGTCATAATTCTTTGATTTTTATTTTCTTCTGACTGCATCCAAGCTCCTTCTCTCTCCTGATCCTCTCTCAGCATATTCATGATAAAGAATAGTAAACAAGTTACCAAGTCTGCCCAAGAGATAATATTAAATTTCCTATGGGATAAAGCCTATCCTGGGAGATTAGTCAGGGACAGAAAGGAACCAAGCCTGTGATTTCCACTGACTTTAGTGCGCTCTTGCACCCTCTTCTTTCTGTGATTAGATTTTAAAATAAAGCTGAAATTGGGAAGCATTTGTTTCTGTTTTAAAATGTTAGGTATGTGATCCAGGACACTGGATATCCCTTGCTAGAGACAGCTCTTCAGACTTTGCCTTGAAGAAGATCAGATGCTTCTGGAGGCATTCAGGCTCTAGAGATAATCAGAAGCAGGCAATGATATTAGGCAGAGAGGTCATCAAATCTTCAAAGAAACCAGCTTCCTTTCTACCTTAAGCACGTTAGAGGTTTCTCCTCCCCCTAGTGCTAATTTAGGCAGACATACGCCAAAGTTTAGAAGTCAGGCAGACTGAATCAGGGTGCAAGCCACAGCTCAAATTCCTGTGCAGAGCTAAGTTTTCAACACTTCAACTCTGACTTTGGGTCTGGAGAGATTCAGAGGTCAACCCATGCCATGGGTTACTCACAGTCCCAAATCAGTAAGATCAGCTTAGAGGCCTGACTCCAGAGAGAGGTGATTTCTGTTGCTCTCCTTCTGAGGGACCTACCTGTTCCTGGAGGTTAAGCTGGGAGCCTGAGCTTCTCCTTCACCACCAACTAGCTGGCAAGGTAGGCAAAAGATGATGTCCTGCACATTGCAGTTGCCGAGTCCCCCTTCCGAATACACCCAACAGTGGTATGAATGAACTTCGCTAATGTTTTGTTGTATTTGCTTCTAGTTTTAACAGTGCTTTCCATAGTTTTATCATTGGTCTTACAGGGTCTTTGAAGTTCCAACATTTCTGGAGAGCAATAATAAAGAGTAATCCAATGAAGCTTTGTCCCAGGTCCTGTTCTCAGGCAGGGAACATTATCTTGAGCTGAGTAGCTGCTCAAAGCCTGTAATAAAGACCTCGAAGGAGCCAAGGTGCATAACTGCGACAGGCAAGACAGTACTGTTTAATATTGCTCACACAATGAGACTCTCTAAGAAGGGATATTGTACTTTAAAGTACACTAATCTGTGAATTATGGAGTGAATCACCAAAGTACGTGTTTCACATTTCAGTCACTTGTCACACACTTTGTTTGTGTAACCCACCGGTCAGAAAATGTGTTATACAACACATCTGTGTCCAATACACAGAGGATATGCATTTATGATAGCTTTCAACTGGAAATTCTGTCTCTTTTTGCACTAGCTGCTAAGATTCATATATTTACTCTGAAAGTTATTGCTTCAAGCTCCACAGTGGCAGCTGTTGGGCTTGCAAGTGTCCCTGCAGAAACACACTTAAGGCCTCTTAATGGGAAGACTTAGGGTTACGGTAAAGGTCTGGGGAAGAGAAAAGGGAAAGTAACATGTAGGAGTGCATCCCACTACCATACCTGCTGTTGAAGGCTGATTTTAAGATTTCCACCAGAAACGACTGTTTCAGGGATAAAATGGTAGAAGAAAGTGTCCTTCATGGAGTTTCCCCTAGCTGTTCAGGTTATGTCATAACTGCTAGAACATTCTTCTTGACTTACTTATTTTCAGTAAACTCTTACATGGGGATAAAAGCTATGGGCAAACAATGTGCTGAGGTACATCACAGCTGTTAAACTCCCAAGGAAGATCAACAGGCTCAGAAACAGCTTTAGTAGCGTATAAGCAGGCACTTTCTAACCCCAGAAAATTATCTCATGAAATGCTTGTTCATGTGCAAAAATGGGAAGAATATCAACTAAATCGTATCGGTGACAATTAAAGTGGCATTCGGAAACAGCCAGAAAAGTTTGCCAGTTGGAAGCTGGGGAGAACCTCCTCTTGTGGGGTGCCACCTGTATTACTATCAGTAGCCTGCTCCAGTCCTTCACAGGGGTCTTCACAGAAATAATATACTGCCATCATTAAAAGAGTGTGTCTTGTAAAGGCATTGGATATATATACATATTAATTTATTGATACTTGTGCAAACACTTGTGGTGCCACCACAATTCTGCATTTGCAGTGCAAGTCTCGTAACACTGGGGTACACGTTGCTTATTATTGTTTGTTGAAAGTGTTTGTGAATACATGGAGGGGTATGGGATACCACAGCAATATAAAGGTAACATGAAATACACATCTTTGGCTAAGCACATCCTAGTATTTTCAGGCAGCCTCTTCTAAGTTAATTCAAACTGCCTCCACTGGAAATGGTGGTGAGCTCAGTCATTTTAGCCTAGCATACATGCAAGAGCATAAAAAATTATATCTTCTGCTGGATAAGCAGTGGGAGCAGAGGAAGGACCACAATAATTGCTCTGTCTTTTAAACTATTCTGGCTAAACAGAAAAAGGAGAAAGGCTAGTCACAGCTTTACACTGGTAACATCCTCGGTGTGGTGGCTTTCATCCTAGTAGAGTACACTTAAACCATTACTTCCCAGAAGTACTGTATAAACATGTTTATGTCCCTATAAATCTATCTGCATCAGGATGAGTTTGCCATTTTAACATTCAGCCAGTTGTAGACAAGGTCT
The DNA here is from genome assembly GCA_013399435.1 of Arenaria interpres. Taxonomy (NCBI): domain Eukaryota; kingdom Metazoa; phylum Chordata; class Aves; order Charadriiformes; family Scolopacidae; genus Arenaria; species Arenaria interpres. The sequence goes on along the minus strand of VXAK01000517.1, from coordinate 54,209 downwards.
TGACACGGTGTGTAGAATACAGCAGCTCTGTCAGAACTGGAGGTCAGTCAGAGTCAGCTCTGACTGACCTCCAAATCTGACATGTCTTCAAATCAGTGCTCTTAATATGCAATGAGCGGGTGTCTCTGCCTTTAAGATATGGTCCTTTAAAGTCTCTTCACAACACTTCTGGTAAGATGTCTGCTGCAACATACCGCTGTTTCAGCAGCAGGATCAGCTGCATCTGTCTGCTTTTGCATGTGGTATGGGCAAATATAATGTGTTTTATGATTCACGTGCAGAATCACTGCAGTTCATCTCCAGTGTGGCCCCATTCAAAAAGCCCTTAAATACTCCATACTCCAAGCTCCATTCTAACAGTGCTAAAAACAGATGTTGGAAAACATCCTTCAGCAGCACTACTAACTAATTTGGAGGTTAATATTACAGCCCAGGCTGTCCAAGCACAGAGTCTGAAATAGCACCTAATAAATAACTTCTCTGCAAGTTTGAGCAGCTATGAAGCTGGTTTGCTTTTGCAGTCATTAAAAGCAGAAGGGGCTCGAAAAGAAAAGTTAAAAATTGACATAATGTGTAAAACAAGGCTTCTTCCTTCATCACATGTCCAATATTTGTCAGGCTTTTACAAGAGATAATGAGTGTCAAGCCTTTCAGCAATATGAGCCTGCAAAACATTCACTGTCAATATGAGATCTTTAAAAAGCCCACAGTCTCGTTGTCACTTTCTGACAGGCACTAAATTGTGCTGAGATTCATGAGAAGTTGCACCGCAGCTATTTCATAGGATATGTCCTAGATGAGCACTCACAGAGCTGCTTATGTACGGATGTCTGTGTGAGTGAACAATGACTTGGCTTCCAGGACAACTTAAGTGCTCCAATCTTTTTTGACACTTGTAGAGTTTTGATAATCACTAAATTCCTGACAGTGGTTCCTGAACACCTTCCAAACTTTAGCTTTGGCTGGCTTTAGCTAACTCTCTAGAGAAGGCAGAAGACTTTTTGCTCCCGTCCCATGCTATCTTCCTAATTCCCCAATGAGAGAGCAAGGAATTAAATTCATCACCTTTGTCAAACAGCCAGTTTTAACAGGAAACCATTATTGCCAGTGAATAATAAATGCTTCATGTTTCTCAATTTGCGTTACTGCCTCCCCATAACTTCTTGTTGGGACATTCTCCCTCCTTACTGATCTTTAAACTTGGCTTCATCTGACAGAAGTTTAACTTTGTCCCTCTTAAAAATGGCAAGGTTGGCATCAGTAACTCCAGGAATTCATGAGGTATAAATCAGTAGCTAGAAACGAGGTCTCTCACAAATTAGGGTTTTTTTTTCAACTATAAGATTTTGAAACCATAATATCGAGGATCCTGGGTATGCAGTAAACAGGAAAAGATTTGTTGTCTCACAAATTTTAGGGGTGACAGCATCGTGAAGTTCAGTACCACAGTGCCTTAAAGATAGGCGCATGTAGCTATGATAAAGAATCGCTGTATTAGTTCAGTGTTTGTTCAAGGAAGGAAGAAGGAAGGGGGGAAGAAGTAAAAGGAGGACCTACATGTTAGGTCAAAGATTGGCCACCCAACAGGCAGAACAAGACTAAGACTATTTAATCCTCCAGCCCTGTCAGTACCTAGCTGGAACTCTTGGTGTGATGCGGGGCTGTCATATTACTGCGTCTCTCTGGCATCAGTCTGTTACCCACCACTACTTGGTATGCCATCAGGAAAAATGCCTTCTTCTGTAGAGACAGAGATAACCATAGAAATATAAACAACTACGCCAGCAGCGCTTTGAAAAGTGGCTGTGCCCTCAGAGACCCTTCTGCGAGTTACATTACCAAGCTGTCTAAAATCACGGCTTGCCACCCCCCTTTATTTCAATAAAACAAATGTATGTACTTATTTTAGCATTTGAGCAAAAATTTCTACATATAAGGCAATAAAACGGGACATCTCCCTGTGGAAGACTCTGCAAGTTAACTGCATTTCCTTCCTGCTTCTTCTTCTCTCTGCTCTTGCTAAAGATTAATGCATTACAAAACAGAACACTGCTTTTCAGAGTTAACTCCATCACTACTGACCACAGGGTGTCACTGTTACATTAAAATCTATAATTTCCCAGTTCATGTAGTTAAAAAATTAATACGTTCAGTGAAAAAAAAATAATCCTTTTCTCCCAAAACATATTGAGATGCAAACCATTTGCGGGCAGACATGCTGCATAAAATAGGTTAATACAGCATTCCTTTAACTTATTGCACACATCTTTTCATATTGCTACTGACACATTTATTATAAGCAAAGCTGGCAATGACATCTAGAGTTAAAGTTTTCTAACACTTTCCATCATAAGGCCCTACTTTCAGTTGTTTATTACTTTGTCAGCCTTTAACTGCTGGAGCTTATATTTTCCATGCCTTGTCTCTGCCTCAGGCTGGATTGTTTTGGAAAGTTTTAGTGAAAAACGGAGCTGGCCACTTCCGAGAACAAGTTTTGGGGAAGAAAAAAGCTTTGTTATGCTAATATTCAATAATTCTAACATAAGCTTCTTGGAGATATTCTTGTAGCTTTGCACTCTCAAATTTGGCACAGGAGGAATACTGATTTGAAAAGAACACAGGATCTGGACTTAGTTATGAGCTTCAGAAAGTTCTGTCTCAGTGTCAGAAACTGCTCAGCCTGGTAGCTAAAATGCCCAAGGGTCAAGAGAGCAGCAGCTGACTATGCTCTCTTCCTCAGCCTCAACGAAGGACTGTGAAGAAATTTCTCCCAAAATGAGTTGGAAAAATCTGTGTCTCTGGCTGCCAGTGCATCACCTGCACAAAAAACCTTCCACTGGTGGGCTCGAGCGGCCGAGGTCTGTGTTGTGGATCCAGTTCTTCAGAGAATGTTCACGGACGTTTAGGGGGAATCAATGCCATTAAACATGAGACTAGTTTTGATATTTTTGAAATGCTTGGAAAGCCCTAATAAAAATCCTACGCCATAATAAAATTAATATTGGGAAGCAGATGTTCACAAGTCACTATTAGTATTGCCTGTGCAGGCTCATTTTGCTCCTTTTTTGAGTACATGCACTGTTTTACTTACAAAAGACTAGGGTTTGCCAGTACAGGGCTGTACACAATTGGAGCTGCTCCCTTGCTCAGGATCACAAAACCTGCAGGGGGAGCAGGAGACACATTTCAAGGTCTTGTCGAAACCCAGGAAGATGCGATGACCATCAGAGCAGCCAGTGACTTTCCAGTCTCCCTTCCTGCCCTCCCCAAGCAACGCAGGGCATTGCCAGATTTCCCAGTTCAGCTGTTGCTCATTTGAAGCAGTCATTGCCCCAGATGCTCTCCAGCAGAAGTTGATGCTCTCAAGTAAACCTGTGGTGGTTTAACAGCTTGTCTGCTCGTTAAGTGTCGTGCAATAATCTGATCTAAAAATGTGGGATATTCATTTCATAGATTTAAGTCTGGACACGGCATACGAGTGTACCGGGTAGAGCAGAGACGAGAATCGTCTTGGGATCTGGAGGGAAAGGAGGAACCAGAGAGAAAAGGCAAAGGGCAGCTTCAGGGTAAGCAGAGAGAGAATCATCTGGTCCAGAGATTCAACTGTTCCAGGTAGTCTGTGCCCTAGATGCAGCCAGGTGACAACCAGGTTTTTCTCACATGCTACGTGCCAATGTAAATGAATAAAAAGAAACCTGAAAATAAACTGAGGGCTTTGAATGGACAGGGAAGACAAAAAGATTACTTAACTTGATGGTAAAGTTACTGAGGGTTGCACTGGGAGAGGAAAATTTTGCTGGGACTGGAGAAAGCATGTTTGGAACTGCTGACAGTGAAGATCCGATAAAGAAATAAAATCCACTCACTTTGCAAAGAATGGCTCACAGAGGGTAAGCTGAGTAAAGGCATATCCACTAAAATAAAATGGCTGAACTATCAGAATGGCTGAATTACAGGACATCAGCTAAGAATGGGTTGCACAAAGGATGGAATCACGGGTAAAAATCAATGTTTGAGACGCAAGCTGCAGAGAGCGCACTTCACTGTGAGTCACAATATTGAAAAAGGACAGAGGGCTACTTTGTAGAATCAGGGGAAGGCACTGATCTAGTATTTGAAGTGCATGTGGCAAATGTGGAACATGTGAATCCACCAATGAAAAATGGCAAATCTGACCTAAGCATCACAGCATCTGAAAAGGCTACTTTTTTCCTACATTCAGGGAACACATAACCTAGTTCATCTATCTCAGATATCCATTTTATTGGCATCTATATCTTAAAAAGAAACTACAAATTCTTTGTTGTTCAGTCCTGGTTAGTTTTTGCCAACTCCCAACCCTTCTAGTTACTGATGACCAATTTCTGTTGAATCACTCCCCAGCTCAAGCTGGGTGGCCAAAACTGTTCCCAGAGGTATACTTTCCCTCACTTTGTATAAACAGAACACTTTCAGTGTGATGCACCAGTGGCAGAGGACACTAGCTTGTACCAATGTGAGCAAACAAAATAGGTGGGTGGCAGAAAACATCTATTTTTAGAAAATAAATTTGTAGCAATGATGGCATTTATAAGAAAGCTGGAAAAGCAGAGCAGAACTGTTTTCATTCCACAATAGTATTATGGTATGTCAGCATCAGTGTACCTAACGGAATGAAATTTAAAATCCCATCTGACTTCAATTCAGCCAGAGCCCTCACACAGCAGCACCTGACTCCCCTAGAGCCAGGAACATCACCCCCCCACAAAACCCACTTTGTTTTGACTTTCATCCCCTGTATTATCTCTGAAATCACACCCACCTGCCACTCAGCAAAAATGGGGACCTCCCGCGTGCCCCTGGGGCTCATCTCCAGATGTGCTGTGGAGTCCTACAGACGTATCAGCTCCTTGTCTGGGGCCAATCACCCACACAACATGTGTGGTCTTCACAGTCTGGCAACCCCCACTGGCTCCTTGGTGTGGAAGCTGTGGAAGCTCAATGGACCAACATGGGTGGAGGGACCCCAGCATCACATCAGGAATTCTAATGGGTTCGTTGGGTGTTTGAAAATATATCCTAAGGTCAGACTCTTCTCTGTCTTCCTTTGAGTAACTTTCTCCAAGAAAGACTAAAGGTGAGACCGCAGTTTAAGTTGTGGGACACTAAGCCTGACGCCTGTTAGTTCTAGTGCAAGGACATCTTCTTCTTTACTTACTTCAGCCTCACCCTGTGCTTCCCATCTCAACTGCATAACAAGCTTCCACATTTAGAGTGAAAAGACATTTTCAGATAGTAGTGACCTTTAGTACCGTCCCCACTCACACCTTGCCAGCTAGACCCACACTTGTTTCTCCTGGATGCGGTGATATACAAAGCAAGGGAGCAGTTGGTAAATATACTTTAATCCAAGTCTCCCTTGTTTTTGCCACATACCAGAACATCTGCTCAAGGTTTTAGCTACTATCCCAAACACGATGGCAGTAATGACATATTAAATGACCTGTTGCATGTTACAATTTAAGCAGATGACTTACTATCTTCTGCTTTCAAGGCTTTTCTTCTGATGTCAGTACCTATGCTTTCCAGAAAGTTGCTCAGGTTACTGTTGTTACTATAACATCTTCCTTCCCATTACACCTATTTAATAGGAATCAAGCTAGGGTATAGTCAAATGTTTCCCCTCCACCCCCTCAATAACCATCCAAGAAAGATTCAGCTGACTTAGAAATGGAGCAGATTCAGCAGTGGAGTCAAAAAAATCTACACATGCAGCCAAACACAAATACATCCAGTAGTCAAGCAGTGGTACTGTCTTACCCAGGCCTCAGTTTTTTAGTTTACCTTCCTTCTAAATAAATGTCCCACTATTGGGTAACATGGGACACCCAGGCAGTGAACCACAGAACTCCTGCCTATGGCTTTTTATTTGAGATCCCAACTGTGCTGTGCTTCACAAACACTTAGCAACATCTAAATGGAAGATCTCGCTGAAGCTTAAGTTTTCAGCTACTTCAGAAATACCAAAACGGTTGTGGGTTCTGTATCATCATTACTATTAGTTCTAACCTGCAGTTGGAGTTAATACATTTGATTCCTCTTGCAGATCTCAATAACAATCAATGAAATATCAGAATTCATTGATAAGCAGGCAGAATGAAAAGCACCTAATTGTGTCAGAGAACAAAAGTATGTTTTCGTCTTTTTAACTGTTGTTATGATTTTCATCTTTTCGGGGAAGAAGAAAAAAAAAAAGCTCTGTTAAAAAAAAATTCTGTTAATTCTAAAGGCTTCTTATTTTGCAAAAGAAGATACTTGAATTTTTCTACAGGAAGTAACATATTTCCAACAGGGTAAATGTGCTATAAAGATATAATTTGCTAGTCAGAACTGGGAAATTATTTTAACTTTCATTAAGTGTATAAAAGTGTTATCTTTATGCATAGTTCTAGTTGTTCAGGTCAATTTAGAATGTACTGTATGGATGTGCAGAATTTTGAATTCCAGATTAGGTTTTCCATAGCCCATGGCATCTTTTGCATTTTATATTAATATACAATATATGCTTCATATTTACAATAACTAGTATATGCTCGTAGCAGTTATTTTCTAATGCGAGAGATTCCTCATGTCATTTCTGGAAATATATCTCACAATAGAAATGAACTGGTCATCTTATGTCAAGGTGAACAGAAATGTATCTCCATCATTCACTATCACTCTATATTGGATCTAAAGTCTAGGCCAAAAATAATTTGTACACTTAATGCTGTTAAATAAAACCTTCACTTTTTATTCAGTCTATTTTGAATCTCTCTTAATTCCATTTTCATAATCCCCTGAGTGAAACAATACTTTATTCTATTTTAGTATGTAGGATGTAAGGAAGCTCTGAGATTCTGCTCCTCAATATTCATTGGCAAAACATACTCAGCATAAAGAAAAGCTGATTGCCAAGATGTATGGTAAACTACCCTTAGAAAAACCTCCTGGCATTTATTACATCATCTGGATTACACAGGTGCATATCCATCTTCTCACATATTTGGAAAATAAGAACTGCATTCTCCATTCAAATGCTTTCAACTTATTTACAGCTAGATCTGGAGACTTAATATTTATCATCGCAAAGTATAAAGCCAAATGTCCTTTTTCTTCAGGAGCACCAAAGATTAACAGATTAGAATGTTTTCCACATGTCCATTTTACTGTCAAGAGAATATTAAAGAAGTTTTCCAGCTTCCGCAGCTCAGCCAGATGTCAATGGATCCCACAGTGAAGCAAAATTGGCAGAGTAGCCTTCTCATGACCCCGGCATTGTTTTATCAAGGATCAGTTTAAAAGTATAAAGGGCCATTTCTTGCTGAGATCTGTAATGTTTTTCAGCCCTTTTCCCCTGCAATTACACAAAAGTGCTGACTTTGTTGAACTACTGATATGCAGTAGTATTTCTTATGACTTCTCTCACACTGTGCTGTAATTGCTGTTTGTGTTGGCCCAAGAAAAGTACCACGTCTTGTTTCCACTCTACATTTCCGGACTCTGGTTTCAGTAACATCAGTGTAGGATATTGTACTGGGCATATGTTTTGTTGTGTAAACATTGACTGGTAATTTACCCTGTCAGTCTCCACAGTATGGCCTCTAATTACCAGAGGTTGAGGGGCTTCAGATGGACATTTTATAAAATATTTACAGTAGTTTTACTGCTGCTTTTTTTTTTCTTCACTGGTATCTCTGTTCTGAAAATCATTGCAGGAGGAAAAATAAAACATCAAAAAACATAAAAGAAAACCCAGCAACAAAAACAAATGTATTCATTCTTGCACACTTCATTCAGTAGAGGAACTAAAGACTAGGTTCCAAATTAGTTAGGCAAAAGTTAGGTCAATATTGCAGTAGCCATTATGGTATAATATAATATTAAATATTTCTGTTTTCTTTCAATTTGATTATTCCCTTTTACATCTTTTGTAACCAAAAAATTAGTATATTATTTCTATCAGTACTTTTTCTTCTTAAAATTCATTCTCACTCAATAGCTCCTGAACTTGCAAACAGCTATGCACATGCTTAATTTGAGTCAAGACTCAGACAAATGTATTTAACAAATGGGACCACTAAGGTCTTGTAGGAAAATATAGCATCTACTGCAAAAATTCAGAATNATATATATTCATCTATATAATTTCAAGAAAGCGGAACTTTCCATTTTGTGCTAAAATATAATGTCTTGAGTAGAATTCCAGGATGGAATTAAACAGTTAATAACTACAGTAATGTGACCAAAGAAGATGCAATCAAATAGGGCATCTTTTTGTACATCATAGGCAGTGTGAATCTCTATTTCAAATAAAGTTTTCACCATGATTTTCATCATAATGCAGGAGACTTTAAAAAAAAGTGTGACAGTTTCTCAGCTTCTACTATTCCATTATAACTGGATCAATTTCATAATATTCACTACATTACAATACCCCCAAAAGAATCTTCCCTTCCAATACATTGATTAATTAAATAGTAGCATTAAGGTGGGGAGCCACAAAATGTAATCTGTCATGCAGTATTTTTTCCCTTATTCTGAATAAAGTTCTTTTTTTAAAAAACAGTTGCAAATTCCTCATCCTATATGTCAGCCAACAGTAAAGCGAGAACACTTCTTTTGTTTAAAAAGGCATTCCACTTAGCATCTTATCTTTTCTACAGATGCATATTATATTGCCTTGCTGAGACTACTTTTATTCTGTTTACTCGGTTTATTCTGTAGAGGAAAAGATACTACATCAAGTAAAAATTTTTACCTATTGTTGCAACTCTGAGTGCAAGCAAAGTCTTACTGCTATGATCATAGATCATCTTTTCTTCTATAATTGTTTACTTTATGCATTTGAAAGGACTCTGTGTTAAGCAAATCACATCATTTGCCTCTAACAATCTGTCACACCATATAGCACTTACACTACGCAACAAAGGAGAAAAAAATTAAATAAACAGGAAAATACTCAAAACTGGCAAAAATTATGGAGTGTATAAAACTATAATTCATTTATCTTTAAAAATGATCAAAAAGGTTTTATTTCTGAAAGCCTGGCTGCTTCAATTTGTGCTGTAGCATTTCAAAAGAAAAAAGATAAACGACAAATGAATTGACTTGGGAGACTGGTTCAGTGTTGCTTCTGCACAGCACAAACAGCAAAGATGATTGTCATACTTTAAGCACTGCATCAGCTTTGGTTTCTGTCTTAACTGAAGACTCATCTTCGACTTATTCCACTTATGGAAATGGTTACTTGTTCTCATACGGCTACAAAGATCCACCCAATACTCTCATTTAGAGTGAGCGCAGCATCTCCGGATTATCTGCAGTTTCGTTTACCTTAGGAAACACCCTGAGAGCTTGTCTAAAGCCACCTGATGTATCTGAACAATAGTAAGCAACTCTCCCCACTTTATTCTCTGCTGGATGATAACAAAATTGGTTCCGAGGAGCCATAAATATACAAGAATGGCCAGAGGTTTAGTTCCACCCCCTCAGCACAGCTGTCTGTAGAGCTGCCCAAAAAGGAAGGAAGCATCATCCTGTAAACACTGCGCTTCTCTACTGGAGACACTGGGATTTGTGTTTTCCCAGGACTGTTCCTGCCATGGCAAACTCCTCTGACCCTTGCTTGGGTCTGAAAGCCAGGTTCCATGCAACACCCTCTTTTTCAGGCAGGACCTAGAATAGACACACTCACACATAACAAAAGGTAATGAAAAGAAACAATCATTTCCAAGTGGGAAGCACTGTAGTGATTCTGTCCTTATTTTACACTTGCTGTTAAACTTTAAGAAAAACTATTTCAGGGTAAAAAGGGAAGGAGGGGTCTTTTCCACTGAGTAGAAAAACACACGTCTAAAAGCCATTTCTCTTCTGCAAGCTGATGTATACAGAGTCACAGCCTGATTAAAGTGCAATATGATTATAGGGAGAACTTCTAAAAACAAGTCAAGCAACTGTTATAGAAATAAGTTATTTTCAAAATAACATGAAAACTGACTGAGGAATTAAATCCTGAATAAAAATATGTTTTTAAAGGTACTTAAAATAATTGTATGCTCACCAAACTGTTGAAATTTTTCTTTCACAATTGTTTTAATAATTATGTTGAAATACTGTATATTATTTCTGCCACTGCACCACATACCTTTTTCATGTGCAACAGGTAAGCTCAGAACAAAGAGAAAGGTAAAGGAATGAGCGTATCGCAGTCAAGCAAGAAGATGACTAGCTGATCACAAAGCTACATGCAGAACTACTGGCACATACTCATATGTTCTAGATTAGAAAGTATCTAAAATGATATATCCTAGAATCATTATCATAAGTACATTCTAATCACAGGGATGAATAGGTGGTCTAATAAACATAAATCTGGTATTAATCTAGAACATGTTTTAGGTGACTATTTTTTACACTCAGACATTATTTTTTGTGGTGTATTTAAATTAGAAATTTCATTTAAATTGGCATGATAACCATGTTAGTTACAAAGACTAGCTGACATTTTCCATATTCAGATCCTCTGGTAAGCTGCTTAGAGCTTTGCCAATCTTTTACTAATCAAGCAGATAACCTACGGGATGCATATCTGCCCTGAACTACAAGTAGCCCGGAAAACCTTACCCGAAACAGTTCAGCTTTTCAGAACAATTTACATGCACACTTAAATGTGTCACGCTAGTAAACAGTGATGGGTTCCTCAAGTCCTCATGCCCCCATGCCTTGAATCAAAGACGTGTATTGTGGGGAGTCCCACCTTAGCTGTAGAGATGGACGCAGTGTCCAGATGTTTAAGGAAGTCCTGTTCACTGCTCTGCAGTGAAATGCCTAAGGATGCCAGCAGCACACTCAGAGCTGCCCAGAACCTCTGAAATCTCAGTTCTGCCAATGTCCACAAATGGCCACTATGAATGACAGCATAAATCTCTCTTTTGTGCTGTTAATACACAGGAACTTGTGCTCTTTTGTGGCTATATATATATACATATGACCTATAAACTAAATGGAGTCAGGACTGGAACTCAACTTTCCACTGTGTGCGACTCTTGCCACAGTCTCTGGCACAGTTACCACGCTACCCTGGGCCAGGCAGCATTCCACCCAACAATTTCTGGCACAGTCTGGCTACTAGCACCATTCCAGGACCATTCACAGGTGTCAGTCTGGAAGTGCTGACGTTGTTTCGGAGGGTAAGAATTTGATTTCATGGTCACAAGCTTTTCGTATCAACTGGCCTTGAAGCCATTTCATTTGTTGTGAAAGTTGGAAGGTGTGTGAGAGACAAGCAAGACACCATAAAACCAAAAGGCGCAGGTAACAGTTCTGGGGAACTAGCTTGTCTTTTTGTGAATGAGAGAGTGCCTATGTGATGCTGCATGATGCACAAAATCAACCTCCAGACCAAGGAAAACTCTTCATTTTCCAGTCATCTTGATAACCTAAACTCTGATTTTCAGGAATTGAATCAAAAACTGTTGCAAAATAACAGTTATCAGTTCAATTTCTGATTGCTATGCTACAGGCAGTCATCTCATCAAACCTACTGCCAGCCAGTCCCATGTTAAAAAAAAAAACCCAAAATACTACCTTTTTAATGTGTGCAGTCCAGTTGAGGCACAACAGAAATTTGCATGGGGAGTCTGACACCAGTGTGCCTTCACCATATTTTTTGTGCATGCTACAGATCAGTGACTTTAGTTTTCTAGTGCTGTATTTTCACAACTCCTAAAAGTACTAAATATTTATTTTAAATTGGGCTTAGCGTTTTGAAAACTATTTTATACTAATTTCTTCTATAAACACCTGAAAACCTTATTTGAAAAGCCTTCTTACATTTCCAGCATTTGGAAGTAATTTGTTTCTAGTCCAAAAAAATGAATGTCTGTCTCTAACAGAAAGAGCTGGATTACTGCCCAGTCCACTTCAGAACTGGATGATGCTGACTCTTACCCATTTAAATAGTCAAGTTAAACAAGACACAGTTGAGATGATAAAAGGAGGTCTGTAAAAAGACTATTGCTCTGGCCATGTGGACTTCCAACTATCAAACAATGACTAGGAAAATAGTGAGAGAGGAAAAAATTAACATAAGTGCCAGGGTAAATATTGGGATTAGGTGAATGTAGGAGCACGGTATCTGTTCACATCATTCTCCCTTCTTGCCAGTGAGCTGCCAGTAGGATATTTACTCTACTTAAGCACTGATGGAGGCAAAGAATGGCAAAAAGGCATTACAAAGGAGAGGGGATGTACATGCTAACAGGAATATTATCCTCAAATGCACCTCCAATCTGCTGGGCTTGTATCTAAATCATATTTTGTGCTATTTTATGTGAGCCTTGTTTGTAAGCACAACTCTGCAAGCCTCTTCTTAGCTGGGCAAAGGTGAAATAAGACAGAATTGTCTTCTCATACTCTATTAATAATAATTCCTTTCCCTTTTACAAACTCAAGTTCCAGATATGACAGCTAAAGAAAGATGCAGCAGAACAGAACCAGATGAAGACCGAGGAATCATTTAAAGTAAATTCTCTGAATCCGTTTATTTTTGCATGGGAAGCATTGGATTCACGAGAGTAGAAAGATGCACAGCAATGAAAGCAATGCTAGAATGCCTTTTACGTACTGGTCAACCAAATCAGTATGGCCTTAATGGTTCTAGAGTTAATGAATCAGAAAACAATAAATGAAGCTGAAATTGGAATGTACCACTGACACTGAAGAACAAAATGTGCAAATGAATGCCACTTACAGGATGGGAAACTCAGAAATGAAAGCATTTAAGAAGTGATTAGGAAATCTACAAGCACTCCAAGAAAAAAGCAGAAGTATGCAAGCAGAAACAAAACTGCAAACAGAAAAAAACAGCATAGAATATTTGGACCAAATAAATTCTTTCTATATATCCACAGCTTCAATGCTATTCGTACTGAAATGATCTTTGGCTTTAAGATAGAAAACTAAAACCGCTTCAGATTTAATTTCTCTAGTTGCTGCAGCAATTTCTCTATTCATATTCCATTTAGACCCGGGGTGATGAATCTATGTGAACTTGCAGAGATACAGAGAGATGTGTAGATGTGCATGAGAAATTCAAGGTTTAAAAATGTTTTAAAAGACAGTTGAGGTTTGATTGTAAGCCAAAGGGAAGTTGTGTGTACTGCTCCAAGTCAGCCCTAGTGAGGGAATTTGGAGATGAGAACAATCTATAACTGATGAAGGATCTCTTGGTGTGATTAGTATCCTGAAACAGACTTAGACTTGAGGTTTATTGGGTCAGTAACTAGGGTTGAAAGCTTCTGAAATGCAGTCATCATATTAGAGGCAGCTAGAAAAATGCAGATTTCCATTATTTGTTAATCATTTACAATATCCTAAGTTTCATTTGAAATAAAAACCCAAAAGACCACAAAAAACATGCAGGCTACGTATTGGTACATGCACATAAATACATCTTTGCCTCAGGAATTCTGGATGCTATTCCAGTATACAATAACAAATATATTCCCTTTGCTATCCTAAAAAGTTCAAAAAAAAAAATTTTAAACCAAGTCTACGATTTAATTTTTTTTTTCTAGTAGTACTGTAACATTTGTGAACTATCAGGCTATTAAGTTTTCCTGAAGCATAGGGAGAAAGATCAAAAACTTCCAGCTCCTCAGAAATTGCATACTTTGCACATCCTGCAAAAAGCAGCAGAGAGCAATAAAAGTAGGGTTGCTACTTCTTTTGTACTGATCTGAGAAAAGAGCAGGGGTGGTATTGCCTATTCACTTGCTTACTTTCTTATTTTGCTGAAATTACAGGCAACAATGCAAAACCAGTACCTATAAAAAGGCAAAAAAAAAAAAAAAAAAAAAGCACGAACAGAGAAAATACTGGAAAACATCTCTCAGATTTTCAGTATGAATGCCTATGTTTTCATTTTCTTCCCATATGTAGGTCTGATTTATTCATTTGTGCAGTATGTTTTTTCACTTACAAAAGTAACTAGCTGACTGCTCATAGTAGCAATATTATTTGACAAAATGCAAGTGTTTTTCTACTTTCCTCCTTTTAGGCTTTCTTAAGCACACATCCTCTTTTTAAGCTTTTTTCACAGAAACCTTGCAGTCTGGTATCTTTTTGCAATACACCTGCCATTTTCCATCTAAATTATCTGCTTTCAAAAACAGTGTTATTCACCTCTGTCTTGTTAGCTTTCAACCTTAAACGATTCTACTCGCTCTTTTCTTTCCTAATATCACGTACTTTTTCAGCTCAAACATCTGATTTTTTTCAGTGCTAACTTTACCTAAGTGCTACATTGTTTCTACGAAGAAAAGGGAATAAAATGAAACGGGGGGAAAAAAAAAGCAAACTGATGTTTTCTAAAGAATTATTACTAGTAGCTCTTATAGTTTGCTGACAAATAATTCAAAAGTATTGTTTACCCTTTCAGACCCAGAAAATACCTGCTAAGTGCCTAGGATAAATTAGTTCCTAGAGAAATTCAAAAGCTGAAAGCTCTACGAAGAACCTTATTTAGAAGGACAGGCATGCTGTAACAAACAATCTCTTGCTTTACCTAAAATAATGTGTATTTCTGTACTCGTACTTTTGGTCCCACACTTTTTCTTTTGCATGTTTTAGAATAAAACACAAATTTACACTTACAAATTGTGCTAGCTATTCTGTTTCTCACAATGGAAATCTAAAACTTGAAAAGCTCAATTTCTACAAGTTAGAACAACTGCCCTTAACATGAGCATTAAGGCATTGCAAATCATTTCTTTAAGCAGGAAAACCTGGGACTCACAGGCCAATACTTCCAACAGCCCTGCTGATGGGTGCTTTCCAGCTTGAAGAAATTCCGTTTCATAACTCCATTTGTTTCCTGCCATTTAGCCAACTTTCCACTTATTACACGCCTCCACGCCTTAATATTAACTTCCAGTGCAGAACACTGTAAATTGTTTTCTGAAAAATCAAAGCATATGATGGCCACTGTATATCCTTTGTCTTCTTTGGCAGTGACTACATCAAAGAATTCCAGTGAAATACTGAAGCATGACCAGCCCTTCCTGAATCCTGTACAGCTATTCTCAGACAAGTTGTTTTCTAAGGTTTCCCTATCTGAACCTTGCAATTAGTTTCTGGAGATCTCTGTTAAATCTTCTGCAGTCTCCTAGCAGATCTTTGTACAAACAGGAAAGGAAAGTGAACTTCTGAGGTTTGCTGAAACCTTTCCGTTTCTAAGTGTCTCTCAAAATAGGAATGCAAAAATATTAACATTTTTTCAAGTTCCCAAAATATGTGCATGCTTCATACATCAAGTCTTTCCCACCCTTTCCCACATTGTGCTACATAAATTCTTCAAAGTGCCAGGCTGTGCAGGGGAAAGGAAATGGAGTGTTACAGAACTCACATAACTTGATTGGGCATGTATGTATTTTGATCACTTGCCCACCCATATACCTTAGCTTTTTTTATCTCAAAATTACATTCTATACCAAACTTTAAATCTATTCAGTTTCTAAACTTTAATTTCAAAAATAAATTTGAAATCTAGACTTCATAAAAATAATTTGTACTTGTCCGATGCTCTTCCTCCATAGATTTCTTTTAGCATTTCACAAACTAAAAGAGATGAGCCTTAATCCTGTTTTACAAATAAAAAATTGAATAAAAGTTATATGCATGGTGACATGTCAAATGAAGAAAAGACAAGACAATATATTATGGTTCCTGCCTCCTGCACCTCATTAGTTTTATACAATACCTCCCTATTGGATTAAAAAAACCCTGTCTATAGTACAGTGTCCAAATTTTAACTAAACTATTATGACTGTTAAAAATTAAGTTTAGATGTAAATAATTTCATTGCCATGCAGTAGGTACCCCAGTACCCTGCTAATAACAAAACAAAATCCTCGTGGTATTTAATGTATTATTCAAGCAAGAACTTTGGCAGCCTACTACATTCAAGTTCATTTCCTCAGTTACCATGTAACTCCCCAAAACCAGTATTTTTTTGATTTGTGTCGCAACATAAAAATATAGCTAGACTGCCTTCCTCAGCTGGAAAGTTCATATTCACAGTTCCAGGAGAAATTCCTAGCTCAAGCCTAGAACAATGAGTACATGCAAGGCTCACACTTTTTCATGGTTGTTTCTCTATCTTTTCTACCTTGTAAAAGAACTGTCAATTTATTCTACAACACTATAGCTCCAAATGATTGTGCTTTGTGGGGAATTAAAAAGAAAGCATTTCTTAGAAATAAAGAATGATAAGGTGTCTTTATTTTTTTCTTTCTTGCCACCATCTTGAACGTTCAATTTTGGGTTGCTAATGAGCTAGACAGGAGTTGAGAGATGTAGATGAGTAAGCAAACTTACGATCCTACCAATGGTCATTAGGAAGAAGCTGTTGAACTACCAATGATGAACATAATGCACAGGAGTCAATGGCAGATAAAGGTGGGAGACAGGACAGAAAAATGTTAATCTTTATTGAAGGCATGTGCATACACTTTGTTCTCTGTTTTACACGGAGAAAGTGAAGGAATTCAGATGTTGTTTAAACCTAGATTGTAGGCAAACAAAAAGCAGTCCTAAATTTGATCCTCCAAAATGGTGATCATTTATATCAGCACATAAATAAATGTGCATACCTGAATTAACAACGCTTTGAGTTAATCTTGCTTTTTTTGTTCTCCCTTAAAGTCTTTGTTTTGTTACCCAGCATGCTGTGGATTTTTTGATTGCTGTTTCATACTTAGAAAACCAGGGAACAAATGCTTTTCAGCTTTACTGTTTTACTTGTATCACGTCCTCATGGCTCTCTTCTAATACAGCATTTCGCAACAAAGCTCATTTTGTTATAAAATGTGGATTTTATTTCAAAATTCCTGTTTTCTGGAAAAAGAAAGCACTAATAAAAAGTAATTTTATTTGGCAAATCATCCATCTCATTCATCTCATTGTGTCCAATAAGGTGGAAATGATTACACAAGGCGGTAAAAATCCTTGCTCCCTGTAAATCATTAGAGTTTTACGCCTGTTTTCTCTAAGTTAGGATTTGACCCCAGTAGGGTAAGGATCGGTTTATATTAATGAATTATGATAGTGATTTGAATTTGATGAAGTTCTATGGGATTACCATGTGATTGCTTCATTCATTGGGGTATCACTACCAGCCAAAACTCCTCTTTGCCTCATAGCATATTCTTTCTCATGTTCGGATATGTGTTATGAAAACAGACAAAGCTATTTCTGGCAAATACACAAGCAGTGCAAGAAAGAGTTCTATATCACTTCCATTAAAAAACTTCCCCTTTCTTACCCATTCTGTACACGCTATGGGAGTCAATTGTCAAGGTAACTCAAATCTCTCCAGATCAGTGGTCTACCTTCTTGGGGCCTCTCCAGCACAGAAGTTTCCTGACCCATCTTTTTACCCTTCCTTGGAGGTCTGTAACAATTTCCTATAAACGTTTTACTACTTCTTTTAGCTACATTTTGTGTTTGTCACATTAGCTAACCCACATATGTAATTTTACTTAAAATACCACAACCTCTAACTAGATCACCACATCACTTCCCAACTTCTGAATTTGTCTCTTTGTTAAATTGTATACTCTGATACTTTTATATTAAACCATTTAACCAAGAGCCAGTAATGTTTGTACTTCAAATGTTTACTATTTTGTTCTGAAACATCATTTCATGTTCCTCACATTTTCACACAGATTCTCTTTGTAAAAGAAAGTGAATTTCCTTTCTCTGGGCAATGCTTTCTATCTATATTATTCACTTCAACAACTTAAAAAATTACTTATCCTTTAAAAGTTGGCTAATCTCTCTTCCATCTTTCACTACCTATCCTTTTGCTAAAACAACACACATAAAACTGAATACTAAAATTACAAGACTACTTCCCTGTTAATTTCTTATACAGATACGGCCTGTCAGTTCTAGATGACTTTGGATCAGCCCCAAACAAAAGAAAATATTCTGGGTAGTATAACCCTGCACGGAACAATGTGATCTGTATAAAAAATCACTTACTGAATCACCAGCACCTCTTTCCACTCCTAGGAGATCTCCCATCGAAGCAATGCCTGAATTAGTGCAGAGTGATTTGTGGCTTTCCAGCTGTCATTCATTAATTCTTAGGAAATACAATATACAGTACAATAGTACTCGGTCTGAGGTTGTAGTCTGCAATGTAGGAAAGTGTAATTTGCCTGCCGAACGTTCTTTAAAATTGTTTTCAAACAATAACTGCAACCCATTATTTCTATAACCCCTCAAACCCATTTCACTCCTGATGAAATATCGTGTCGGTCGCGCAGACCCATAAAGGAGGAAGAGTAAGCAATTGCATCTGTGGAGAGCCTGGTCTATGAAACGAAGGGCTGAGCTGAAGACAAGGGGCTTGACTCCAGTCCTTTGCCATACGTGTATCATTGGCAGAGGAGAGCACAGACAAGCCTGACTGCAGGCTGTTAACAGACAAGCGACCTGGGCACTCTGATCCACCGGCTTTGGCACTTTACCACACGGCTGACTGGTAAAAGTTGTCCTGTTTTAGAAAGAGTATTGCTTAGCTACCATTCATCACTAGCTGCCTGGTTTCTTTGACCAGAGACAGGAGAGGCTGTTGTGACGTGTGGGCCCCGTTTGAGGATCCAAGAGCCCAGGGACCTACCTTCAGAGCGAGGCAAGGAGCTGCTTGCAGAAAGCCAGTCAGAGAGGCTGTGTAATGCCTGCTTCATCAAGGACTTTTGGCAAAATCTATGACAAGTTCAGCTCAGCCAAAAGAACGCCGCACCTTTAGACATGCACTGTAGCAGAACTTGAGCACACAGCGAAGTCTTCTGGTGGGTCTCAGGCACCCCTGGCTTTCCAGAAATATGAGAAGGCTGCATAGGGTTTTTTGGGGTTTTTTTCAGGTCTAGTGCTCTCTTAAATTTACATGTTAATCAGCCTGAACTGCACATTAGGTACCTAAGAGCTTTTTTCCCCTTTAACTCTTATGCAGTTGATACAAGAAGTAAATAAAAAGATAGGAGCAGGAGCTAAACCTGAAACAAGAATCACTTATAACAAATACTGGGGTTAACGAAGCACAGCCATCATTCAGTGTTTAGTAGGCACCATGACAGCCATCATTTTAAGGAAGGACTTGAAAAACAATGTTTCAAGTATTTTCATGGTGAACTCCTCCCATGCTCAGGGGTTTTCATGCTTTTAGCTGTTACATCTGCAACTGAAGCTAACTGTGAAATTAGCAATTTATTTATCCCATGGTACATATGCACATATTTTCAGCAGTGAAAGTGTGTAAAGGTCAAAGAGAATACTGTGAGTAAAATCTAGAGCCTTTTTGACCAGATTTTGCCACTCAGTATTTAATCAAATACCTGCAGAGATTCACATAATGAAACATTTCCCGGTTCCTTTGTGTTGCTTGTATCATTAATACTGTTAACACACTGCTGTTATTTCTAAACAACATAATATGAGCTCTGCAAAAATATCAAGTCAGGACAAAGAAAGTTGACCTTAAAAATGGCTGCGTGAATTGCAAGGAAGCAGAAGATGCCATTAAGTATAAAATAGAACAATAAAGGCCTAAGATTTGTAAACAGCTTTTGATTCTGTAACAAAATAAGCCTCCTTAGAAATGCATATATAGATTAAGGTATTTTTCAAGTTTATATCTTTACAAAAACTACATTAGAAGTTGGAGTCTGTTTCTTGTACTGTGTCTTATTCTTAAAAATACATAAACACAAAGAGAAAAGTATCTTTTATGGAAATTCACTATTTCTGATTATTTAGCTGCAGATTTGAAAGAAGATTTAATAGGATATAAAGTTGTTGCTAAACTTGTTTGGAAGGTATAACTGACAAACAAAAAAAAGCATATTCACTGCATGTTAACAGAAATAAACTTATCTAGACCACTCTGTGTACATAATTGCATTCAGATGTATTCATTGAATGATTGAATGAAATCAAGATGTAATTAGACATTATTCTATTTTATATTTAGACACCTCTGTAAAGCAGAAATTTTAGTTCAGTGAACAATGGACATACAGGTGTTCCCAAGAAAAGTGGAATCTAAGACACGAAAAAAAATTATATTTTATCTCCCTCATTTATACAAAACCAATGAAATATAATAATCACCAATGTTTCTTCATGTCTTTGCATGTAATTGAAGGTAATAAGTAGATAAGAAGTGAAATTTTTTTTGGAAAAGCATCAGCAGTAATACCTGTAGACAATCCAATGTGTGAGCAACACCTTCTGCAAGTTTACTTAGTGCCTCTTTCCTTTTCTCGTAATTTCTTTAAGGCTGGAATTTTTTTAAAATTGTGCATTTGAATTAAACTGAGACTACTACTATCATATCTATAAAATGAGAATCTGAGTTACCTGTATGGCTGTGAGGATATTGGCTAACGCCTGGCCATACGTGTCATGACAGTGAACAGCAAGAGCACTCAGAGGAATTTCTTTCATAACAGCTTCCAACATTCTTTTCATACTTCCAGGAGTCCCCACACCAATTGTGTCCCCCAGAGAGATTTCATAACAGCCCATACCGTACAGCCGCTTAGACACCTGATTAGAAACAGAGAAACATGAAACGATCAAGAAGAAAGAATATAAAATACGATCAAGAACATACATTAAAAAGGACACACTTCTGTACAGGTTTCAAGGTTTGACCCACCGAGGTGGACGTATGTATCAGAAACCCACTATTCATTCTTGAAAATTGTCACCCAAGAAGAACATCCCATAGATCCTCTTATTTTAAATTCATAGTTCTGCTTCTGTACATGGAATAATCAACCAAGCCAAATCCATCAAAAACTTGCTTTTTGAGTCTCCTACAGAATCCAAATAAGCAAGATTTTACACTATGAATTAAGTTTCTGTCAAGCCCTTTCCCAACATATTCATGTCTCCGGGGATTTCCCAGCTGTTTGGTTTTCTCCATTTACTTTTCAGTTTACAAGTTTTGCAGGGTAAAGACCTGCCGTTTTGTTTCCTTATTGCCCGGAGCCAAGCACATAGCTGAACTAAGACAATATATAATTAACCAGAAGGCTGATTTTGCTTTCTCTTGACACTGAAAACATCAATGAAAACTGAAGTTTTAACATCTAGTTACTATTAATTTTGCTTGCTTTTCATGAAATCAAACATTAAAATACTAACAAAGCAAAACTGTAACTTAATTAACGTTCTAGTCTTTAGAATTTTTCTTAGTACCAAACAAAACCTTATACAAATAGTTCTTACTTATGTAAGTAGAGCCCTAAATGCTTCTGGAATTACTTCTTTGAGAAGTTCTTCATATGAGAGTCTGGCTTCATAATGTTTGTATGGAGAGAGACATACACTCCAAAGCACAAAATTATGTTTGCACCAAGAATACTGCTTTAGAAATAGAATGTAGGACCTTTCCATCTTAGTTTTGTTGAATTTATTTGGAAAGGGCTTCACCTTATTGTTAGTTGCTGAGTATGTTTGTCCGCTTTAGCATTCCCCACCGTGTACCAACAATCCCGAAAGGCCACTCCAGATCGGGAATGGAATCCCAATCTGGAAATTAACTGTTTAGATAATGAAAAAATATGACCCTTTTCCAAGACATCTTCAGTTGCACTGCACTCTGCTGTTAAAGCAATTCCAGGACTTCATCAGAGGGATTGCTGTGAATGTGTCTGAGGAAGCTGACAAAGTGCTGCACCAGCGGTCTCGGAAGTGCTGCATTAATATTGCTGTTCACTTAATTCAAAGAACAGCTGAAAAAGAACTTCAAGTAGTCTGAATTGTTCTGCTTAAAGCCTGGAAGTGCTATGACTATTGCAAACTCTTTGTGTCTTAAAGTCAAAGAGCCCCTGGTTCACATCAGCATAAATTCAATATAAGCTTTAAGAAAGGGACATTCACCAGATTGCAAAAAAGATTCTATCTTGCAGCATATTTTTATATCATCAACAAGGGCAAGTGTTTTAACTGGACTACTGTTGTAAGAAAAAAAAGAGTATCACCTGCAGTTAGTGGTTGATTACCTCTAGTTAATCCTCAAGCTTCAGTTTTTGTTTAAGATCAGGGTAAAAGATGCAGACTGCATTTTTTTCTCATGTTCTTTTTCATTCAAGCTTCAAAGTTTTTCTAGATAAGCCTTTTAGTGATGACAAACAGACTATATAAACTGCCAGAACTCATGTTGCATTCACTTCTTTCCCATACTCAGTCCTTAGGTCTTTCAGCTTCTAAAAATGAAGTTCTGAAGGATGAAAGAAGAGAGGGGGAAACTCTGCTAACAAGCTGAGTATCATCACTGCCTTGTCATGATTTAACCTTAAACTGACCCTTTAGAAGAGATGTATATTTAATGTCAAGAAAAATGTGCATGCTTGGAAGCAGAATGGGAGTTTTTCATATTGGATTTTCTGTCCTACCATAGTAGGAGGCAGCCCATTAGTTATAGTTTTGTACGTTTTCAATGTGGATTTTTGGGAGGAGGGTGGAGGAGAAGAGAACACACTGTTTTGTCAGGGCAATCAGAATGTGATTACGAGCTTGCAGCTTTGTTGATTGAACAGGGTTGTGTTGTGCACCACTGAGCAGTTTTACTATGCATGAGTCTTGTGCTACTCCCCCTGGGACCACTGCCCTGACACCAGGCATTGATCAAAACGGGAGTTGGTGACCCAACACCGCAACCCCTTTGGCATGTGAACAATCCTACTGCTGGAAATAATATCTAAAACTATACTCTTAAACTGAATACAAAAGGTCATAATTGAGTTACAGATGATTTTAAGCAAATAACAACATAAAACCACACTGCAGTCCTTGTGCTGTCAGGGAAACTTTGTAATAATCCAACAGCTTTCAAATAAGAACAGGCACATTTTCTGTAGCCTGCTCAGCTTGTATGCTGGATAATACTTAAATAAATTCACTGCTCTAGGTTAAAAGGAAGCTGAGGAGAGAAAGAAGTAGGCAGAAAGACAGAAACAGTCAAGTATATGACAAAGACAATTGACAACGCAACTGGCTTCAAGAATATCACACGGTGCTTCCAACAAGTTTCAAGCCTTGAAATTTGCAAACCACAGGATGAGAAATGGTTAAACAATGACTCCACTTCAAGAAAAAGCAGTGATAAAAAAGGACTACGTCATTTCTTTTCATAGATATGGTTGGAGTTTTTTAATAAAGAACCGTATGGATGTACCAGATGGGTTCTAGAATGCTGAAAGCATCCGAAGTTTGCACTCATTAGATAACTACGTGTGAAAGTTATGCACCTAGTGAGCCAGAAATGCATGTTGTCTGGTAGCAAAACCTCTCTTAATTGGGTTTGCTTCAGTTAAAAAATCTTTCGTTCAAACGAAAAAATAATTGTCACTGTCATTGACTTTAGACTGACATCTTCTTTAGACGGAGGAAACAAGTCTAAACCTTTCAGCCATAGCTGCTGATTGTAGCCCACAGTCAAGGGAGTGATACACTCCCATCCCAAGAAAGATGACCAGAGTTGCGGCTCTCTGAAAAGGTTTAGCAACATGGCCAGTAATTTTGATAATTCTGATTCAGCAAAGGATGGGTGCATGTGTTTATGTAAAATCCATTAACAGCTAATCCAATGGTTCTATATAAACATCAGGACTTGCTGAATCTGGGCCTCGGTAACTTCAATGTGGCAGTTTTATTCTTAAACACATACACGATAGTGCACAGGTACCCAAGAAGATACTTACTAGGATGAAGACAGAAAATAAAATATCTGTGGGAAGTAAAAGTTTGCAGGTTTGGAACATTAAGTAGCACTCCCACTGGCAAACTGAAAAGGAGCTCTTCTGTGCAGGGAGAGTAGTTAAAAAACAAACAACACATGGAAAGAAGCCTGTTGGGGAACATGATATTGCAGTAAGCAATTTACCAACAGCACAGCTGAATCTGTCATCACCGCTCCAACTAAAGCTGTGTCACTTCTAACTTTCACTTCATATTAAACCCAATTAATTTAGAAATACTGAGTACCTTCCAAATTAGGTTTGTTTTTTTTTTTTTCCAAAAAGAGTGAGTATATGTGGCTGTTGTGGGAGAAGTATTATCACAAGTTCCATCTGGAATGCATACTAGAAGATGCAGGATAACAGGACCTGAAAGCCACACACGAAGAACACAATATATCAGAAAAATGTTGACTAGCTGCTAGTGCTACAAAGGAAAAAAAAAGTGATTTGGAGATTCTGCTAGATCACCAAAAGTAGGTGATTAAGTGTAACAAAGATGGCAAGTTGCCTCTTGAATTCTGTCCACTTTCTTCTCTATTGTCCATTTCAGCTTCCGTGCCCTCTTTGCCTTCCTGCAAAATTTAACACTTGTGTATCACCCGTATCTTTCTCTGCCAGAAAAAAGGGCTGGACTAAGACATTGTCCTTCTTCTCCTTTATACTAAATGGGAAAAGTGGCTGGGGAGGGAAGGTGCAGCTTATTCCACCATAGCAGTAGAGCAAGTTAAGTCGTAGGAAATCATGTTGGGGATGAGTTTTGGTTCCTGTGTCAATCACATGACATTCAAAGGACGCGCAATGTTGTAGCAGTGACTCTACCCACTGACAGCACTGTATGCTTATGCCAGCATAAAACGGATTTAAAAGCAGATACCTCTGCAAGAAGTTGTGCTGGAAATCATCTCATACAACATGGGCCACTGACATATGCTCGTGAGTCTATTTCCTTAAGCATGTCCTTACCTTCTTTTTGGAGGAAATGGCACATAATATTTTTCCCCATGATGGATAACAATCAAAACATACTATTTTCCTTAGATTTGACTGTACATGATTGAGTGAGGTTATGCACCTAGTTTTAGTATTAGCTATGCTTTGTGTTTGTTCTCCTTAATTTTTATCCATTAAAGATCTTGTTAGGATTAAGCAGAGAACATTACTCATAGGCATTTTTAAATGTATTTTTGATTCATTAAAAAGACAAGCCAGAAGTTCACTCTTACTTCTGCCACTTTAGCTGGTATGACGTTTCCTTCGTATGGGCATCCCAATGCACATGACACATACCTACAATAAAAAGACAAAACAAAGATACTTCTGGTTTATATATGTGTATCTCTATCCATCCATGTTACACAAAAAATAAAAGTTAAATATAATTTTGAATATTTAAGACAGTCAATGTAGAGTAAATGTTTGAATGAAAAGATAAGATTACATCAGATGAAAATAGCCATTTTATGAATTTTCCTCTTAAATGACAGAACAGAGATTAACCGCATTATTTATGCTCAAAGTATGTCACAAGTTGTAAAGGACCAACAAAGCACCCAACCTAACGCTACTGCAGGACACTTCAAATTTTCTTGTTTTTTTCTTTCTGAAGTCATAAAAGCCAGGTCAAGTTTTGCCTTGTCTGACCCACGTAAGGTATTCAGAGGAAGACAGCACTTTCTTCCTTGTCCTAGCTGCCCAGATCATAGAAAGCAACACATGGACACAAGCAACTTGTAACAATCCCACCATCTTGTAAGTCATTGGATTGTGCTGAATGGGGTAGCTTTCCCCCTCTACCTCTGTACTGGCATTTCTGCCCCAGAAGAATTATAGCTCCATCGCAAGCTGTACTTTAGGTATGCCTTGGGACACAAAGAAACTGAGAAGCCAGGCTGCGTCTCCCAGCAGCTATCAGCTCCACAAAGCACAAAAATTGAAAGCCACAACCAAGCCTCCATTGTTCAGTCTTAAAGCTGTGTTAGCATAGAATTTGGTTTAAATTTCCTTTTTTTAATAACAATTAAGAGCCATGGAATTCCAATTAAACTTCTAATTGTTTATCTTAAATTGATTAGGAATAGGATTAAACTAACCAGAAACAGCCATTCAAAATCAAAATAAGTGTGGCTGTAGAGGGATTTACAACAGATTCAGAGGCAGGCAGAGCCCCAGTCCCAGTGGGAGGTTGCTCAACTGCTTAATAGAAGAACAACAGCCCTCATTAATCCCCCATCATTCCTTTTCCCTCAACACTGAAGGATATAATGTAAAATTATACACTGTATAATGCAAACGGGATTGAACAGATGCCAGTTTGTATGCAGTCAAGGTCCGCAGGGTAAACGATGTATTGTTTCTTTTCAGTTGAAGGAGAAGCTGATTGATAGAATGTGAAATTAGGATGAGTAACAGGCAAAAACAAATTGTGAAAAAAATGTCAACATTTTAATGCGCATAACATATTCCATCCCTTATATGAAGGTACAGTGTTGGCACACTGGAAGTAGCAGTAAGAATGAGGCAAACCTTGAACCTAAAAAGAACTTGATTAGCCCTGACAAAGAAATGAAAATTAATTTTGTTTCCACAAAAATGGTTGGGTCCATTACATCCTGCTCATAGTTTTAGTCCAGATGCCTACTAGGCATGATTTCAATTATCTGTATGTCATTATGAAAACCACGTTTTTGAAACTTGGCCATAGACTTCATTAAATATCACCCCCAATTTAGATGTCACTGTTTAAGTTTCAAAATTCTAAATTTTCTTATCTACATTAAAGATAAAAAAGTAGCTACTGTTAACAGTTAAATACTGCCCTGCTTTTCAGTGACACAGAACTCAAAAACAATTCAGGATATTTTCCTTAATTTTTTTTAATGCATACACAGCTTTTCAAATGAAACCAAGCATGAAAAATTTCAGACCCAAAAGACTGCTTTTCGTAGAACACTACGGTGCCTAGAGCTAGCAAATACACAGACTTTTACTGAAATTATTTTGCAACATCAGCCACAGCACTTATTCTGAAGTGAGCAAGATCAGTACTAAATACAAAGTAAATGCAAAACATGCAGTACATATATGCACGTTCCCTTTAATTATATATATCTTTACATGTTCCTAACAGCTACATTTAGACCAAGAAGACATGCATTTGGTAGTGATAAAATGACATCTGGAATGGAGTAGGGCAAACAAAAGTAAAAGCAGGCCAAAAGGTATCTAGAGAACAAGGGAATACTCCCTGTGGTTCACACCAGCGAGCAGAAACTCGCCTGAGCTCACATAATTCAGCTGGGCCTGCTGGGGTATGAAAGTATGTGGTGACCTGAGGAATCTGCCTACTACAACGTACAAATCTGTTTGAGATTATGAACTCTCTGCACGCTTACACCATTGTGACTAGACTGACATTTTAAACAAGGAAAATATGATAGATGTAATCTATCTGGGCAGTTGATATTCAATATTAAACTGGAGAAAATAGGGATTACTGAAAGAATTTGACAGGTAAAGAACTTCCTACCAGAGAGAGAACAAAGTCCTGTGGAGAATGAAAGAACTGGGTTTCAGTAGAGTTCATCAAGGATGAGCTTGGCAGAATTTTATCTAATATTTTGATTTAATAAATTGGCATAAAAAGCAGAGATGTGGTGATAACATTACATTTCCTAGTACTGTCAATACAAAAAAATCCACTGGGATTCCACGGAGAAAGGACAAGGGCAATAGAAATGGGACATGGTTAGCGGCAATGACAAAGAAAGCTTGAAGTGAGGCTGTAAAAGAGTAAAATGCACTCCAAAAATATATATCAGGATAAACATTTTTAATAGAGGACATAAAATATGAGTTCCATTTGACAAGGTCTTGCTATATCCTTATTGGAAATAAGATATACTATTTGAGTCATTCATAGAAAAAGTAATGCGAGCTTTTGAAAGGAGAAAATAGGCATGTCTACGTGAAAGAGGGAAGATAATCACATGTCTGGTCTGACCATTTGCCAAGACACATAGACTTAAGGCAGCACCGGCTGGGATGCTTTCTAATTGTATTTGTGTGGTTCCCAATTAATAAGTATATGTGAGAAGAAATCGGTTTCGATAGGAAGGTAGACCCATTATCTACAGATACGTTTGGTCCTTACATTTTCTTTTTTCTGTATGAAATGAACCCATAATGCATTAAAAGCACAAGAGAATCCAGCAGAGCTCCAAAACCTCCACCCACAACCCTCCAGAAATTGGAGACAACTTTGGAGAATGTGCTGAAGAACCACTTAGAAAGAAGAAAATTAAGAAGACAGAGGCACAAAGAGCAACAAAAGACACAAATTTAAAGAAGAGTCTAGTCAACTGCAGCAAACACTACTGACAAGTCAAGAAGAATGAGGACAGACTACTGTTTCTGAGATATTGTCATCAGGGAGTTTGGTGAGAGCTGTTGCTGTTGCAGTTGCAAGCAAGGAACAGAAGCCAAAGTGTAGGAGTTATAGGAGGGAATCACAGAAGAGGGTCTCCAGACAGTAATTATAAACAGCGCCTTCAATGAGCGTAGGAATGAAGAAGAGATAGGCGATGAGATATGATATGAAGAACAAAGTAAGGTCAAAGGTGCAATTGTTAAGAGGCAAACGCTTGCTTTTATTGCAGTGGAAAATAATCAGAGGACAGTGAGAGGTTAAGAAACAGAATCAGGGAGGGGAGAAAAAAGAGGAAGAACAGAACATGGGGTCACTGAGGCAAGTGGAAGGGGTACAGATGGAAAGTAGACAAGAAACTCCTGCTGCTCTGACAGTGGAGGAGAAAGAGAAAAGATTAGGGGAGGGAGAAGAGAGTGACAGAAGGAAGAGCATACTGTATTCTTACTTAGGAGAAAAAGCAAGATCCTACATGAAGAAAAACAGCAGAGGGAAAAAGAGGGAAGAGTTTGAGCAATGAGTTACAGGGGCAACTGGGATTTAATTTGGGAATTCAATTAAGCTGGAGAATACAGCTGTTGTCTAAAAAGATGGCATGAATGAAAGAAAAAAAAAAAAAAAAAGACTTTGTAATGAAAAAGACTGTCTTGGTCTCGGGATATTCACCAGAGACACTTCACAGTATAAGAGCAGAAGCAAATATCTGGGAGTTCACAAAGCAGAATCTGCAATGGAAGCGTTTAATTCTAAGTATGTGCTTAAATCTTTGCTGAATCAAGGCCAGAAGTTTTAGTAGCTTAACTGCATCTTTAGCATGCAAGCAAGAAAAGAGCCCATGCAGCAGAGGTGGAAAGAAGGACCTGCAATAAGTGAACGTTACCTCACTCAAGCTCTGTGAAATCAGAATTCCTCCCTTTAAATAAAAAGTGATAAAAACAAGTTTTCTACTTATTTCACATGGCAGAGCTTACTTAGTATCTTGCCTGTTCTACAGATTTCTCTGCAGGTGAGTATCATTTGATTTTCTCCTAAATTGTCTTCTGTGCACACAAAAACAATTAAAAAAATAAAGCCCGACAACTTTCCAGTGTAATATTTTGGACAAAAAATGCTGAACAGCCTCTGGGGATGGGGAGGGAGAAGGAAAAGGAAGAGAGTTTTCAGTTTCTTCCAGTAAGCCAAAACCAAATTGCAATGTTCCACAAATGGTACAGACAGTATAAGGTCCCTACGATCAAGGTCACTAGGAATGGTGATAATCACCACACCAGCCCAACAACTGTGAAGTGCAGGATATAAAACCACAAACAGGGTAAATGAGCAAACTTTTCATAACCAAAGTGTGTTAAAAGGAAAATGAATCCAAGCAGAAACTGAACTCCATGTTGTAATCAGCCCTTTGTCAGCTTGTTTCAGCAAGAGTTCCAGAGCCAGATCCACAGCTGCTACCACAGCTGGAAGCATGGAGCCTCCCGAGAAGCCAGTTGCAGACTCAGATGCTGCTGTTTCCTGTTTATTATTATAGTGTAAGTTCGCATATAATTTACCATGTTCACTGCAGATGTATTTATTTTTATTGGATGTTCGTGCTAAAATGTATATGCCTATCATTTAGTGAATTCATAATATTAAGGTTGATGTATTCTGTCTCTCCGCAAAGGAAGCCATTTGTTAAAAACAGGCAGTCTTTACTGTAAGGAGAGGGGAAATACAAAGAAGAGAGGAGGGAAAGGAGATTCTTCCAGAAACAGGATCTCCAAGCTAAGCCCAAAATGTGTAAGTAAGGCCAGATTTTTTTTTTCCACATTTGATTTAAAAAAAAACCCAAACAACCTTTCCATGTATTTAGTGCCCAGTTACGAGTAATATATATGCTATTCAAAGTGAAATCCTATAGTAATAATATTTATTATTTTTAGAATGCCCAGATAATACCATTAAATTGTGAACTATGTTCTTGAAAATAACTTCCTCCCTAAAAACAGAACAAAGCTGTTACTATAATGAAGGGCCACTTAACTTTCAATAACTGCATCAAATTATCCATGGAGCAATCAGTAACATAGTAGCAAACACACTGTATTGTTACCTTATAATTTCATACTAACATTTCAAGCCTGACTTTATGCTACCCTCTAGGAAGAAACAGGGATTATTTTTACTTTGTACAGGTATCCCTTTTAAAAAATTTAAAAAAAAAAAAAAAAAAGTAGCTCCTCTGGCCTACTAATAATATTTTTTATCTGCAGGCACGCAAAAAAAAAAAACAAAACAGTAAAACTTGGTATAAAGTTATTCCTAAGGAAAATCTCCCCTCTTACACAGCGCAATAATCCAGTACGATAGTACAAAGGCTCCTACATCCAAAAGTAGATGTCCTTAACCTGTCCCCAGTACAAAGAAATGCACCGAGTCCCAACATCACAGAAATCTCCAGCTTCTTAAACTTCTCCAGGGGACCATGACCAGCTGGCTTAATACTGGGCAACCCTGTAGACCTGTTTACCATTCACACACTAAAATGTGTTGCTTTTAAGTTTATCAAATATTCATCTACATTTTGTTGTTCCCATGATCTCAAATATAGACTCAGGGTGAGATGAAGGTGTTAAATTGGTTTTACTATCTAAAAAAGTGATAATGGTATAAATCACCCTGTTATCAGTATAACTGTGACTATGCTAAACTACACAGTGTAGTCAAAAAACGGAGTTTCAAAGCAATGTCAAAACCCATATGGACTCCAGTCCTAAATATTCCCGAATACCAGAAAATATGAGTTCAAAGTTGCCATCTGTATTCGTAAAACATATACAGCTTTAAACTGTACTGATTTGTGCAGAACTGAATTGCTGGAGTTTATCTCATGGTAGTTCCAATTAGGTATATAAAATACAGTACTGTAAGGCCACCCAAATATCCTGAATTAAGGTATTCAAGATTAATAAAAGAAAAAAAGAGCATTGATGAAGTGAATTATAAAGATCAGATTGTCTTGATAATCAGAAGTATCAGATAATCAGGATGTTTCTTTATAAACAAAACAGATGTCATTATTAGTTTCCAGAATTACTTGTTATAAAGTATACAAATAAAATAAATATAAATAAATAAATATTAATGAATAAAATGGTTGTGCTCTTCCACATGTATTTTTTTTTCAAAATAAATCCAAATATCACTAGCACAAGATAACTAAAGTAAATTCTTTCTCTTTAAGTTTCCGCTATTTTGTGTCTTACCTTGCGTATTAGCATCAAAGTAAAACAATAATTATTTCCTATAAGCAACAAGGAATTATATATGTTGTAACCTTTAAGTTTTATTATAACATAATAGAAAAGGTAATAATAACAATATTGCATACAATCTTTTTTTTGGTATCTTTCTATCACAGCAAAAAAATATTGCTATATTTCAAGTATATCAACCAGGTTTTGAATTCTATACAAACACAGATGTAAGTCAAATATTGATACATTTCAATATGCTTTTATTTATTGTGAACTTCACCAAACTGCTCATTCTTAAAAAACACAGGACTATAAACAAAGGAACTGCATACACCAGTTTAGAATTAATGTGTGATTACATATGCTTTAATTTATGAAGCAGCAGCTTTGTAAGGAAATGCTTCTAGAGTTATTTTACAGCAAACATTTCCATCTGTTTTTCTAACACTAAACCTCTAAACTTTTGCATACACATTCACATTTACACATGCAAATAGTCCAAATGGCCTCAAAAAGGCTAGGCACATGAAAATTTTTCAGGACTAGGACATAAAATCAGCTTTTAATTGCTGGTCATGGAGATGTGTTTTTTATAAAGAAAAAAAAAAAAAAATTACAACCTTTCAGCTCTTATATCACCAGTTAATTTTTAACAGGACTAAGACAGCCCTATACAGAACTGAATGTTTCAGAGGGACACAGTCTGACGTTTCACTATCAAAGGATACAAAGACGGTACTGAAGTACCATTTGTTGAAAAGGGGGAAACACAAGTCCCTACTTCCTTACAGTTCTCCTATTGAACTAATTGCAATTTATTTCTGTGTCTTTTTAAATTTTGGAATACATTAACTTGAAGAATCTAGCTTAATCAGAATTTATTTAACATAAGTACACTTAATTTAAAAATGCATTTAAATTAAAACACAATTCAAGTGACTACTTGCAATTACTATTTGCCATAGTTTTTCATCAGTCCTGGCCGTTTTAATAGTACCTGAATAATGCATTAAAAGATGCCACTCTAAAACCAGCAGTACTTTGTATCATTTCACATGCAAAATATGCATAGTAGTAATTAGCTGACCGCATAGTTTATAACTGATTTGGCTCAGTATCTTCACAGAATATGTCCCAGATGTTACTGTAAAGTTTTTATGAATGTACAAAAAATAAAAATAAAATCCCCTTTATGATGCTAATAAATACTCTTAACTTCTAAGACCATACGCAAGATTTCAATTCTTCATAAACATTTGAACTAATTCAGTAAACATTTAGGAAACTGTGTACTGTGATACAGATTTTAAATGTGACAGCTGACAACATAGATTTTCAGGATGATGATCAAGTCAATGTTAGTGCAGCTGTAGCAACAGTAAGACATGCAAAAGCTTAAAGTTTAGTTTCAACTGATTGAGTGCATTTTTCATAAGATTCAAGGATTGCCAATGATTTACGCTCGCTACATAAATTCTAAACTGCCAGTGAAAATAGGAAATAAGATTTAAACCCTTTAAAATTATTTTTGGAAGTATTTTTCAACTGCACTAATAAGGAGTTAGGGCAAGGCATTAAATTATCCGTTTCCTGCAAATAAATAACACTTTAAACAATAATAGTGCTTTAGAAAGGAAACAATCTCGGTACTGAAATTGATAGAAATATAATTTTTGCATATTAATATTTTTATTACCTGTATAATTCAAGCAAAATATTTAGCCTACAAAATTTATATTAGAAGCCAAAATGTGTAGTCCTGAGAGCGTGCTTAAGCAACGGCTGCAGGTTTTGCCCATGGTTCTTTAAAAGTAGCCAATCTCTAAAAACTTGATTAAAACCAAAACGTTGATTCTCAGTGCAGAGTACAAATCTTTGTCCATGCTGTTGACAGGCTCGTTTTGTGTTACCTTGCCCCACAAAGCCTATTAAGACATTTATTGTATCTATTGTAATTTACAAAAATGACAAGGTGCTAATCCTTAGCCTGTACACAGGTAGGATTCATCTGTTCTAACTTCTGAATTCAAAGATAACCATCTACACCCTATGCCTTAGACAGACTATCTATAGGATGACTAACACAGGATAGGACCCAAGCTCCTTTGCAGCCAAGAGGATGGATTGCTCTGAGAGTGATCCATCTCATCCTAAGGCAAGTACTTCAGAAAGCACATATGATAAATCACAGCCTGAAGGCTGCCTGTTTCTCTCTACTAACTACAAGCAGATTTAGGATGATAAACTCAGACTTGTCATGAGGTCACACTCAGATTTGCCTCATGTTAACAATAGTTGTAAACAATATGTAATTATTTTCAGTAACTACAAGACCAGCGGCTAAATAAAACCTGAAAAAAATCTTCTCCTTGAAATTAAATAACACCCAGTCAAACTATGAGCACCAATTCCAAATACATCAACTGAAGAATTATAAAACATCCTATCCTTTTGTTTCCAATTTGCTGGGCTTGAAGTCATTCAACAGAAACTCCCAAATTTCAGTTTCTAAAACTGTCAGTTTCAGCCCGCACTTAAAATACAGGTCCGGATATAAAGCATAAAGAGCAGCGCATAAAGATCAACTTGCCACAAAGCCTTGACCGTCTCGGCATTTAGAGAATTTTGCATGGAATTGGGATACAAAAATGCCATTTATTTTATCTGTCACTAAAAGCAGCTTCTTTAGTAGCAGTTAAATATGGAATCGTAAATCAAGATCATAAATCACAGACTCTGATCGCTAATTATTTATTGTTTTATCTCCAGAAAATAGTCACCTTGGTTGCACTGAATATTCATATGAAATCTCTGTTTAAGTTTTACTTTCTGATTATGTTTTCCACACTGTTTTTCATCAAGGAAGAGAAGCCCTGTGTTTTATATCATTAAATACAATGTAAAATTCCACAAGTCTTCTAAATGTACTGCAATATTTGGCAACTAATGAACAACTTCCGCTCAATGAATTCCTAATGAATTCCCTGTAGTAGGGCAGGCTTTTGTTGGATGTTAGTAGCAGAGAAAATTATGATTTAGTCTTCTAGAATTAAGTTGGAAATGATGGTGTGCTTCCATAATCTTCCCCCTCACAAGCAGCTGAAACGTGAAACGTTGTAAATGGATTTATTTACTTCCTGGATTTGGCATTCAAAACTGATGCTTCTTCCTTATCGGCATTTTTTAATTTTTTAACTAATTAGAAGTTTTAAGTCCACCTTCTAGAGCTTTGTTTAACTGTTAAGAGATCCACCACTAAAAAAAAGTCCTTCTGATTTCTGCATTTCTGTGTTTGTGCTGCTGCTATTACTTTTCTGGTTTTCAGAATGCTACTGAACAAAAGGCAGTATACTGGAGCTTAAAAGTACTAAGGTAGATGGACACTAAACTAGTCTTTTTTTTTTAATTATTTCTGAGCAATCATTACATCTCAGTGCTTCCTATAGATTCCTGTAACTGCAATCCAATGAGGAGTGCATCTGACTGAGTATGAACATGCAGGAACAAGATCTGATGCATCACAACACTTGGTAATTATTCTCTTGAAAACATATTTGTCTGGACTCGGGTCCATAGCAGCATTTTACTTCTCATTAATTACTATTTTGCCTCCTCAAAATCTCCCTTGGAGGGATTTTATAAAACTGCACCCAAATTCCAATTGGATTGCCTTAACCAGTTCTCTTTTATCTTCTAACATTAACATGCTCAAAAGTTTCTTTTCACTATTTTCATATACTGAAATCCATGTCCAGTGGATGTTTCAGATACTCAGAATTATTACTTCAGGTAGGTTTCTTTTTGTTATGAAATAAGGCTGCATATTCTGCAATTTAGATTCTCAGCAGATTTTTAACAGATTAGCTACTTTATTGAGTTATGTTAGATCCCCCTGGACAAACACCAGACAGTCCTCTCCTAAAATTTTTAATTTGTTGAAGTGTAACATTAGTCCAGCATCTTATCTGTTGACACCTCAACCTCTAATTTTCACTGGATAAATTGGTTCCCAAGCTAATATCCTGTGATGAAGATAGCTGTAGTATAAACATAAACGTAGTTTATCTTCAATACCCTCTCTAATTGGATTCTTTACTCGGTTATAATCCCGCAAAGCAAATGATTCTGTCAATGGCTTCCTACTTCTGGATGATTCACTTTTCTCAGACCTGTAAGACTGAGGAAGGAAGATATAGCTGGAGCGAACTTACATCATTTCCATTCACGACTTCGAATCTGTTCGCCTTGCAGCGTATCTGATATTAAGCAGTCCACTGTTGAAGTGTTGTGTAACATGCTGCACCTGGCACGACAGACTCAATAAAATTGTCCTGCATGTACTGTGTGAAGTTTGCCCAGGCTTGCATACTGAAATGAAATCAGAGATCTTTGCACTGGACACACAAAGCAAGCACTTTTAAAACCATAATCTTATTGTATTTTCTTCGAATTCAATTATTTCTCTTCATCTCTCTACTGCTGTTTTTTCCATTTGCTTCATTATCTCGTTCTTGACACCCTCCTCTTTGTATGTCCTTGCCTTTTTTCCTTCTTTTATTCTTCATTATTATAATTTTTCATTTGTGCTCTGCTTCTGTTTGACCATCTTCAGCCTTTTACCTCTTCTTCTCTGTACGTGCCTTCCCATCCTGTTGCTTTCTCTTTTTTTTTTCTACTGTGTGCAGAAAAAATCCTGCCACACACAGTTCATCAGATAAAAGACAGTAAATGTATAGGAATGTTGTAGAATCCTATCATGGCAACAGTCATTTCCGTCACGTCACTGTATTACTGCCAGAATAACTGCTACTGGCGTATTACAAATGCCTCAGACATACAGTCTGGGGGAAAAAAAAAAAAAACACCAAGTTGCCACTTTCTAAAACATGTGAAAACTGTTGCAGAGAAAGGCAAACATTTTAAATTCCAACATCAAACTAGATTACACCACAGGGAGTTCTTCATCACCTGCAGTTTACATCTTCTGGACCAGTTGCAAGTTCCATTTGTTGATACCCATATTATGGAAAAACATATACAATGCACAGGCTTTGAGGATTCCCTTGATGTTTGGTTGCCTCTATTGTGCCATTTGGTTGATTTTTGTTAGTGAAATACAGGACTTTGAAACCGAAAATATTGCCTGACATGCCTAGATACCAGAGAAAACTAGAAAACAAAAGTTTAGTGCAAAAATGTTCACCAGTGCCTAAGGTTTGTTGCTATACACATGCCATCTTTTTTTAATTGACTGCCTAGTTCCTTATCCACACCTATATGGGACCTAAAATTCAGACATCCCTGAGCTTGATCCTCCTGGAAAACCCAAATTACTACTTACATTATCAGCTCAGAACTTACTTTCAGAAAATGTAGCAAACAGTAGCTCAACAGACCTCTTATAAGATAAGTTGCCTAGGAAGGCAAACCCTGACTCTACCTGACAGATTAGCAGCTAGGTAGTGTATTTAAACTCTGGTATAAGTTAGTGTTTCTGAATACACTGAAAGTCCTAACTTCTCTATTCAGTCTTTTTCCCTTTGAAACATATCCAGTCTAGGGAAAAAGGACTGAAGCTTTTTATTAGCTATCTTTGGTTGGAAGTGTGTCTGTGTGTTAAAATCCTTGGGTTGGACAAGATGACCTCCAGAGGTCCCTCTCAACCTAAACCACTCTGATATACTCTGATCTTCTGAGGCTGAGGTATAACTAGAAATCAGATATCACTTTCTCAAGATAAATGCTCCAACTACCACATTACTGGGCAAAAAGTGAACAGTAGCATTACCTCATCACTATTTCTGGAGGAAAGACAGATCCTAGTATTTACTCCCACACAGGTTTTCAAGCACTTAGTCTCTGAGGTATCTATCTATCTCTATCTATTTTCAAGTCCAGGTATCTTCTGAGCATGATGTATTTTGCATTACTAGTAATCCTCAAGGAATCTCACTGTTGAGTTTCTCTTGAACCCATGTATGCCTTTCTGTATTCACAAGGACTTCACAAATAATCTTTGATAAGTAGCTCTGTGTATCTCGAAAGAAAATGGAAATGAAAAAGAAAGACCGCTCAAGGGCAAGTACCATTCAGGATTATTTCAAGTTTAAAAGAAGGTACTCTAGAGAAAGATAAACACTGTCCAAATCCAGAGTTTCATACACTAGAGACTCCAAACTCTTCAATGCCTGGAGTTTTCGGAATAACTTACATCAAGAATATTTTTTTTCTTAGGAGTAAATTTGTTCTATCATTTTCATACCTTGATTCTACAGTGTATGAAGTAATATATTATCAACACTATAATAAAATTAAAGTATGCAGGGTATTTTTTAAGGCACAGGTAACAGTGTTATGAGTTCTCAGGAGGACAAAATAAATTTTATTCTGTCATCCATGACAATAAATTTGTATAATAAAATGGGTATGTTTATACATACAGGTTATTTTTTCCAATTTCCAGAGAAAACTAGTCACCATTAGTAGCTACAGAACAAAGAGCAAAATTACTAAATATATTCAATCTTTAAAAAAAAAAAAATCACAATAAAGACTATTATTTCAGTTCATCTAAAATGTAAAAATGGTAGTATACTTTTCTACTGGTACAAAAGAAACCCTATAACAATAACTGTGTATCACATAAGAATCTTTATATTTACCCACGCACTGGAATATTCATATTCCTTGCAGACTTAACAACTTCTTCAAATTTTTCTATGCTTTCTTCAATTGAACAATTAATATTCTTTTTGCTAAAAGATTCAGATGCTGCACCAAATACTGAGACTTCTGTAGCCCCTGCTGCAATCTGAAAAATACATTTCAATAAAACAGAATCATAACACTATATTAAGAGATTAGGTTAAGCATTTACTTCTGCATGATATTCTAGAATTTTAAAGTATGTTACATCATCTGTATCTAAAATATCTTTCATTCACATTTTTTTAAAATATTTTGCATACAAACAGATTGAATCAAATTTTGAGTTCATTCACTATGGCACATTTCCTTCCTCTTCTTAGCAATTAGGTAAAGATATTTTTAAATCGATAAATGATAAAGGTATTAAGATGTAGGAAAGCATATGAACCAACTAAGAAAACAACAGTGATTGATACTTATATTCATTTTTAAGAAAAGGAAAATATCATATAACAACTCTGAAATATCCATCCCCTGTACAGAGCCTGTTCCTCATGAACGCCAGGAAGTCATTCTCATGCTTAGGAAAGCTCTGTGCCTGCACTTGCCTACAGCAGCAGCAATAACCAACAGGGATTTCCTTGTCAGAGCCAACTCAAGGATCAAGGGTTCCGCTGGTCTTGGTGTCATAGTCGATATGGATAATATGGAAAATGTGTATGTGAGAGTCTGCTGAGAAATTGTCTCAGCGCAAATACCAGTCTAGAAAATGTGTAAATGTGGTGACTTCACTGAAGGGGCAATTAGCTTGAGCTCAGTACCTCAGTACTCAGTAAATCAACTAACGTGAGGCAACCTAGTATACTGAAAGCCAAATAATACAAGAAAACAATTAAGCTTAAGAGAAAAACTAATTAATTAATTCTCACTCTCCAATGAGAATAATACTCTTGTTCTATGAAATAAATGGAGCTTTTCCCTTTGCTCTCTGCTTCTACAGCATAATGTCTAAGCTTCAGCAACCCTCACAGGAACAAATACATTTTCAAATAGAAAGAAGTAAAAAAAAATAGCAGCAACAAAGAACTCAGCAATCACCTACAACTATTTTTGCATTGTTTTCCTTTCATTATATCACTAAATGCAGTACAGAGATACAGCAGATTTAATTCAACTCATACAAGCTACCATTGCAGACAAAGCTGTGGCACTATAAATCTGACTATTGATAGTTAACTCGCCTATGTACAGAATTCTGTTTTAACAGAGATTTCGTGCGCAGTATAGAAACTGAAAGACAGTTCATTTCATTTAATTGACTCCTCATTCTTCTTCACTATTTTCCAATAAGAAACCCTTCAGAAACTTTTCTAGGGCCAACAGAAGAACTGTCTTTCTCTTTACACACAAGCATCATTTATAGGAAATTGCAAAGACTGTTTGATCAACAGTTCCATTGAAATACCAATATATAGACCTTAACATCACTCCGTGAATTTGCCCATTTTTCACAATGAAAACTGAGAGATTTTAACTACAAGAACTATAGCTTAGTTCTAACAGGACAGGTTATGTGACATTAAATAGCTAGTTTATCATACTGAACTGAAACGGTCTGAAACATGAAAGAGGTAACTGTGGATACCTTCTATGAAGGTACTTACAGCAGAATGAAAACCTTGAAGATTAGGCGTCAGAACAGGATATTGGACTCCAGGGTGCCGCTCAATGCCCCTCATTACTTCTTTGTGATCTGCCATCTAAAATATACAAATAATTTGTACTGATCAGCAGTTCTTTTCTGATTTTATACAGCTAAGCAGAAATTGGCTTAAACTGTGTTTTTGCCTTCATTAGGTATACAGTTCATATAAAAAGTGTAACAACAAAGGGGTTAAACTGCAAGCACTCCTCTTTTGCATTTCTTAACTTTTGAGTACCTGAGTTGCAAGCTTTCCACTTCTATATGAATATAGAATTGGAGTTAAGATTTCTACGGTGTTTCTTTTTGCGTGTATGTGTAAAAACACAATTTGCATCATAAATTGATAGACTTGTGATCAGATTCATCATCCACTATTATTGCAACTGTAAACTTTACCTCAGTAGACTGAATGAGTAGAATTAACAGAATAACCGACGTATTAAAACCATCCAAATCTTGAAAACTTCAGCACTCTGATAAATGCAACTTCACAATCTTAACAATAAGTGAACCTGAATTACTCAACACTGTAATCAGCATATTTGAAAAGACTAATCACAAGTCTATCCTTAAAAATATAGCAAAATCCAGTTCTCTATGCAGTGTAACATTTTTACATACTTTGAATTTTCTTTCAAAAGGAGAAAAACTTTATTACAGCAAAGGCAAACATCATTATTTTATTCAAGCATTTGTTTTCCTTAGCTTCCTCTCACAAGAGAAATTCTGCCTTTTTCAAGATATTCTTACATTTTTCTCACTCAAGATTAAACATACTCCATCTACTAATCAAGAAGATGAATCAAGACTTATTCATGTAATAAAGTGTAAATTATTTAGACAAGCACATTTTTCTTGAAAGAAGTGGAGGAAAAAATAGTTTACTTTTTAATGGTGTGCATACCTGTAAACAATACAGTTAATAAAAGGTATCCGTCATATTTCATGTCTTACAGATTTTGAGTTTTAAAAAACAAATAGTGTATTTTCAATGCTTTTTTAATCATCTCTCATCAAAGCAAAACTTTCATGCAAACAATATTAAACTGAATTTCTGATTCGTTCCACGCTGATGAAAAGTCATTTGAGGAGTACCATATGAAAAGATACATGAAGCACAAAGCCTTCATTACTCCTTATTTTCAAGAGATACTTCATTGATAGCTTTGCAGTGCCACAATACTAAATATGTGATATTAAATTATACCAGATTATTAACTGACAACACTACTGGCAACCTGGAATCTTCCTGTCACTGGGTTCCTACTATGAAAATTCATCGATTAAAAATATCAGAAAAATGTATGTATGCCTCCTCAACTGTAAGCCCAACATGTATCCATAAGGAAGTGAATATAAGGTATGAAAAGTGTCTTACGGTCAGACACAACTAATTTCTCATCAGCGAACAAATGATGGCACAAAGCAACTTTTTGTAATTGCTTCTGCATAAACTATATCAGTGTGCTCACCTAACATATCTGATAACCTTACCAAAAAAAATTTTGTTCTTCAAAAACCTTCATTTTTTAAGAATAATTTTTCATTCCTCAATTCAATATATATAGTATCTACATTTCCCAGGGCAAGGAATAATGTTTGAAACGAAATAATCAATTAAATGGCAGATGTTGGAACTAATTCCACACTTTAAAATTATAGCCTGTCTTAAAATATAAAAGAAAACTAAAATGACACTTTTTCAACTGGTATAAAGCTGCCAGGTCCAGATAATATTTTATGTATTACATTTGTCCCATAACTATTTTTCCTGTAAGTAAAATCCCATTCTGACACATATTGCACGTTTTAAGATTTTAAATTGTAATAAAATATTTCTTTTCCAAATTTCTTTAAAAATAAGCTTTTTAATGGTAGGTATTTATAATTTTTGGCCATTTAGGTTATAGGTGTGGGATCCTGTTTTATATGGCACCCAGCTACTGCGGAATTTTTTCTTTTAGCTTTTTTTCAGTAAAAAACTCTGCCAAAAAAAACAGTGGATGGGAAACCATAAAAGAGCTTTAAAATACTAGAAAAAGAAATAAGTGAATGAGTGATCTAAACATAACCACGAATTCTATTCCCATGACCTATGAAAAGAGAAAAAAAAAAAGGCAAAGAAAAGGCAGTCAAGACTGCAATCCCTATCAAAGCAACACAATCTTATCTTTTAAATAAAAAGACATTTTAAACACAAATTAAGCCATTAAATGAAGTATTCAGACACAAATTTAAGATAAGAAGGGATTGTTGATTTTTTCCAAAACTGACAACCTGTGCTAAATTTGGTACTCCTAATGGCTCACAGGAAAAGGAAGTAATTAAACAAGAAAGGAAGAAATCCACCTTTGCTTTAGAATTTTCCTTCTGCTGTTTAAAAACTTACACTATTCTCTGTTGTTGCAACTGCTAAAGTTCGATGGCACTTGGAAAAACTTAGCCTAGCCACTTTTAATTGGCACAGCATCATTGCCCATGCACTGACACCAAAGAAATTCTGCATTGTGGCTGTTCTCTTCCCCTTTCCTATTACCCTTCCTCTAGGCCCTTCCCTGGTGATCCCAAGAATGCTGAAATAAATCAAAGGAGGCCCTCAGAGTGCTGTACAGCCAGTTTGCTCTGCTAACTCATGAATAAGAAAAAGTATGATCGCAGCACTTTTTTCTCCAAGGAAAGCCTGGAATACAGTCCAGGCCCAGGATGCATTCTCAGTTTAAAGTGGACAAACTTTATACACATCGGGACAGAAGATGTGCAACAATGGTAAAAAATGAAGCATTTTCTCAAATCATTAATTTTATGTTTTACTTTATAAATAACTTGTTTAGTCCTTACCAAACATAAGTACTCAAATGCTTCCGTGCAAACAAGTCCATAATTTCTTGAAAATGAGTTTAAATTATATAGACAAGTACTGACTTACTTCCTTACTTGCAGGGAATAAGTAAGTTTGCACAAACAGGAGCTACCTAGCATACATCAGGACTAAGGCTGAATTTGCAGAGTTAAATCTCAAATGAAAATCTGGTGCTCCTAATGCCAATGTAGTTTTGCTGCTGACTTCAGAAAAGCTTGGATTTCTGCTGAAATATACCAAATGTAAAAATGAATTTCTGAAAAATAATGAGCAAAATATTACGATTCATCAAAACTTCACAGCAACTTTTAAGCTGGGATACTCTCATGGTTCCTCCCTGCCTGAGAAACAGTGCAGCTGCACAGCAGTGTCCAAGCTCGTGCTTGGCCATGTAACCTTACTGACTGGATCCTGACTATGTCTCCTGGACTTGACTCTGGGCTTAACCTTAAACCACATCACTGCAGACTCACCCGAGTATATGTACTCTTGCCTGCCCTGGTTACCCTCACCAGACTTGCTCTGCTCTCATGGACCATCAGACTGTCCTTTGGTCAGCAAGGCTACAACCTCTGCTCCCCTTGTTATCATGCTTGGCTTCCAGCTCCCCGGCCTTTCTGGAGCAACCCGCTCTTGTTGCTGATAAGTTAGGGGATTTAACCAGCTTTCTGCCCAGCTTACTGGCTTTTCTTCAGTTTTGACTCCTTTTCAGTCATTAGCCTGACTTCAGCTGACCTGAATGAAAGTGCAAAACTTGAGAACTGTGACAACAGCATCCCATTTTAAAACTAAACAACATTTTATCTGTCCCATTTTCTTGAATAATTATACAGGCTATATTACTGGAAAACTCCGCTGCATGGAATGGCATTTAAATTGAAATAGTTCTGAATGGTGATGATTTTACGTACCTGAGGCACCCATTTGGATGAAACGAAACTGGTCACTTCTACTGCTGGCAGGCCCGTTTTGGAAAGCCGGTTGATTAACTCAATTTTGATATCAGTTGGGACTATCACCTACAGACATGGAGACAGACTATAGTAAAGTACTTCATGCGGTAAGAAACTTTTGTAAGTGAAATGTTGTCAGTACATAATCAATACTTTTGCTTTTATATAATGAACTATCGTCATACATTATACCATAACTATGTTGTTTCCTGACAGTAGGAAGCTACTGCATAAGCAAAGCACTAGGCAGTACACATGATCCTACTCCTTTTTTTGTCCACCACAAAAAAATGAGGAACCACTTCTGTGTAAATGGTTATAGATCTGGCCTCACTAATTGTTAGTAACCAAACACCAACCTAGAAAAGAAGCGACAAAGGAAACAGTAAGACAGAATAGTCCAACCAGAAAAAAAGAGGCAAAAAAAAGCTCCACAGCTGAGGTAGAGTAATTCCATTCTGTTACTACTACTAACATTTTTGATATCAGTAACAACAATATATGTAAGCTTATCCTCAAGTTGGTGGAAAGAGATGACTGTTTTGATACACATACCCTATTTTACATAGTCTTTTTCAATCTTCTTCCATGCTTACCTACCACCCTTCAGGCAACTAATATTATCAAGAGAGTAATTTCTTTTTTTTTTCCATGCCTGCTCAGCAGGAAGTATGATGAGTACTATTCCTACTATAGTAGTACTTGTAGCACAAACACATATCATGAAGATAGCCAGTGTTTCATGGCATTTATCAATGATGTTATTGACAGACAAGACAAATTCCAGAAGAAGAAATGGCATTTGAGTAACAGAAAGGCTAGTTAACCAAGTATAGAAAGAAATTATATGATTTAACATCTGGCTAAATAGTAATATACTTCTATTCTAATATACAAAACAGTTATTAATATGAAAAGAAATAAATATATTTACAGTACAAAATGGAAGAAACACAATTAGCAGGATGTACGTGTTTTACACAATGAAAATGACATAACTGTC
Source organism: Arenaria interpres (assembly GCA_013399435.1). Taxonomy (NCBI): domain Eukaryota; kingdom Metazoa; phylum Chordata; class Aves; order Charadriiformes; family Scolopacidae; genus Arenaria; species Arenaria interpres. Next base: position 9,541 of record VXAK01000517.1, on the reverse strand, counting down.
TGTGTCAAAACACACACACACACAAAAAAAATAACCAAGAGAAAAATTACCTTTTCATTTTGTAATCCATCCCTTGGCCCAACTTCTACAATCTTTATGTACTCAGGCAGTCCAGATGCTTGAGATTCCTGAAATGAAAATCAGTACTGAAACACAAAACAATGAAGGTCACCAAGATCAAAGGTGCAGCTTGTACTTGTCCTCTCATATGATTCTGGGTATAAAGTCATACTGTCAACATTAAGTTTGCTTATGGCCTTTAAAAATCTGTGAGAACATGTTCCACACCTTGAGTTAGGGAATAAAAGTTAAAAGCAGAAGTTATCCATGTGCATGTTCCACTGCTCCTCTGAGGCCACAAATGTTTATTATAAAAACGTACATAAAATCATAAATGAACATTGTGTTTTACAGAGTGAGAAATATTCCCATTTCAAAAAGCTTCCCAACGAACAATCCAGTCCTCCAAACTTCTAACAGAATGTTCTCAATTTAACTGAACAGTTACTTCTCTGTAAACGTTTGCAAGACTAGGCTATAAATCTGAAAATAACAGCGCAGTCAAGAAATGTTGAAGAGATTATTAATGAAAGATGAAAGTAATTCCTCTGCCTGAAGGTGAAGGTTTTAAAGAAGGATTCAAAGGATAATATGGAAGGCCCCTGGTAGACAAGAAGAATTTTCCAGGTGTATGAGCAGCTCTGGAAAGGCAGGAGGCTAGCAGTGACAAGAGGGAAGGAAGGCAGTGGTAAGGTCAAAGGGCTAGGGAGCGCACAGGGAGTTGGAGGGGGAGGAAGGAGAAACAAGAACAGAAAAGCAGGTGAAGGGAAATGAAACTTCCTTTTTTATTATTTAGCTGCTCTGTTATTGAATCAAGTTGACAGGTGTGGCAGTTAACATAACCCGGGCCTTTAAATCCTGAAACAGTTCAGAGCAGTTGCTTAGGCTGACCCCCAAAAGCTGCGTGTCTTCAAAAATACATTAAATGCCCAACTTGGGGCAGGCTGCCCGCACCTGGAGGAGCGGACAGGAGGGAGGCAGGCAGCCTCGCCAGGAGCTCTGCAGACTCCCTGTTTTCTGTATTACACTGAATACAGAATCCAAGCCAGTGTGTCCATTCCAGTGTTGAAAGCCCATGCTGGGATTAGCGTGAGCTACCTGCCGGAGGGCTGATCCTGCTGCGCTCACCGCCTCCCCGGAGGGTTACACCACGGGAACACCAGCACCGCCAGCCCAGGGCGATGTCAGCTCAGCAGCTCACCCAGAGACCAGAAGTCACTTCTGCAGGGCATAAAATATGGCCACTAATCTCACATCACCCGTAACCAGATGAAAAACCCATCTTTCATCCCTCCCTGTATCTAGTATCATCAGCTAGCTAATTAGCAGCCACTAATTCCTCCTCCTGGTAACAGAAAATGAGCACTCCTGCAGCACCTCTGGTTTCTCCCCAAGTTCTCTGTGCCCGTGGATTAAAGTAAATTCTCTGCAGCAACAGCCACAATACTAGCCAAAATACAATAAACATATTTCAGAGCATTTACTGTGTATTTATCTGAGTCCAGTAAAAAGAATGGGAAACAGCTGTATAGTATCTATTTGATCACGTGGAACATCTGGTAAGTTAAAACTCTGTCAGGCTGTGCTAAGCCCACACTCACTGACAGTATAAACCTACTTAAATGTGAAGGTAAAACCTCCACATCTGCTGCATATTGTTTCTCCTTTTTTATTTTCACAAATATGGCACCACTTCAGGACTACGGGCATAAATCTGGGTTATTTCATGATTATCAGATCCTTCTTGTTACAAGACAAATGCCACAGCTGCACAATGAGTAAAGCTGTGACTGGAAAAAAAAGAGCTAAAATAGATTATGTGAACCAAAGCTTAATTTAGAGCATGAAAAATGTCCATAAAACCTCGGTGGCAAAAATGTTCTATTTCTAGGCCAAATCCTGTAAATCCTATTCAGTTCCTACTGTGGTAAAACTGCTGAAATCAAAGCGCTCTACCTGTCTTTACAAAACAGTTCACGCATCTACAGACCACGCAGTAGCCATTCACAGGGCCGTTCAGAGGACACCCGCAGCCCTTGGATTTCGGAGGGGACAGAAGTTTGGAATGTACACTTTAAAAGGCATTCAAGTACTGACATTTATTCCCCACCCGTGATATCATCTCTTTGAGCCACAGCCCAGGTATCTCATCCCCTGATTTTCTCTATAGCCTTGCTGTCCACTAGACAGTCTCAACTCCAATTCACTGTTCTTGAACATGACACTGAGAACCAGCTACAGGATGACTCTCACAAGGGCCACGCAGTGGAAATTCAAGGCAGTACTACAGATAAATCCTTCCATTTTTTGAGCTGATGAACTAACAGCTTTGAGTACATAACTTGGCTCTTAGGCCAGAAGAGTCTTGCTTTGCATTGAATTTCATCTTGTTTCATCTATAGGGCACTGATTGCTCCTGTCTTCAAGGTCACTCAGTTCCTCCTGTGTGGTATCCATTGTGGTATTGATGTCTCCTCCTGTCTTTCTGTCATCAGCAGATCTTACTACCTTAATATTTCCTGGTGAAAACGCCTGGACTAGCACGATTACCTTACTTTACCACAAACATATATTATCTCAAAAAATCTGGGTTAGTGCTATAGAAGAAATACATCTTTAAAAAAAGACCTGAGGAACTCCACCATCAATGTCTCTTTAATAAATGGCCTAACAAATCTGCATTCAACATTATCTTTTATTTCCTCCTCAGACAGCTTCTTACTCATCTCACAAATTCTGTTCTGATCATCCTTTTCCCCAACTTAACTAATAATTTCTCTCGTGCTGCATTGCTGAAGCTCAGATAACAAACAAGTAAATGGGAAGCAGAATACTTAGATTCAGGCCCCTGTGTACTATTTATGCATTTCACAGTGCATGATCACTGGATAAAACTCAGAAACAAATCAGAGACACTGTGAGTACATGTACGATCTTCTGCTAGGATGACTCTAGCATTTTTCCATTCTGTGGTCCAAGCCGAATCAGAGGAGAAAAGGAGTACCTCTTCACCTTAATCTCACCTGTCCTATGAATGAATATTCAGTAACCTAGCAGTTACACCATTCTTCCAAGAATTTGGAGACATGTACTTGACAATGTTGTCAGGAAGGAAAAAGAGATTCCCTGTTTTCTTAGGAAGTCTTCTGACCAGCGTCACGCTTGCAGAATATTTGGACATCACTTGAAACACAGCTGAAAAAGACACCTGAGCCACCAGTCACATTCTGTGTCAGGCTCAATGCCATCCACATTTACCAGGCAAGTTTCAAATCCACGTAACAGACTGAAGTCTTTAAGAACTTATGCAGAATTTAAACATGTCTCTGTTTACTATCTGGATGGCATTAGACCTTAACCAGGACTTGGGCTTCCTGAATTGAGGGATCGAGTTTCCCGAACTCTAACCGGAGGATTCCAAATGTGCACCATCCCTTTGAGTAAAAGGAAGGATTTTCGGAAACAACAACGAGACAAACTTAGAGAATTTCAACACCTTCAAATATGGCATTAAATAGTCTACAGATAATAAATAGAAAATAGAAATAAATAGAAAAATGAAAAATAGTTTTTATAAGAGAATTCAAAAAAGATAAATACGCATTAAGTGCTAAGCATGTCAGGTAAAACAATTTTGTTTCAGAAAAAATATTTACTAAATAGTATGAAGTATTTTCATGTAACGAAGTATAAAAAGTAATTATGGTAGATATTTAGAGGTGACTGCTTATTGAATTATATAATGGTTCTGTTAAAATCTAATGACTACCAAACTACAACGTTTGAAATATCAAAAAGGAAATAGTTGACATAAAAGACTAAGAGCCTGGAAAATTTGTTTTTTCCATGTATCAAGCCTTGCCAAGGGAGAACAAAAAGCATATAAAACCACAAAATACTGCCTCCCTCAAAACAGAACACAGCCAAAGAGTCTTTTTTAAAAAAAAATTAAAAAAAGGAAAACCATACCATTCAGCTTGAGAGACTGAATGCCAAATTTCTCTATGGAAACATTTTCCCTGAGGTATAAATAGCTGAAAATTCAAGTTTATTATAGAAAATCCTAGTAAACCTTAATTAGAGCAGTATAATCTTCTTAAGATAACCATAAATGTAATCAAATTAAATAAAAATACTTCTTTAAGCTCTGTCACTGCTTCAGAACTTCTAGTAAAGGTGCTGAGGTTCATTCATCCTTCTGATTTTTATTCCATGCAGATCATTCATATCGGCACTAGTAGCACAGGTAAATATTACCCAGAGCTGCTCAGAAATAACTGAAAGGAGTCAAAAGTAAAGAAGAAGAATCTGAAGGTTTGGGTCTTTTCAATCTTTCTAATCAAGCAAAAATGAAGCTCTGCTTTCCTTTTCCACAAGGTGGTGTTCTGGCACAGAGGACAACCGAGCAAAGGTAGGTCCATCTTGTGCAAGGAAGAATTATTCAGGAAAGCAATTTTAAACAAGGGTCAGCAGAGAGGTGGCATCATAACTCCGTATGTATATGTGCAGTGACATGGACAAATGCCCCAAAACTGGGAGAAGGCTCTGAGATAAATAATATGATTGCTGGAAGGAGAACAAAGAAAACAGTGGTCAATCTTCTGAACACATAAACGCCTCTAAACTTTACAAGACATAGAGGAAATAAACAGGAAGAAATTAAAGTTTCAATACATAATCAAATAATGATTGAGGTGGTATTGCAGAGACTTGTTTATATAGTTCACACTGCTGAAAGGCAGATTTCAAACATTAATTCCCAAGTTAACTAGAGGGAAAATGGAGAAGATTCACCTGTGAAATATAAAGAATATATACAGATGTTCAGAAAACAGCGGGACATACCTGGTAAGTATCCCTCAGTAAAGATAAACTGAGTATTCACCCTAGAACTTCTGCCATATGCTGCTGACATGACCCCTGGGAGAACAGTAGCCAGGAACAGGCCGTGACTAGCAAAAAACCTCATCAGCCCTTGAGAAGCTTTCATTAAGTGATTTTTTTCTTATGATACCACTGCATATTCATGACCTGAATGATAACACAGAAATACCACAAATAAAGCAGTTGCAAATGCTTTAGACCACAGGACTGGAATTCAAAATTCCATTGACATACTATAGAAATAAATATGATGCATTTTAATAAAAGCAATATATAACACAACACTTAAAGACTATCCTTATTGTATCTGATGTTGACTAAGCAAAAGAATTTTTGCACATTTGACCCTTACAAATTCTATTGTGTATCATGGTTATTTCTCCATTTTAATAATATTGACCCCCCCAAAAAAAAAGATTTTTGTAAAATAGAGCATAGAGAGTACCTGACAAAACAGTTCTATAGAAAAAGACTGGGATATTAAAACGAATAACAAACTGAATGTAAGTCATTAACATCATGCTCTCAAGAAAAAATAAAAGAAAAAAATGAAATGGCAAATCTAATCCTAGGCTATAAACAGGGATGTCATAGATAAAACTGTAGCCTGACACTTAAAGAGTAGGAATACCATGTCTAGTTTTGGAGGCCCTTTTGGATGCCCTACTTCAAAAAAGAATTCAATCAACTGGAGATCATCCACAGGAAAGCAAAGCATAAAATGCAAGTAAATCATTACAGAATGATAACAGTTAGTTGCACAGTTAACTTATCTGGAATAAAACAAATAATCGTTGAGGTCAGAAGGAACCTCTGGAGATCATCCAGTTTAACAACCCCTGCTTAGAGCATGGTCAACTAAAGCAGGTTGCCCAGAATTGTATTCAACTGGGTCTTGAGTATCTCCAAGGATGGAGACTCCTGGGCAACCTGTTCCAGCGCTGACCACCCTCACAGTAAAAAAGACTTTTCTGATTTCCAAATGCAATTTATTGTATTTCAGTTTGTGCCCATTGTCTCTTGTCCTGTCAGTGACTCTGTCTTCCTTATTCACCCTACTAGATATTCCTACATATAAGATCCTCCTGAGCCTTTTCTCCAAGCTAAACACTCTCAGCTCTCTCAGCCTGTCCTCGTATGAACAATGCTCCAATCCATTAATCATCTTCGTGGCCTTTTGCTGGGTCTGATCCACTATGCCTATGTCTCTCTTATACTGGGGATTAAACCCACAGTTATTACTTTAAATTTAATTTGAATGTGCTTACAACTTTTATTAGAGGGCTTGTGTGAGCTCATGAAACAGTAGTGATTTACATATATTGGGAGATTATCTGAACTGAGAAGTCACTGTAGGGATTTCTATTGTGAAGTAATAGCTGTAATATTCCTACTGTCATTTCCATTAATTATTAGATTCTAATATAATCACTTATATTATATCACTTATATTAGACACTTACTAAATTGTTGCAGGGCTGTTTACAATAAAATACAAATCATTTATATGAAAACAGAAGAAATAAGATTTTAAACACAGGGGAATTCAACTTGGTTCGAGTGGCCAGTTGTGTGATCTAATTCTGCTTACAAAGAGGAATTTAATGGTAAACACAAAGGTCATAAAGTGCAAATAATATTAACCAATGATTAATAAGAAAAAACTATGACTTTTATTTAGAAATTAGAAATTAATATTTTGTAAAAAGAATTCTATCTAGTGAGCAGTGATGAACTGACAGTTCAAAAGGTAACAAATGAAATTAATAGGGAATATTCCAGATTGTAAAAAATGTTGCTGTGTTAAGAATAATATTCTAACACAAAACTAGAAAATTCAAATCACACTCTTAACTACACTACTCATGGACATAGGGTTATAAATTCAAAAAAGCAAAATACCACCTATATATTACTTTTCTTTTTGGAAATCCTTTAGAACAGGTCTTCCAAAGCTACAGAAGACGAGGTTTAAGAGTGGTATTCAGCTCAAGGTTAAGAAACCTCAGCTCATTCCTGCTGTCTAAACATATGTACCTGAAGTCAGTCTGGATGACTTATGTTCTGGCCTCCAAATGCTGCTCAGGAAGGGCAAGGGTCCATTTACTGTAAGTCCCATTTCAAATCTATCAAGATATCTATACACTGCAGGGAATCTTTAACGGCACTAGAGACATCTGTTAGGCAACTGAAATGAGATTCTACATGGTTTCCTGCATGCAGATATCTAAGGGCATGCTCGATGTTTAAAATCCCATTGCAGCTGAAGGAGTTTTAATTAATATGGCCAATAGAGTTAAAGAATAATTCAGGTCATCCCAAGGTTCACACCTAGCGGCTGGTGATATCAATCACCAGGTTTGTACAACCGCTTGGGGACTGAATGCCACTCCAGAAGGAAATAGGTCTCTTGTGCATTTTACAATGTACAGGATATGCTTACCCCATAAGGACATCTCATACAGCCTAGGTGTCCAGTGTCCACTCATCTAATCCACACTTCCTAAGCTTACCTGTGAGGATGTTATGTGTCAAAAGCCTTGCTAAAGTCAAAGTAGACAACATCCACTACTTTTCCCTCATCTACCCAGCTAGTCATGCCATCATAGAAGGCTATCAGATTGACCAAGCATGGTTTCCCCTTGGTGAATCCATGTTGACCAATACCAATAACCTTCTTTTCCTCCACATGCTTAGAGATGACATCCAGAATGAACAGTTCTATTACCTTTGCAGGGATGGAGGTGAGGCTGACTGGTCTGTGGCTGACTGGCCTGTAGCTTCCTGGGTCCTCCTTATTGATCTGTTTGAAGACTGAAGGGACACTGGCTTTCCTCCAGTCCTCAGGCACCTCTCCTGTCCTCCATGACCTCTCAAAGTTGATGGAGAATTGCTTGGCAATAACATCTGGTTGGACAGGTCTGAGCAACCTGATCTAGTTGAAGATGCCCATGCATATTGCAGGGGAGGTTAGACTGGATGACCTTTAAAGGTCATTTCCAACCCAAACTATTCTATGATTCTATGATCTGCCAGCTCTGTCAGCACTTGTGGGTGCATCCCATCAGAGCCCATGGATTTGTGGGAATCAAGTTTTCCTAAATGAACTCTAATCCCATCTTCTTCAACCAAGGGGAAATCTTGCTTTCTCCAGACTTTTATCTCCAGGGTCCTAGAGGCCAGCCTTAGCAGTAAAGACTGAATCAAAGAAGGCATTCAGTAACTCCACCTTCACTATATCCTCTGTCACCAGGGCACCCATCTCATTCAGCAGCAGGCCCACATTTTCCCTAATCTTCCTTTTGCTACTGATGTACTTGAAGAAGCCCTTCTCATTGTCCTTGACATCCCTTGCCAGATATAAATCCAGTGGGCCTTAGCCTTCCTCGTCATACTCTGACAACATTCCTATATTCCTCCCAAGTGCCCAGTTTCTTTTTCCTCATTCTGTAAACCTCCTTCTTCCACAGGAGTTTTTCCAGAAGCTCCTTGCTCATCCATGCAGGTCTCCTGCCTCCTTCACTTGATTTCTTACTCCTAGGGATACACTGATCTTGAGCCTGGAGGAAATGGTGCTTGAATATTAACCATCTGTCTTGGGCACACCTACCTTCTAGAGCCTTAGCCCACAGGATTCCTCCAAGGAAGTCTTTAAAGAGGCCAAAGATAGCTTTCCTGAAGTCCAGGGTTGTAATCCTATTTATTTGTCCTGTTTCTTCTATGCAGGATCCTGAGCTCCATCATCTCATGGTCACTGTAGCCAATGCTGACCCCAGCCTTCACATCCCCAACTAGTCCTTTTTTTTGTTAGTACAAGGTCCAGCAGCACACCTGCTTACTCATTACATGCTTACTTACTTACCTCTCCTCATTGGCTCCTCCACTACCTGTGTCAAAAAGTTGTCATCAGTGATCCTCAGAAACCTCCTGGACTGTGTGTGCCTGACTGTGTTGCCTTTCCAGCAAATCTCAGGATGGTAGTAGAAGACCCCACAGGAACAAGGGCCTGTGATGGTGAGGCTACTTTCAGCTGTCTATAGGCGGCCTCATGGACTTCCTCTTCCTGATCAGGTGATCTGAAGTAAACACCCACAACAGTGTCACCCATATTAGCCTGCTCCTTAATTCTTAGCCATTAGCTCTTGACTCGTTCTTCATCCACTCCTAGGCAGAGCTTGATACATTCCAGTTGCTCTCTCACATAAAAAGCAAATCCATCAGCCCGCCTTGCTGGCCTGTCTTTCCTAAAAAGTACATAGCCATCTGTGACAGCATTCCGGTTATGTGAGCTATCACACCATGTCTCTGTAATTGCAATGAGATCATGGCCCTGCAACCACACACAGATCTCTAGTTCTTCCAGTTTACCCCCNCAGATCTCTAGTTCTTCCTGCTTATTCCCCATGCTGTGTGTGCTGGTGTACAGGCATTTTAGACAGGAAGTCGAGCATGCAGGTTTCCCTGGAGGGGTGCAAGAGGATCCACCATAGCCATACACACTCTTGAAGCAGTTGGACTTCTGGTTGTTATCGTGGGGCACAGCTAAGGATGGTGCTCTGGTTGGCATGGTTTACTCCCCAGTTGGATGCGATGGCAT
>VXAK01000515.1:10752-24051 GCA_013399435.1 Arenaria interpres | reverse complement strand
TGCAGGGGTTTTATCATATTTATTTCAATGCTGTATTCAGTTTAGAGGCATCTTGGCGGCATATGGTTACTTGCAAAATTCATATTAAGCAAGAAGCTGAAATAACCTGAACACTGTAATACATAGCCCTTGTGTACTGAAGTCAAAAGCAAGTCAGATTTTGCTGTCTGTTAAATTTGACCTTGTATACCATTTATTAATATGAAATATCCTTTTCTAAATCAGTAACATACAACATATTTTTCAGTTTTATTTTTTCTATTGTGCTACTGATCAGGAAAAGTTTTCATAGTCTAGGGCTTCGGTTAACTGAAATTGAAATTGTTGCCTAAAATTTGTCTATTCAAGGGTCCACCTTCAATTGTAGTTTCTGTCTCTTTGATGGAATAAAGACAAACCACATTTGGGTAAATACCATGTGTGTATTTTGCCTGACTGTATCCCAGGACAGGAAGACAGGGTATTCTGTAGCTGAGTGGGATGTTTTTAAGGTTGAAAGAAAGCTTGAGAAGAAACGTGCCATCTATGTCCTGTTCTCCTGCACAGAAATGGACATGTGAGCAATGGGGAGACAACTGAGGCAAATGAAACTCCCAGTTCTACTGCTGTGAAAGACATTGGGCTGAGATGAGGACCCAAATCAGAAAATAGCCATATTTGCTATTTACATACTTGAACACTGACTTTTCATATCCCTCTGGTACATAATGTATTGAAGTGAATCCCTGTCCCTAACAGAGAGAGTAGAAATGGGGGAAAGAATTGCATGCTCAGGCTTGAATGCTGTGAGTGGGGCTTCCAGAATAGTTTCACATTACATCACAACTCTGTTTGAAGTGGTCCTCACTTGGATAAAAAGTTCTGCAGCTTACTCTTGTACCTATGTAAGTCAAAAGTATTTGGTACATCCTATGTACTGAAAAAACAGATTGTTTTATTTTATTTTAAAATAGCTGGTATTTCTCAAAAAGCTATGTTCTTCCCTCTCCTCTGCTAAGGGAACGAAAGGAATCATGATTATCCTCAATATTGCAGACTATGAAAATTCTTAATTCCCAGAAAATTTGAGGAATTAGTTAATGTACTTGATGCTAATTTTGCTCACTATCTTCAAATATCATTGTCTCTATAATACACTCCATTTAAAATGTTAAATTAACTTCATACATGTTCTTTAACTCATTAGTTGTGCCGTTTTTAAAACTCCAATTACAGCAGTTGATCAGGACAGAAAGGAACTTCTGGAGCTCACCCTGCAAAATACAACTTTTTATTCAGAGGTATTCCAGGATGAGTTTTGCAGTGGGAACATCACAAACAATGTAGGTGACGTGGTCAACCAGAATACCTGATTTTTATGTGTCCCAGCTGGTCCTCCCTTTTTAAACTAAGTATCTCCTTTATTTTTTTCTTTTTTTCCCCCTTCACTCTTTTTCTTTCATTGGACCTCTCCACTTTGCTTGGGCAAACTTTTGAAGTTCAAAGTCTGTCACATTCTATGTGTCAGACATATGATGGGTGGGAGAAGAGGGGGTTTTAACTTCAAAGACCAGTCTAAGGAAAGACTGGCTGGGGCAGAACAACAGACGTCCAGAAGAAAACAGCTTATTCTCCCCAAGGGAGGCAGGAAACTTCCACGGGAGCACTTTCTTTCTGCCAATTTTAATCCATGGGCAGAAAAATTATATCCAAAGAAATATCAGTGAAAACAAAGGTTCAGACAACAATTTACGGTAAGTGATACTGTTTAAACTGTAATTTTGTACAGCCTTACCAAATGTTTCAGATTCTGTAGCTCTTATGTATATGCAACTCTCCAGAAAATAAAAGGAAAAGAAAAGTTAGATGAAAAACTGTAAGACAAGACCATTTTATTTGAGAAATTAAATGTCTGCATCCTTCATTGGAAATCAAGGCACGCTCTATTAATATTATTCAAATAACATGGAATTTAAAGTATTATATGAAATGTGATGCTTACAGAGCAACAAAAAAAGGAAGAGTGGGTGTGAACTCACAGACAGAACTAGATAGGTGCCACTTCTGATGACACAATTATTCTTGATTTTTGTCTCTTTGTGACCAAACCGATTCAGCTGTTGTAGACTGCAAAGCGATTTGAGATTGCCAAACTTTTTTGACGTATTTGATTCCCATGCCAAGAAGAGAGAAGCTGGTCAACATGTTCTTCCTCTAAACTTTAATTTTTCCTCAAAACCAGTTGAAACCAATAAGCCTATAATGAGCTTCTAAAGCCTAAGCCATGCTGATATCTACCTGTATCACTCTAAGGGTAAAGGTGTGGTTTGCATGTCAATATAGAGAAGAACCTGAGTAGATCATGACCACTGAAACTTGCTTGTCTTTAAGAACTGATACGTCTTCTCAACTCTTTTTATGGACAATTTAACACTCTTTATATTAAGGTAAATGTCCTATGAGGCACACTGGCCTGCGGGAGTTGATATCTGAACTTTGCATATCTGAACAGTCTGGATTCTCCACTTGCATCCTTTTGCAAAGCCACTAAGCAGTGCCGTCAGTGCTGATTTAGGCTGCCGTGAAATGCTGAAAGTTGTGCTTTTCTCAAATTCATCTAGCTTTCACCTCATTCATCCTCTTTTTTTAATCTACCACTTAGAAATGAAGTCCAAGTCAACAGCTGATTTGACACTGGTTGTTGGGTGATGTGACATTTCGTGTGCAGTTCCTACACCTGCTCACTCTCCGTTCACTTATGCTATTGCCATATTTTGATTTACGTTTCTTTAGCTCATGAGGAATGTCAGAGCTACAGTCTATGAGTCAGCTAGATGTGATTTGGCACACATGTGACCACAGCATCTGCAAAAGTGCAAATATATGAAAGAAGATAAAAATATTTCGTTGCCTTGAGTAGAGCTTGCTGTACTTTCAAAGAGTCAGTCCTAAGAATTGGATATCTGTACAGAGTTTGCTATCAAGATAATTAAATATATCCTGATTTCTGATTCCAACTGTGCCCAGAGAAGCTGTGGATGCCCCGTCCTTGGAGGTGTTCAAGGTGAGTCTGGATGGCGCTTTGAGCCTGATCTAGTGGGAAGTGTCCCGCCCTCTGGCAGGGCTGGAACAGGGTAATCTTTATGGCCCCCTTCTGACCCAAATCATTCTACGATTCTATGATAATATACGGAGAGTTTGGTGAGATTGAGACAAAGTTTTAGGTCTAAATTTGTATTAGGTCCCAAACATATCCCTCGTCTTACCAGTGTCACCAAATTGTCCTCTTTTTTGTTGTTCCTTCTTTGGCTACATCAGTGCTGCTCTCAGAAACAGCCTCAAGACTGACTGTAAATGTAGTTTGCTTCACTTCCACCTGCCTTTTGTCTTTCTGCCTATCTCGCAGTCTACTGAGCCTATTAACCAACTGTATTAACCTGGTAGGTATGTTTGGATGTGCGGGGTCCTAAGTGCTTCAGAGGCTTCTCCGGCTGTGCTTGAGGCAGTCTTTACAGTCTTGAAACTGCAAGACTAACACATATCTTCAGCGTGGCCTAAGGACTGCTTTTAGCACAGATTGATCTGTGTGTCTACTCACTGCATCTCCAGCTTGGAAATACCAAGTTCAAGACCAGTTGCTTAATTGTCTTCACTTCCAATACACAACTCAGCTGCCAGTAGTGACTGACTAGTACTTCAGGCTCCTCTTAGTATTATAGTGAAATGCCCTCCGTGGACTACTCTTTCAAGACTAAATCTGTTGTACTTCTGGCTTTGTGTGTGTGTGTGTTTCCTCGATTAATGATCTTAGACAGCGTGACAGTTTGATGCTTCTAGATCAATGATGTCACCTATTGTTTGGATAGAAGTGTTTTTGAGTTCTAGTACTACAACATTTTTAAGGTTGCAGTAGCTATTGCAACTTTTGTATACTGCCACAGAGCTGCTGAGCCAGCTTTGTGTATCAATTGCAAAAACAAAAAGACAGAATCTTTAGCAGAAGTTTTCAACGCTGACACCCACCAGCTTTCTTCTAGTACACTGAAATACGTGCACTCAGGATTACAAGAGAACAAGGTTCTGAAAAGCGAATTCACAGTCTTTCATTCTATTAGTAAAGAAAAACTTTTTTTTTTTTTTTTTTAAATTTGTAGAAACATGTAGTGATTCAACTTTGGTTTGGAGGCATTTATTTCTGCAACAATTCAACAGTTGTGAATTTTCTGTGGGTAGAAGTAACTGGTTCTAAATATAAACCCACAACAAGTATTCTTGTCTCCCTGAAATTATTATAGCTTTGTTCTTACTGTTGTTACCAGCCTTGATTTCTCATTTCTTTTAACAATTAGAAGTAATGAAAATGCACACTCAATTAAGGTAAGAATTTCATGCAAATGACAAAAGGTTGAAAACTCAGTCTTGTGATACACCTAGAGTCTGAGTAAGACTGCAGGTTGTGCTTATTTCATTTTTTTCTGTCAAAAAAGAATTTTGAGAAATCAGCTGTCTCTTTTAGCAGTTTTCATCATGCTGTGATTACAATTTTATGTGTGCATCTGAAATCCTCACCTCTGCTTGATGTAGTGCAGTAAAGAGGCTATTGAAAGTACATGTTCAAGTTCGAGACTCTAATGCTACTTTTTAATGAAATAACCTCAAATAATTATTTTACAGTTGATCAGTAGTAGTCACGGTAACAGAAAAAGGAGAAAAGCAAGCAGAGGTGCTGATTCTCTGTCAAAGTATTTAGATTTGTCCAAGTAGGTGTGCAGTGTGTATTTGCTTTGAGATTACTTGGGAAATATCTAAAAACACCCACCAAAACTGTACCCTATGCTTGCTAGAAAATTATATATTAATGAAAGAGATTTCATATTTGAGATCAGCAGAATCTAAACCCAAAATACGATTGCAGAGAGTGGCACTTAGGCTTACCAGTTAGTAAGTTTGAGGGATTTATTGAAACAGCTGGCAAATCAGCAGGAAAATGCTGATTTTGAAAAACTATTATTTTTCCAGAGAATCAGACCTATTTAGCAGCACTGTTAGAGATGAAGACAAAAACTGCATTAAAATATCATTGAGGGTGAGGCAGAAATTGAGAAAATCAACAGTTCTGACTGAAATCTGACCACATCCAGAGGTGTACCTTCCAATGAATCACATATGGTCCTCTATTGGAGGACAGGACCTTTATGAAACCGACACCACATAATGTGTTCATTTTAATTACTCTGATGTAGTTCATTCAAAAAAATACATCTCCAATCATTCCAGTATAAGTAGCTTAGAAAAATATTTAAATTTAGTTGACATATTTAGCTCCCAGGGACATGAGGTATTTTTAAAATGTTAGTTGCACAACCCTTTTCTAATGTTCATAAGTCATAATGGAGAACAGGTAAATCTTAGAATTAAGTATTTGTATACTTCTAAGGACAAACACAATTCAGGTGAGTTTCACCAAATCTAGCAGTTTTACAGTTCTGTGGAACTTCAAGGCCATATTGGAGGAATGGGTTATTTTCATGCTATACTCTGATCCTATTTTGTTTTTTTTATTCTATCAATAATATGCTACAGAAATCAGAAACATCAATGGGTCCTTTTGTTCCTTTTTCTTATTTCCTAATCAAACTTAGTGAACAGATCAAAGACCCACACCCGCAATCTAGGAATTCAATACATTGGAGCTGACTATTATTTAAAATGCTTTGTATCCTAATTTCTTGAAAGAGCTGTAATTTCACCTCCACAACCAAAGATCCATTAAGGATCATGATTTGTTTTCTCATCTGAAAACAAAGACATTTTTTTAATAATTTATTTGTCAGAGTGATCTCAAAACTCAACACAGTACCTGAACTTTTAGTCTTTTATTCCCAAGGAGATGCTACTACTTTTGCTATTATTGATGTCCTATAAAGTTGTCATATTTCAGCAGGGTATCTAAAGATGCACATTGAAATTAGTCACTGATTTTAAAGTGTTTCTCTATGTACTGGGTACAGAGAGATGCATTTAGACTTACAAAAGTATTTGGGAGCCCAAGTCAACTTGGAATTAATGTCTAAAGTTGTAGAGCAAAATTTTTCACTTCACTTCCAGAACCTATAGATGCTTTAAATCCACAGGTATTAAAGACTTAAGCCAGAATTCTTCTCATGTCTAAATTTATTCTCGTCTTCTGCATGCGGAAGGTTTGAGTTTAGTAGGCAGAGCTGAGGTGGTGAGCTGATACCTACTAAGCCTGATTGCAGACTCATGGAAACGTACGGCTGGAAGGCACCTCAAGAGATAACACAGGATATATGAGTCAAGGTAAGCAAGGCAGTTCTCTTTCTTCTGATAAGGGCCTCTTTTTTATGTCTGAACACGTTCAGCATACAGGCACTAGACTGGCATCCGCAGAATCACATATTAGTAGACTCTCTTACTTTCTTCTGGGGAGCCACGTTTGACAACAACTTCTGCTTGAATAGATTCAAACGTACATTTCTGGGGACTTTCTTAGCTAACGAAATATAGCTTATTCTAGTGAGAGCAGACTCAGTCTACTCTGCCAAAGCTCCTTTCCTTTGCAGATGAGCGTTAGAGATTCATTGAGACTGAAGGAGGGTGAGCGTGTGGCGCTCGAAGCTTCATGGCTGGTCACTCTACAAAGTGAAAAGGACTTGCTAACATTTGGACTGTTCTATTAAAGATGAGTGCATGGGACCATCTCCAAAAAACATGAAGAAATGTTTTCTTCTTCAGCTTTGGATTGCACAACCTTATTTTCCTACAGCAGGAGTGAACACGAAGTTGCGGGGAACAAATCAAAGGAGAAAGGTGAAAGCATCGCTTGAGGTCATTTTTTATGTGTGCATGAGTGTGGGCACACAGATGCATATGTAGCTGATAAATATCACAACAGCTTGTTTGATATGAGTACAGCCTTCCCAGTTTCAAGAGGGAGCATGCAGGGTCTCCATTTTCCTCCTTCTTCTACTCATAGCCTGCTTTGCAGATTAATTCAGACACAAGTCCTGTGCTCTTCTCAGCATGTGGTCCATGATGATTATTGCTCCTGGCACGAGAGGCAAAGGGAGAAGGACTTATTGCAGCTTTTTCCTTCCCAAAATGTTGTGCGTGTGCTTGTCACAAGTGGCTGAATGAGGTTACTGCCTTTCGGGTTGTCATAATGACTTCTTGAAATGTTTTAAAATTCATTTTGCATGTATTGCTTTCTAATGAACTCATGTCATGCATTGGAAAGGAAGCAATAAATAGAACACGAATAGTAATTAATAGCAAATTGTTAGTCAAATTAGTAGATTTTGGAAAAAGCTACACCCATGCTTTTTATAATCATGTAGCTAGCTAGCACCCCTATAACTTTGATTGTACTTTTGACAGTACACCATAAAAACATTCAAGGGGCCTTTTTCAACACACATTGAAATCTTGTTGCCATTTAAAACCGAATCCCCATAGAGTTCATTTGAAATTGTTTTACTTTGATAATGGCTTTATTAATGTGGTCTCAGAGGACTTGAAATGAGATTGTTTGACCATTGTAATGTGGTTTTCATAGGCTTGCAGTAAAATAATTTACTCTTGTAATGTGGTTTCCATTAGCTTGCACTAAAGTCATTTCCCTCTGGTAATGGGATTCTCATGGATATTCACTTCAACTGTTTTGCCCTCAAAATGGTACAATGGGCAGCCTTGTGGTAAAGGACTGAGAGTACAGTGGCGTGGTGAGGTTGTTGCTAAATCTGCCGTGTCAGAAAGGGTCTCTGATACGAAGATAATACTCAGCACCAGATTTTGCCTAAGTTCAGCTGCATTTTTCTTAACTATCTTGCTGTTTCCCTGGTCTTTTTCAGTTCGTCTTAATCAGGACATTTCTGACTTCATAAATCCCCATCTAAATATTTTTCATGTTTCAGTTGCTCCTGATTCTCAAGAAGGAGGTACAAGGGACTTAGTCACAGCTAATTTTCCAGCAGAGGTGATTTCCAGGTCAATTGTTTGACACTCTAAGGCAATACAGGGGAGTTCTGGGCTGTTTGCAAATGGAACAAAATTATCATTGCTCTACAGGGTCATTTTTGCTCAGAGATATGGCAGTGGAGAATAGCTATGTTCTTTGTTATTCATAATGTACCCTGTGAACCAAGATCCATAGGAGGGGAATAGAAATGGGATATAACATTTCTCTACTAGTCAGGCGTTCTCTCACTGTGGGAAAATTCACACTGGAAATTTCAGACAGATATGTAGTGACTTTACACCTTTCAGATATATACAGAGGATTCAAGTACTTATTTTTCCCCTCCCTCACTCCCAGATACTTTTAGTACCTGTCTCACATTCACTAAAATAAATATATTTCAGTAGTATTTTGGGAGGATTTATCTTGTGAAAGTTCATTTCCTGCTCTGAGGACTGACTTTGTTTCTATCAAAATTAGAAGCCAAGTGAAATTATTCCCACCAAAGCCAGAAAACATTTTGGAGATTATGTTAGTGTTCCACCCATTCTGTGGATACAGGAGGGTTGAGGACTGTCAATCTGGCACATTTTGTGAGTAAAAAATTCACACACCATTTAAGAAAATAATCTAGTGTAATGTTTCACAACGATCTAAGTTTGCAGAATAAGGCCAGCGCAGTATAACTTTTAATTAAAGGTGGATTCAGTAAGATGTCTAGAATTCCAGTGATACTGGGAACTTTTAGTCCATTCCTGAATTTTGTGGTCCAATACGATCCAAAACCAGCTGGAAGAAAGTTGCATATTCTACCAGACCATTGTATTTGCATGATTTGTGTTCCTAAGTGAGAAATAAAATTCTGAGTACTGAAATTATTATTATAGACTGTATCACTATATGTAAGATGTCATCATAAGTTTAAAGAAAAGGTCTGCGAGTACAACAGACTTGTTGCAGAGGTTTTCTACAGGACAGCACTTCAATCACTGATTTGATCCAAATAAGCATTGAGTTCTTGTGTAACTAGAAAAAGCTGATTCATTTATTTCTTTTTATATGCATAAATCCTGCACTGAGGAAAGGAGAAAAGGCTGAGTTTAGAAGCTGATGGTCTGAGGAGGAAAATCTTCTTTGCTGTTAAGAAGATTTCTGTAAATCTCCATAAGCAAATGGAGTATGGTGTCTAGATGTCTGAACTACTGATGGGACTTTTTACGATTGTAATGTAAATGATACTGGGCTTGTTTTTGATTGCAGCTAGAGTATTTCCTTGTTGGTGGAAAGATGAAAAGGAGTAGGCAGGGTCTTCTTGGAATTATACGCACAGAGAACTTCAGTTTTGACAAATGTGAACTTCAATGCTGGTTACGGTATTAAGTTAATGAGTTGTTTAAATAGATGTTTCACTAATGACTTGATCTCGCACTCACATCCAGTAGAGCATAATTTTGGGTGGGTAGATGAAAATAAGCTTCCTGCCCCTTTATATTCACATGGGAAAACACTTCAGTGATGTTGTAGATCTGTCTAGAAGAAATTTAAGTGAGTTCCTGAAAGCTTCATTACCATTCACAATAAAGGAACAAGGCAGTGGGAGGAGTCTTATGCCTATAGGGGGGTGATTTGTGTTGTTAACTACGATAAAGGATCCTCTTTCAAGATTGTGATAATGCAGAATATCCTGGATTGCTGAGGATATATAACAGCACAGCAGAGGAAGCTTGATGAACTGCCGAGGATAACTAAGGGCAGAGAGCTTAAATGGTAGAGATGATTGTCCAGCTTTTAAGGCCAGAGCACATTAAGTAAGTTAATGTGGCTATCTAAGGACACTGAGCATGCCCAGTAAGCAGCAATAGATTTTTAAGGACTCAGAGCATGCTTTTGTGCACAGCTCCTTATGCCACATAATCCCTAAAGATGCCATTTTATGCCATCTGGCTTTTGTTGTTATTCCCAGTCAGCACTTCTAGATTGTTGGGTTTTTTTTCCACTGTGAAACATATTTCCCTTTCATTTCAGAGATATTTTTTTTATTTTGCTCAAAGCTTATCCTGCATACCAATAAATCAAACCATATTTCAAGCATTTTTTTTTTTATTTTCAATGTGTCCATAGATCCAATTAACAACCATCGTTAGTCACTCTTTACTTTTTCCTTTCACTTTCTTAAATGGTGACTTCTACAGGTGTCCAAGAAACACTGACTCCAGACAGAGCTGTGCATTCAACGCGCAGCTGCTATGACAGTCCGTGACTCTTCTCTTACCATTTTGCTTGACATTTCTCAGTTTTAGTTGCTCACCCATTTCCTTGTTCTGTGTGTGTTTTTTCCTCACTGCTGGAGCCCAGCAATGATGATGATCTGCTCTGGAATGAAAGAGACACTTCGCCTCAGCTGCCTCTGTCGGGGCTGATGGTCAGGGGGTATAGGGAAACAAAAGATAGTGGATTTCTATTTCAGAGCCTAAACAGGAGCTGAGTGGTGTTCCCAGGGCCACATAATTGCCAGTGTTTTTTACAACACGATGAGGTGATCATTTGCCTGTGATATTTCCCATTTTGATGAAGTTCGGTTTGGAGAGAATTTTTTTGCTATGTACTAGCAAAATTTGCAGTCCAAACCTGGAGCCTCTAGATGCTGGAAGAAGACACAAATTAAAATATGTCATGAGTGCTTGGCTACTCCTCCATGCCCCATAGGCATCCTATTTATTATTTTGGGACTTGTCTGTTTAGACAAGAGGCAGGGGGCACAACCAGACTCTTCTGGAGGCTCTGCCTTTGGGCGCTGCTCATCATGCAATGCAATTGCTCATGAAAAACATGACTGACATGTAAAGCACTATTAAGCATTATTAATTTACCTCGTTTTCATGCTCGGTAATTTTCTCCAGCCACGAACAAAACCCCCACACAAAACGTGAGAATACAGGTGGATGTGAAGGGGGTCTGTGCCACAAAGGGGAGGAGTAGCAGGAATAGAGTTGATTTTTCCCTGCACCGGCGCGTATCCGGGGGGGTTAGGAGGGCACTCGATGTGAATATGGTGATGAGCTTCTCTGAATTTTTTTTTTTTATTATTATTCCTTAATTGGAATCTGCTAATTGAGGCAAGGGATTGCTGTTGCCGGGTAAACTCACAAAAGATATTTTATTTAAGCGTAGATATGTAACGAGGGAGAAAGCCTCACTTGCACTTTCATCCCCTGCTCCCGCTGGAGGGTGACGCTGCAAGCCTTCATCCCTGGGCCAGAGGAGCGCAGGAGCAGAGGATGTCCCCTGCCATCACCTGCAGAGCCCCAGGGGCAGGACTGATAACCAGACCATGGGCACAACCTTCAATGGCCAGCAATTGCTGAGGAGGAGACCAGGCACCTTCTGCTGGAGGAGGAAGGCTTTGACTGATAGCTATCAGACTAGTTGAAACTCAATGTTGGATTTACAGATGGAGGAGATTGATATAAACCATGAACAACCAGTTCCTCTTTCCTTCTGTTTCCATGCATTCCTGTTCTGTGCCATTTTTAAGTATTAATGCTGATGTCTGTAGGAATTAAAGTATTTTTTTCCCCTTGATAAACAACTCCACTAAGGACAGTAGATAATAACTTATGTTGATTTACTGTGTTTCTTCTAGTGGGGAAGCTTGCTGGGGATTTTGGTAGTCTTCTGGAGTCAGCCATTAGGGATGGCTGAAGGATTTCCAGGATGCTGGAAAACTCTGGTCTGAGATGTTGTTCATGGGACAGTCTGCCAGTAAACTCCTTTACAGCAACACTTTTGAATGCATTAATTCATTAGTCAATGCACAGAGCCAGTGCCAGTCAAGGCCAAGTAACCCAGATTTTTGTATGCCACTCACATGTAAAGAATGCAAAAGCAGATGATCTGCTGATCAGAAAATATTTCACAGCGAACAATTTTAATTATCTAATAAACTTCAGAAAGATGCGAGTTTCTTGACAACATTTTTGCAAACAGAAACAGAAATTAGGCCTAGATTTTCAACTCTAGTGGGACTCCAAAACTAAGGCCCTATATCCATATTTAGGTATCTGCCTTTAAAAAACTCCGCTTTTCGGTGTGCTGTGCACCCAGTATCTCACTTTGATTTGCATTCCTGAAAATCAAGGTCAAAGCTAAGCCCGACTTTCTTTCATCTTCTGCAGATTATTTATTACAACAGATGCACCATTGCCTCTTGAGGTGTTAGTCCTCCACAGGACAAAGTTTCATCATTTAAGATCTGTTTTTCAGTCCCCTTAATATAATTTTTTTATGTAGGTATCGAGCTAATAGGGAGTTGTGTGTCTTTTGAGGTTGACTATTCTATATGGGGTAATGGGACAGGGATTCACCCCATTGAAAGATTTTGGGAGTGTTGCAGTACGAGCCGAAGAAGCAGTTTGGGTTTCTAAGCGCCACTGACCTTTGGTGTGTAGGTGAGACCTTATTTACAGCTGCGGTATGTGTCCTGTCTGGGCTGACTGCGAGGTGCGTGTTGCAGGGGATGAAAGTTCAGATGCAGTCATTTCCAGTTTCTGCCTGGGAGGAGGGGAAAGGAAGGGAAAGGAAGGAGAAGTTGCATTTAACGCTTCAAGGCTTAAGTTAATGTAAAATAAATCAAACCTGAGATGGTGTTTTAGAAGAGAAATCTGGCAGTCACAGAGAGGAGAAGGTGCTGGGCCTGGAAACATATTTGTCTTTTTTAAATGCTCACTTTCAAGCATGTCTGGTTTCTAGCCCAGTTTGTATCAGAAGGGATCAATTTTTTTTTTCCCCGTTTCCCTGTTCTACTTTTGTGCTGGTATTGTCCGAATCCCAGAGTGAACAGCAATTCATCATCCTGCTTCAACATCTGCTAGAGCCCCCTCTCTTTCTAATCTGCCCAGATCCCCAAAGCCTTTCCCACCTGCTATAGCACCAAATGCTCATTATAGCACACAGCTACGCCCTTCACTGTCCTTTCTCCCCGACTCTCAAGGTTAACATGGAACAATGACTATTATTAAACAGGGGCTNTGCCAGCTTTGCTGGCAGCAAAGATCTGCGAGAAAGCTGTGGCCAATTTTCCAGTCGAAACATGACTCACTGAGCAGAGATGCACCCGAAATAAATAGCTTCCCTGTTCTGCGCCCAGCAGAAGCAGGAACCACACCCTCCTGTGGTTTTGTGTCAGGGTACTGCGGGTACCGCTCCGAGCTGCTTGGTGGAGCAGCGCGGATAAAAATGGCAATTTTGAAGGAGCTGGCGGCTCTGGGGGTTTTGTTTATTGCTTGGCAAACTGAAAATCGTAAGCAATTGGAAGACCTTCCTTTTTCCCCTTTTTTTTTTTT
>VXAK01000515.1:0-10732 GCA_013399435.1 Arenaria interpres | reverse complement strand
TTCCTTTTTTTTTTTTTCCTTCACCCCCCACCCCTCCCACTTCAAACCGTCAACCTGCTCCTTCTGCTTGCATCACCAGGTCCATTGCCAGAGGAGAGCCTGGCACAGACACGTGTGGGTTGTGGGAGGAGAAGAGAGAGGGCAGTAAAGGAGGGAGAGGGACAGGCTCTCAACACAGCTGTCAAAGGGGTTGGATTACGGGGTGCCATGTTGGAGAACGGAGACCCAGCCTCAAAGCTGCCATTCCTGTGCTTTTCCCATATTCTGTCTTAACTGGAGATAACTCAAGATAACTTAAGATAACCTGACCTGTTTGGGTGGTTTTGTTCTTTCATCGACACGATTTTAAATAAATGAAGAAAAACCTTCTTCAGTGGTGTCTCTGGCCCTTGCAGTCCAATGCATGGACTAGAGTGCATCATGTCAATAGGACTTCAGAACTTCAGACACAGCTTGTGAAGCCTGAGGAGGCTGCCCATTTCTACATACATCTCCAAGGCATGATCCTGGCCCCCTGATCATATCATATCCCACATTCTGCATTTCCATCTCCTAATAAATGAATGTCGCAGCCTCCCCACATTGCCTCAACTCCACAGCATGGTGTGGCATGCGGAGCAGAGTGAGATTTTGGAACCGACGTGGCCTGCACTGAGGACCTCGGTGGTGTCTGGGCATGTGCAGTGGCAGACAGAGGGAGTTGGAAAGGATGGGGAGGAGGGAATGGCTTGCGTTAGTGTTAGCTGTTGCTGTCATATGTTAGGCATCCCTGTCAGACGGCAGCTTTCCTGGTCTCTGGATGGATGGAAACATGCTGTGTTTCTTCTTTATGACTGTGCTTTTGGGGCCATGTCTCTTTTAACAAGCCACTTAAGGTGCATACCTGTTAGATTTAGGCGTTTCATTCATTCACTCACTTGCTCATTCCACTGAACAGGAACAGTTTCATAGAGAATGACTTAAAAATCCATTTTTAGCTGGACCTTATGTAAATAAAGCTGCACTGAATGCAAATACACAAAAAATCATACGGTGAGGCTGCAAAACATATTAAATGAAATGCAAATTTTTCAAAGAAATGTCAACAACTCATGCTTTCACTTTACCACACTCAAATTCACCAAAGGTGAGTTTATAGTTACCTGAAAACTGCATTTGAGCAGAGTTCTTCAGATGAAAGTTAAAGCAGGCTAGATATGTACTTAGGTGAAATAATTTCATCCAACTAGAGCAGTTCAAGCCCCGAGTCCCATACCCAGCCATTCAAGGGTCAGCTTGTAAATAAAAATGGCAAAAAAGAAACAAGAACAAATGAGGATTTGGCCCAGACTGTAGAACTGAAATCTCACTTGAGCTAGTTTGTAATTCTGCTGATGCCAGCTGAGGTTAGGCTATCAGTTTCACAGGAGCAGGATTATGATTTCTGTATGAGCCAAACCATGACTGTGACTCAACTTCTCCTAAATGTTCGACCATGAAGGGAGTCCCACTTGAATGTTCGACCACAATGAGAGTCCCACTTGTGGGATATCTCTGGGGACTTTTCCATCCAGTTTTTGGGTGAATACAATTATTTTGTGAAACATAAGTTTCGTCTTATTTTAGAACACAGACAGGATATAGGACCCTCTCTCTTTCTGTATATATATACACACACATACATGGAGGTTAGAGCTTATGTCTGCCAATCAAAAAAGGAGGGAAAAAACCCCCAAAGTTCTATTAAAAAAAAAAAAACAAAACCACACAGATTGGTCTGATGACAGTTGTGGGTGGCTATGCTTCAAAGATCCCATAAACCTCCCTCAGCTGCATGAGGTTTTACTGCAGTTTGGTGTGGGTGATGGGATGTTTCCATATCTACTTCCTTTCGGTTATTGTCTTCTGGTGAGACTTCCTTTATTCTGCAGAGAAGACTACCATTTCCACTTTCCACCCACAGACCTGCTCCCTGGCCTGACTAAGACCAGCAGATGACGGTCTGCAGCAGCTTGTCCCACTCCCCACCACCTGCTAAAGACAGCACCCCTGTGACAGGCATGATTGCTCGTGCAAAGGATGCTGAGCATTGCTCAGAGACCACGACAGAAAAAGCTACCAGCACATAAAAAACAAAAACTGTAAACTCTTGTTTTCCATAACAAGTATTGTGGGATGCTCAAATTGTAGGTGCATGTGCTTATAGCTCATGTCAAGGCTTATGGTAGTCATTGTACATTTTAGCACACATTAAAATACAAAATAGAGAATGTGTAGAAAGAGCAAGCCCTGGAAAAACAGCTAGTTGGCATTAAATATCTGTGGTGTTTCACTCAGCTGATTCAAAGAAGAAAGGAAGAAAAGAAGAAAGAAAGAAAGAGAAAAAGAAAGAAAGAGAGAAAGAGAGAAATAAATAAATAAATAAAGAAAGAAAGAAAGAAAGAAAGAAAGAAAGAAAGAAAGAAAGAAAGAAAGAAAGAAAGAAAGAAAGAAAGAAAGAAAGAAAGAAAGAAAGAAAGAAAGAAAGAAAGAAAGAAAGAAAGAAAGAAAGAAAGAAAGAAAGAAAGAAAAAAGAAAGACAGAAAGAAAGAAAGAAGGAAAGAAAGAAAGAAAGAGAGAGAAAAGAAAGACCTTATCCATTACTCACACTCCTGTGAGAGAAACAAGAAGAGAGGGAGTATACAGAGCCAAAGTGAAGCCTTGGCTTGAAGACTGCCTGCTTTGTTGGCCCTACCTCCTCAGTAGTTCACTCAGAGCTGCAGGTCTGGAGTCCTCTGAATACTGCAGGAATTTGGATATATTTCTTAAATTTGCAATTTCCTCTCTCTCTTCTAAAACAAACAAGCAAACGAGTGTACTTTAAATAACGTTAACATTGTGACACAAGCTGAAATAGCTCAAGAAATGCAAAATTATGGTAATTATGGATGACCCTGACACTCTCTGCCCTTTAATCACACCATTTGGCCTCCTTCCTCTCCCAAAGCCAGGAGTTAAGATTAGAGTCACCCTTCACTTTGTAAGTCTTGGATGTAAACCTCCTTCCGTTTGCACCATGCTTCCACATCCCTGAAAAGTCTTGGGGCAAACGTCCCAGGGCTGGCTCGTCCAAAAAGCCAAGGGTCCTCGGTGTGCAGACCCCACTCTTGGGGACTAAGACACCCCAATGCAACGGGGTGTGTGTGTATACGAGTAAGTGTGTGCACTGCCTTTAATTTCTGCAGGCACAGCATCAGCCCTGAGCTTTGAACTAGATCCAGTGAGCCATTGGAGCAGCTCTCAGAGATCCCTCTGTATCTCTGGGGTGTTTTACTTTACACTTAATTACACATCTATCCATGCAAGCTTCATAAAAACATGAAGTCGAAAATATTGAATGATCATCAGCGAGGCACTAGAAGAGTTTAGGCACCTTACGCACGGTGAATTCCATACCTGTGAATATACACAGACATATTACAGTACTGGCTTAACGGCATGTTCACTTTCCTTTTTTTTCATGTGAATTCAAGCTTGCTTGGTAGGTTGGAGGAAGGACGCTTACTTAATGATGAGCCTCTCGATGTTTTGTTTTTTCCTTGTTCTGCGTGTGTCCTCATGCCTCCCTCACTTCCCACAATTCTAGCTGCGCCGCCAGAGAAGCAGAGCTCCTACACGTAGCAGCTTCCTGAAGTTTGCTGGGATGGTGCAGACTTCCCTGCCTCTGCCCCAGACTTACTCCTCCGGCTCCAAGCTATGGCAGTCCGGTGCCTTCCCACTCTCCTTTTCCAAATGTTTTTATTTCATCACCCAGTCAGTCACAATTTCCACCGCGGAAGCCCGACCACTCTTCTTCTCACCACCATCTGGTCATGCACTAAAGCAAAAGCTTCTAAAATTCCACTTGCACTAGCTCTATAAACCTTGTTAGACTCTTATTACTTACTGGAAATGTGAGCAGAAATCCTCATTATCCGTCCCCGCAGAGCTTTATAACATCCTAATCCCATCAAGCCTGATTTTGGGCACAGACCTAGAACCCTGAAGGAAACAAGACCTTGCGTCCATGGCCATTGCTCCTGGGGGAGAGCCTAGCAGTGTTCCTCCCAGCTGGATAGACAAGCTATGATCTGCAAATATTTGGGTATAGTGCCCACTGTATCAGCACCTGTCCCAGCAATAGCCAAACATAAACGAACATTACTTTGCTCCAGTAAGGCTGCAGAAACCTGCTCTTATACTTACGCAATGCAATACAATATGTGTTGGAGAAAAAAAAAAGAAAAATAAAAAAAAATCTTATAATATTTATCTTGTGTAGTTCTGCGGGATTTTTGTCAGACTCACAAGCAGGCCTTTTGGCACTCTGTGTTATTGGAAATTTCCCAAACACATGTAACAAAAACTCAGTCAGTTTAATAGAATTATCAGCTTTTTCTCAGTCTGTGTTGAGTCTGTGTTTGTCTAATGTCCGGGTAGATATTTTCTACTTATTAAAATCAATAAATCTGCTACTTTGAAGATAAAGGCACATTTCTTGTGAAGCCTACTGTATGTTGCTCTCTCATGCTGCAGTCTGTCCACTGTGCTCAATGGCAGAGCAGCAAATGAAACTGATAGTTAGCATGCCTTCGTCAAACCATTTCCAAAGTTGTCTTCTAAAGAAACATCCAGAGGAGCTATGTGTCCTTCTATTTTCTGCCAGGATAAAGCATGCATCTAGGAACTTTATTGTATTCTCTTCTCAAGTATAAATAGACTGACTCCTCATAAGTAGCATGTACAGCACTCACATATTCCTGGCTCTGCAGCAGATGAATTTAGGCTTCTTAGGTAGAATGTTTAATCTTGTAATTTTATGTTAGTCACTTAAAATTGATGGTTCTCTGTTTATCTTTAGGTTTGACAACATCTCCGCCTTTATTACTTATTTCACCTGTAAATATTTGAGTTGTCATTGTCTTGTATAATATTTTATTCTTCCCGCTATGACAAAGTAGTATTTTACTCTAAGCACATTGCCACTGATCCAACAAAACCCAGATTTCTAGGAACATAACTCTTCACATTTTTGAACATCTGTGTCCCTAATAGGTTTTCTTCTCCTTGTGTCCGTGCTGCAACCCAGAGCCAAGCCAGGCCAAGATTTGCCTGTGGATACAAAGGACAGGGTATTAGTAATGTCAGGGAAGCGACACGAAGGGCTGCTTTGCTTTCAAGTGTACTGGGATAAGCAGATTATAACATGTTCTGTGTGTTCTAGCCCAGTTCCCATTTTTAACTACAGAAATGCTTGGGTATGTTGAAAACGCGAGGAGATCAAATTTTTTAACTTTAGAGAGAATTATCCTGCCTCCTATTCAGCAGGCTCTCCGCTAACACACTGTACCTCTTTCTTCTCTCTGACTTTATTTTTGCCCTCTCTCCCCCTCTGGCTTTCAGCTTGTCCTTTTCCTTCCTTTTGATTTTGTGCTCAAACCTTTTCCTTTTTCTTCCCTGTGAACGGCAGACCTGGCCTTTCTCCCCTTCTTAGCTTAAGGCTTAGTCTTTTTCTTCCCTTTGGCACTAGGCATAGCCTTCTGTTTCTCTCTTTCTTTATGCCGTTTGACTTTCTCTCCCCGACTTCCCACATTTTCTAATTCAGGTTTTTCCCGAGGGGGTGGTTCGAATGGCTGCCTTTCTGGAGGAGATGGGCCATCATCTCCTGCATCACCACGTCTGTCAGACGCTCTCTGCAGCTCTGGTGACAGACCTTGCCAGCCAGGCTTTCTCGCTGACCCGTCTTGCAGCTACGTTTGCAACGTCAGCGCCCTGACTGCAGCCACGACGGCTCCCCGGGGAGCCAGGAAGGAGCTCGGTTCTCTCCCCAAATGCTGATCCTCACCACATCCAGGTTGTCCCCCAAAGCGCCGGTCAAGCTTTGGCAACGAGCATCCCGTTTCTCAGCATCCTCTAAAGGTCCTTCTGATCAGTTAAGGTATCTCCATCTCACAGCCTGTAGCCTACTGCAGGGTATTTGCTCCGTACCTTTTCCTTCCCACTAACGAATGTGGTGGCTGCACATAGGAAAAATAACCTTTTGTTGCGTATCAGTCAAGTTAGAACCTTTCAGAGGGACTATGGAAAACATTAAAGCTGTTGGTCCTTGTAAAAGAGCATCGGTTCCTCTGCAGTTTGGTTTTTCAAATACTTTAGAGCAACTTTCTCCCTTTCCCTCTGCTGTTGAGGAGGTGGCCTTCTCCCTGGCATCTTTCACCTCTGACACCTTCACCTCCTCGATGCAGCTCTGACCTCGAGCCATGTCAACCTGATGCTTCCACCCAGCACTGGCTGCTTTTCTTTGGGAGGTCTCTTTGCCCATCCCGCTCCCGTCCTTTGTGTGAGGAGCACCCTGCCCAGAGGGTCTCTCTTTTACATCTTTCCCTTTAATTTTTGGCCGGGTAGCATAGCCAGCCGTGGGCCTTCTCCTGCGTTTTGCATGAGGGGAAGTAACTCGCTGCTCGGCTGTGCGGAAAGTTTCACTTGTTCTTTTCTCATTTCTTCCCCTTTCCTTCTGTCTCCCCTGGAGCAGATCCATGCTCTGGCTGCGTCCTGTGAAAAGGACATCAGCCTGAAGCTGAGGGGGGACATTTCTTAAGGGTAATGCAATCACAGTCTGCCATACGCGATAAAGGAAGTAGAAACAACAGAGAGAAGTCCAGCTTTTGTCAAGGGCTCTGATGCTGGGTGCTGACTCAATAGAAAGGATGAAAACTGATGTTCATTAGAGAGAGCGATGGTCAGACATGGAGCCATGGCTCTGTTGAAAGGAAGTTTCAGTTGAAAAAAAAAAAAAAAAAAGAAAAAAAAATAGTGTCTGGCTGGACTTACAATGTACAAAGGAATGGAAAAACACTTACTAGTCTGTGAGAACTAATGCTATGCAAATTAATTCAATTCAGCATTAACTTCATGCAGATCCATCTGCATAGCATGTTGCAGGCTTTTTAGAGGTGCTGTAGCTGTTCCAGATTGCTGAACGAGACCCCACGACTTTAGAAATGTTGACCAAAGTCAGGATTTCAAAAGGCTGGTGTCACTGGCCTCACCCATGTGCTCGTGCCTCTCCTGTTACTCCAGCTGTGGAGTCACAGTGTCCTGCAAGGGCTCTGGTTAGCCTGTGTCCTTTTCCGCATCTCTCCTGTGGATATTTAACTCAATTTCTTGAGTTTGGTGCGTCTATACAATTTTACTTTACAGATACAAACTTCTTCCATGTGATTTTGCATGGTCTGTGCCAAAATAGATTGTCAATGCAAACCTCAGCCTATTTCTCCCCTGAGCATATAATTTTTCACATGCAAATAGAGCTGCTTGTGTTCATTTTAAGATATACTTTATAATTATTTTTACTTTATTTCCCTCCCTCAAAATAGAAAGTAATCAAAGAGAAAGCAGACAGTCAGGAAAATGTTTAATTGAGTGTAATAGCAATTCTTACCAGCATCAGAATAGAGTCTGCACAAAAAACTTTGAAGCACCAGCACTTCTACTGGATAGATTGACAATTGTCTCAATCTTTATTCACCTTATGTGCATGGCTGTCAGTATCTGAGAAGTACCAGTTTAGTGCAGTGGGAAGTGAGCAAGGAATCAATGCCAGAATTTTCAAGTTTAGGGAAAATATGAGAAATAATATCGCTTCACATAAATGTCATTCACTCTGCTGTGCTGCCTAAATTCAGTATCTAAATAAGAAAGGAAAAAAAAAAAAAAAGGAAAAAAAAAAAAAAAAAACCAAACCGAAAAAACNAAAAAAAAAAAAAACTCCAACCGTTTGGGAGACACAGTCGAGCTATGTTGCACAAAGGAGTCAAAGGAGTCAGGCAGTGAAGGTCAGTGCTGGAGTCACTGCCTCCGCTGTGAGGCTGCCCTACGTTACGTTCCCCGGAACAGTCCTTCTGCTGACCTAAGCAGGTTGAACAAGCGAACAAAGACAGCCAAAGTGGTTCTTTAACCACCATCTGCCTCCACGTACAAAGCAGCTCTAAAGCCAGTTCCACTGAGTTGCTGCAGCTTTGCACTGGTGGAAGGAAGAAGGTGGACCACCAGCTCCTGCTCCACCTAGGCTGCTCCCAGGCAGGAGGTGACTCAACTTCAGGTGTCCCCCATGGTCAGAGACACCCAAAAGCCCTTACAGAAAGGCTGACCATCCTCTCAGTCATGCCTGGAAAGCGCATACCTCACAGACTGCACGCAGACCAAAGGCCACCCCAGTAGAAGCCACTTCATCTTCAGTCTTTGGGGTCATGCCAAGGTACACCAAGGTCCCCAGCCCGCACTCGCTTTCTCTTACGCAACTGTAAATCAAGTGGAACTCCTCTGCTATGAACCTTTCTTGCAAAATTACAACATGAGTCAGATCCCAGCTGCCTGCTCGTCTTATCTGTTGCCCAGATATCTGACACAGGTTTTACAAGAGGAGAACACCGCATCTGATGCATCTAAACTGTAAAAAGGCTGGCAGTAGGCCTACAGGTCACACCAAGGAAAGATAGAAAAAAATTTAGCTGGGCATTTGATAGAGGAGAAGGTTTGGCAAGAGCTTCTCACTGGCAGCAAAATGATCCACCAAGGCAAGGCAGGGCAAGCTGTGTGGACCCACACTGTGTTCCACCTGATGGGAAAGCCCGCAAAGCTGTGCCTCGCCTTGTCCCTTCCCAGGCCTCTAAAATAAATTCGCAAAAGATTTTGTTCTTCAAAGCCAAGACAAAGCAAAAAAAACCAACTTAATGCGTTTTGAGTATTCCATCAAAGCTAGATAAAATTACAGAGCAAAATATACCATGAATGCAGGTTTGTAAAGACTCCCTAACCTTTTTTTTTTTTTTTTTAATGATGACAGATCACTACTGCTGTACTAGGAATATGATAACAGCTGCTCTAGCTAATATTACCAAAATGCAAGGTGCTTTTAGAAACCTTCTCTGGTGAATTATGGCTCTTTCACCATCACGTGGTTGTGGGAAAGGAAAAAAAAAAGAAAGAACAAAAAAAAAAGACAAATACTCTGAAAATTGGGTTCAAAGCTTCCTCATGTTAGCTGCATGCAAAACATGAGAGAAGTGCAGCAGAAAACCACTTGAGTTTAATCTCAATCATCCTACACGTCATTGCTTGGATTTTGTGTGTTTTGTGTGTTTCGTTTGTGTGGGTTTTTACTTGTTACATATGATGCAGGCCCTGGTATTGTGGCTGGTTACACCTGGTACCATGAAAGTAATGGGGAAAAAAGAGAGCCTTGATGAGTTTGATTGAAGCTTGTGAAATTCGAGGCTTTATCAGATGGGAAATCATCCTTAATTTACATTTAGGGGGTATCTAAGTCTCAGGGCACATTTATTTATGAGTTATAGCAAAGTCTGACAGAGAGGTAAGTTCTTTATATAATTTAACATAACTCACTGTTAGTTGGATGCAGGATGAGCCATGTGCTGGAAGGACAAGTGTGTAACTGCAGAGGGAAAATAAACTTTCCTCCNCTGGCGTCCTCAGCACAGGAAGGACATGGATCTGCTGGAACGGGTCCAGCGGAGGGCCACGGGGATGATCAGAGGGATGGAGCATCTCCCCTATGAGGGCAGGCTGTGAGAGCTGGGGTTGTTCAGCCTGGAGAAGAGAAGGCTCCGGGGAGATCTCAGAGCAGCCTTCCAATATCTGAAGGGAGTTCCAGGAGAGCTGGGGAGGGACTCTTTGTCAGGGAGTGCAGTGACAGGAAAAGGGGTAACGGTTTTAAATGGAAAGAGGGGAGATTGAGATTAGATATTAGGAAGAAATTCTTTGCTGTGAGGGTGGTGAGGCCCTGGAACAGGTTGCCCAGAGAAGCTGTGGATGCCCCATCCCTGGAAGTGTTCAAGGCCAGGCTGGATGGGGCTTTGGGCAACCTGCTGTAGTGAAGGTGTCCCTGCCCAGGGCAGCCAGGTTGCAACTAGATGGTCTTTAAGGTCCCTTCCAACTCTAACCGTGCTCTAACTATGATGCTATGAGTCTATGATGAGAGAAGCATTTGCCAAAGCATCTCTCCTCTGAGCACTTTCTTTCTTTTGGCCAACTGAATTTCACGTGGACCACCTTCTAACCACTGGTAACCCAGAGAAGCTCCGGGCTCAAAGCCCGTGACAGAGTCTAGTCAGAGTGAAATAATTCGTACTCCACGTACCATAAAATTAACAGAGAGAGAGAGAGAGAGACAGAGAGAGAGAACGCCCCATTCATTGCAGCTGGCATCCCTTTTATCAGGTAGCATGCTGCACAAGGAAACACGGTGTTGAGCCGTCGGGGCCTGAGGTCACAGCAGCTCCAGAATCGGCGCGGTTTAGTGTATTTTAGTACGCATTCATTACCAGGCGCAGCGTAGAGTTAAGAAAACGGGCTTTGTGGCGCCAGCGTGTGATTATGGCAAGACGGGCTGACCACGGGGAAATTGCTGAGCTAACAGGGAGAGGAGCCGGGCTGAGCGGTGCCGGAGCCCACTCCGCAGACGGTCACCCCCACCAGCACACCTTGTAATGACAGATCTGCAGCCCTCTGGTCTCGGGATGCTCCTCGGAGAGAGAGAGGGCTCCTGTTTTTCCTACGGAAAAAAGGCAGCGCTCTGTTTATGAATCCTCGCTGCCCTCCTATTTTTGAATTCTCTGGTGTGCCCCTGTGGGTTGCCTGTGTGTGTAAATTGTCCTTCTAACTTTCTATCTCTCTGCACCTCTTTGGGTTATTTCTTTTTCTCTCCTTCACTCTG
>VXAK01000510.1:7619-18437 GCA_013399435.1 Arenaria interpres | reverse complement strand
TCTGTGATTCTGTGATTCATGTTCTGCTGAGGACTGGGAAAGAACAGAGAACAGAAGTCAGACTTCTGGGCTCTCAGTGCTTTGCTGTCCTCACAAAATACTGCAGCTATGAATTTCCTGTAGACTGAAACACTGATAGTGAACTGCAAAATGAGGGGAGATAAGGTCATGTTTNNNNGGGAGATAAGGTCATGTTTGATAAACATTTCATGTTACTGGTCATTGCAGAAGAAGAGATTAATTGCCTCAGGGTTACTTTAACCTTTTCAGGTTATATTAATTTAAGACAGCTCATGTAATACTTTGGTAATTACTTGATTGCATAAATATCAGGATACTCTAGCTGTAATTGCTACTAATGCATCATAAAAGGAGTTTTTTAATTATGCTTAGGAATGGATCTAATTTTGTAATGACACTGATATATTATTTATATAACTTAATTAATATCTAGATATCATAAACAATGTACTATCTCTTCTGAGAAATAGAGATTTGCCAACATTAACAAATGAAATTCTCACAGTTCCTTTGAGAGATGTTTTACAGGTAGAAAGCCTAATTATATATAGATTGAATGACATGCCTACTGTGGTCAGCGGATGCAAGCCTACAGCCAATTTTCCCAGTCCCTTTCATATCACAGACAGGTGAGGTATCAACCATGGTGTTCTAGCACGATTGAGTTAGGTTAATATTATTGTTCCCTGGCACCATCCTCCAAAATCAGAAGTTTTTATATCTCACTTATAATCTTTCCTTCTGTGAAAGATGTTTAAGGAACATGTATCACCCTGAGGGTGTATCACCCCTTAGGGAGTGAACACATGGCAGGTTATGCTGGTAGATGTGAAATGGTTATAACCTCCAGTGAATGTAGCAGTTATTAACAGATGAGAGGTGGCAGCAGTAAACCTAGTTAAATTACAGACAGAACAGCATGTGAAACTGCAATCACTTTACAGCCCCAAATCTTATATAAGCTCTCCTCTCATCACATGTTTAATATGATTCTGATGTACATCAAAAAGGGAAAGATATTGAGGAGCACGGTGAGTAAAGTTTTGGTAAACAGCATTCCTTCTTACAGAGAAAACCTTGTAATTTTTGACCCCAGTGTAAATACTTTTTGCTGAAAAATGACCCATTAGGGGCAGATTCTCAGTGAAACAAATGCTGTCATTGAATAATCAGAACCCTTCAAATATTAAAAATGTAGACAAAACTGGTGAAATCACTATTAAATAATAGTTCTCTGTTAAACAACCATTTAATAGCCACTGAATGGCTTTTAATACTGTGAGTCAATCTCTGGGATCAGATGGTGTCAATCAATGCTCTTAATTCAGTTCTGACGTTTAAATTATGATATTATCCAGCTCCTGGACTGATTTTGAACATGGTAATCACATAACATTCTGTTATTTCACAGGTGTCAACCAACAAATTGTTTGAGTGTTTTAAAAAGTAGATGTTCTCTGAACTGTGAGAAAATCTTTCAGAGTAGTCGAATGCAGAATCGGATTTCTCAAGGAATATTTCTCAAGTTTGACATTGTTGTGCTTGTTCCTTATGAACTCCTGCCAGGTAAATCTTAATTACCATGCAAACCTAAGGCAGATAATTTTTATAGGCTACAATCTTGCAGTGTAACGAAATATCATTAATATGGGAATATGGGATCTTAACAGCTTTAAACTGCATGTAGTATGTTAAATAAGATGATTGTGGACTTTTTTAGCAATACATGTGTGGGGCTTGGGTGGGTTTTTTTCTTTATTTGTTGTTTTGCATTCAGTAGATACAACAAAAGACCTCATCATGCAGTGTGAGGTCTAACTCTAGGACTGAAACTCTAGGGCTGAAAGCCCTAGAAAGTGCTGCCATCTCCAGAGTTCAAAGGACTCTACTAGCGGCAGCTCTCATTTTGTGATCCCCTGAGCAGCACTTTCCGAACCCCAAATGAAACATTCAAGAAATAATTAGCACAACAAAATCTGACAACAGTCATCTGAACGCCCTTATTTTAACACAAATTAACTAACATTAAAATTAGTTTTTAAATCTACTGCTTTGTTACCAAGAATAGAAAATGCATTTATATGGGGTTTATAGTGTAGGCTGTTGAGCTGGTGCTTAGGGACCTCCCTGTGCAGCCAATGTAAGGGTCACAACTGAATTGACAGAAGCTATTGTCAGAGATACAGAGTGGTACATAAAAAAACCAGAAAACAAAAATTTCAGCATCTTCTTATTGCAATTCAAAAAGCCTCCTAGAAGCAGACCAAGCCCTAGCATACGTGTGATCAACCTCTGCCAGTTGCCAATGGGACAATATCAACAGAGAAATGTATTTGAGCTCTCATGGGACCACTGATACACTGCTGTTATCTCATTGACAGTAATAGAATTTTGCTAGCCTACTGCTTAAGTATGTGTTGTTAGCGTTATACAGAATGGACTTGTGATATATTTGCTAATATACCACCCACTATGCTTGTGAGGGTGTTTTCAGCAATAAATATTTTTATAATCTAAAGGGAACGTTGAAGACTGAAGAGGAGAAAAGAGTTTTTGATAGCCAAACACCAGAAAGAGTAGTCCTATATAGATGATGCACATGGACTTGGACAAGGGATGTTATGAGTAACAGCAGTTCTGGTGGTACCAATGTCACCTTTCTCTGACAGGTGGTAATATCCCTAAAAAGTCTCAGAGAAGAAACCTGAAAGCACCTTTGCAGAAGGTGAAGCACCATTTCAAGTTTTAGCAAAATGATACAAAGATTTGATCAATTTGCACAACAGTCCATGTAACTGAACTGTTTATGGACCATCTTATCTTTCATTAGTCTCTTACTGATTGTATTGTGACATGATTTTACACAGGAAATGAGGCCCTACAGGCAGCAGCTGAAAGAAGAGGAGTCTTTAAGCAGATGAAAAGGAATCTCTATGAGTTATCTTATAAAAACATTTGTGTCCTCCTAGTGTGTGGCATTGGTAGCACTTTTCCTGCAAAAGCGGTGAGCACAGCCTGATAGCCGAAGATAAATGCTGAGCTGCAACGGCAATATTTGTGAACAATTACTCCAGCCATAGGTGCTATGAGCTGGCGATGGCAAGGAAATGTGGATATCATGTGGCTTTATGGAAAACATCCATCAGGCCAGCAAGACAGACTCCCCGGCAGAGAGAGGTACCACTTCTGATCTATGCTCCTCCAGTGTTTGCTAGGCATGGGATAGTAGCAATATACTGCTAGAAGGATTATGGTGTGCTGCTAATGATTATTCATCTATTAAAGGAAGTATCACAACTAGTCACTACCATGAAGATTGCAGGAAACTAACAGCATCTTTCTAACTGAAGATGCACACAAAAGAAAGAGGGGGGATTCATGGTTGCTGCTTGATGCTAATGAGGACAATGCCTGGACCAAGGTGAACATAGCAAGTTGTTGGGCTGCAGAATTGCAACTGAAAGGTCATTTCATTCCTTGTTACATAATTCTGTTGAGAGAAATCTTGATATTGGAACAATAAGTCAGAGAGATTTGTTTATATCCAACAACAAAACCTGAACCTTATTAGAAAATGTTCTGGGTGTCATGTGTACCTTGTTTTGTGAAAACTGAGTTTCTGTGCCTGTAATGCATTTTCAATTAATTTTTCTTTTTATCAACAATCTGTTATTTAAAAAATTGATTTTTAAGTCCTTTTCCTAATTTGAAAGATGCTTAAATACTATCCATGATCAGTTTCGTTATGTGACTGGAATGACCTGATGAGTACTCCACTATTACAGCCGCGCTGAATATTTTTGTCAGTCCTCTACATGCAACATTGAGCAGCCATTGCATAAGAGAGTTGTGTAAACGTCTCCTTTGTGTTTTTGCCTCATATATCTATATCCACAGAACAAGCTGTCAATCAAGTTAAATGTGGCTCCCACAAGTTTTTTCCACCATTGTCTTAGTTATTTCATGGAAGAGTTTCTTCTGAAGACATGCAGTACACTACCGTCTGGGCAGCCAAGAAAATCTACCTTTACTTGGCTCCTCTGCACTGTAACACCCAAAAGTCTAAGGGTTTTGCAAGTGGGGCTTTGCTGTTTATTTAAACAGATGGCCTTGAGCATAGCTATCCATGAATCTATGTCAAATCTGAGCAGAAAAGGTGGGATTTCAAACCAGAAGTCTCCAAACAATGGCCAATTCTGGTCTGACATGGCCATTATGGAGGCATATATCACCCCTAAACTGCCTTGGACTGAGAACAACTCTCAAAAATAAAAAGTAAAACAAGTACTGGTCATGAACGAAGACAAGTTATGGCATGTGTGTGCCAGGCAGACTGAAACACATCTGGATGGGATAGATCAGTCTCTGTTCCCCTCTGACTTCTCCTCAGCATTATGGGAGGTAAGTTTCTGTCCCAGAAGAATTCCAACTGAACTATTCCAAAGGGTCATAGGACACTTTACGGGTTTCCTCAGGCTCACATATGTTTGATTTGCCAACCAGATTTACTTAAAGGCAGGTTTATTTTCTAATGTACTGTTCAGACACCATGAAAATTCATGTCTTAGTAAAAAACATTCACTAGCTCTTATATTAAACCAGTACTAACATAAGATGAGAAATTAATTTTAAAAGTGATTTTAAATAGTGAGATGTCCATCATCAACCTCAGTTTTTGAAAAAGGATGGTTTTTCTTCAAAAAACTCTATTGAAAAAACACTAATACACTTCAAAATCAAATATTTTTACTGCCTAATATTACATCGTATACATATCCTAAGCATTCTGCAGACTGCATTGAAGTCTCATATAATCTGTCCTCACATAATAACTCGGGCAACTAAAAAAATAAGTATAATAAGAGGCTCAATTTCTATGTTTTATGCAGTTGCAGAGATAGTGCTGTGTTGCAAGTGTTTGGTTCAAGCACAAGGACTTTTCAGGCTCATTTAATGGTACCACATCATCAGGATGATTGCAATGGAACTTAGTTTGTTAAAGAGTTTGCTTTGAAACACACACACACCTTAAGGAGGTTCACTTCTTTTATTTCAGAAGAATTCACAGGGTTTAGCAGCTGAGTTAGCTCTTCTGCATCCTTAACACAGCCCAAGAAAAAGCCTCTTCCTCTGGGGCTATTTTGCTAGATGTTATGTCATCATTTAAGAGGAAAATAACGCATCACATGTATCCATGGCTTCTTTTACGCTGAGGTAATTACACAGGAACAGAAATTCAATCCAGTGAAAATTTAAGTCATGACACACAAGGAAAGAAAAGCAGTAACATAAGGGGAAGACAGATGACAGGGTAACAGGACTTTGCTGAAAGCAATAGAATAGTCTGAACTGTAGCACCAACACTTTCTGCAATGCTGAAAATTGTACCACAGATGGCCTTTTAGATGTCTTAGGGCAGAAGTCAGGTCTACCATGGTGAGCTGGGATGCTTATACACCTGAGAGGTCTTGCTATGCCCAAATAGCCAACACCTTGAACACACAAAAGACGATGTGTCTTTAGTTCAAATGCACTTGCCTCTGGATTTTATCTTATCCTGGAACCCTCTTTTCTTTGATGTTGCTGTTGTCTAATGTACAGCAACCTTCCGGCAGCCTTACCATCTGCAAGCATAGCCAAGTTTCCTTGGCTTCTGCTACCTAGTTAGGCCCATCCACTGCCTTGTGGGTCATTTTTAAATGGGGGAAAACACTGGAGACACAATGTGCCAGGATTACTTCAAAGGGACCTACTTCTATTCAGTACCACTAGGCCAAGAT
Organism: Arenaria interpres; assembly: GCA_013399435.1. NCBI lineage: Eukaryota > Metazoa > Chordata > Aves > Charadriiformes > Scolopacidae > Arenaria > Arenaria interpres. Next base: position 12,636 of record VXAK01000510.1, on the reverse strand, counting down.
TCCCAATTTCCAAATTAATCAAGTTCTTAGCTAAGTTTTATCAACCGCAGTCAATTAAAGAAAAATAGCTAACACGCTATCAAATCATAGTATCTCCAGAGGCTCATCTTTTGTATTCAGACACGCTGACACAGTTTAATATGACAAATTTTTCCCTTGGTACCAACACCAACTAGTCAGGTTTAACAGTTACAAATACACAAGCTGGACCAAAGGTAGAGGCATAGTTACTAATGTTGCAAACATGTTTTTCAGTTTAAAATGTTTTAAATATCACTCTTTGCCTTGAATGACACACAGTATCACATAATTATGATAGTTTTGCACTGGGTTCTCTTACAATAATGTGGTTTGGTTTCAACAAAAGACAAATAGAGAGGATGGAAGCAACAGAGAGATATTTTACTGGGCTGCCGTAGGCTTAAACATGAAGCAGATAGGCATTTAATCAACATGAGACCATGCATGAGTATTACAGATCTAAAAGTCATTTCGCACATAGAATCTTACAAATCAGTGTAAAAAAAGCTATACATAGGTGTTGAGGAGCAGAAATGTGGCCTTATGCACTAATAAAATAATTTAAAACTTTGGATCAAATCCAAAGCACTGCAAATACTGCAACAAGATAGACTCCTAGAAATTGAATTATTTTTCAGCACAATTGTGGATATTCCCATTATTATGCCAGCACATCCAACCAACCACTTTGGGTGGAGTTATTAGAAAAAAAAGAAAAAAAGAGCATAGTCTGAATAGACCTGCAAACTGACACACACCTTTTTATTTATTTGTGGTTAGTAGAACAAAAATTAGAAAACTCCTTTTTTCATAGTCACAGGGATTTTGGCTGAAACAGTGCAATCTATATTGATTCACCTTGGCCAAAAGGGAACCTAGAAAATTCCAGGCAATCTTGCTAATCTGTGCATTTAACCATTCACACCTATGAGTTGGCACCTCTAACCCCCAGCAAAAATATAGCATATCCATGCACGGGGCAAAATCCATTTTACAAAACCTTTATCAATTCTAAAAAAATAGGAGAAAACAGTTAAAGTTGTCCTAAATGTTTCTGTACCAACTAAGGTACGCTGTTCCTCTACTTCCCTCTTATGAGATCCCACCTGGAGCACTGCATTCATTTCTGGGGTCCCCAACCGAAGAAGGACATGGATCTGTTGGAGCAAGTGCAAAGGAGGGCCATGAAGATGATCAGAGGGCTGGAGCACCTCTCCTATGAAGACAGGCTGAGAGAGTTGGGGTTGTTCAGCCTGGAGAAGGGGTGGCTGTGGAGAGACCTTATAACGGCCTTCAAGTACATAAAGGAGGCCTACAGGAAAGATGGGGAGGGACTCTTTATCAGGGAGTGTGGTGATATGGTGAGGGGTAACAGTTTAAAACTGAAAGAGGGTAGATTTAGATCAGATATTAGGAAGAAATTCTTCACAGTGAGGGTGGTGAAGCACTGGAACAGGTTGCCCAGAGAAGTTGTGGATGTCCCTTCCCTGAGAGATGTTCAAGGCTGGGTTGGATGGGGCTTTGAGCAATGTGGTCTAGTGGGAAGTGTCCCTGCCCATGGCAGGGGCTTGGAACTTAACAATCTTTAAGGTCTCTTCCAACCCAAATCATTGTATGATTCCAAGATGTTCAACTTCTAGCTATTGCTTACTTTGTCTCACATGGGCTTTGCAGATGTTGACAGGGAAGGTTGTCAAGCTTTTAGTATCCCACTTCTTGGCACTCATGGGCTCCCTCTATTCAGCTGCCTGTGCTGTTAAGCACAGCTACACATTATAAAAATGTTAAAAAGAAATTTACAAGCACTGATATTTTATTTTGGTTGACGGGTCTGGGTTGGTGGTGGTTTGGTTTTGGTTTTTTTTCTGCCTTCCTGAGCATCAGAATCACTGAGGCTGGCCAGCCCCTCTGGAATTCTCTAGACCTACTATAGCTTGAGCAGGCTCAGCCACAGCTGGTTGCCCAGGACCATGTCCAGTCGGGTTTGAATATCTCCAAGAATGGAGACTCCACAGCCTCTCTAGGCAACCTGGTTGGTGTTTGACCACCCCCACAGTAAATAAGTTTTTCTTATATTTAAAAAGAATTCCCTTTATTTCAATTTGTGCCCATCCTTTCACTGCACACAACAGAAAAGAGTCTGGCTCCATCTTTTTTACCCTCCCATCAGATATTTATGCACATTGATAAGATCACCCCTAAGCCTGCTCGTCCTGAGCCTAAAAAGTCCTAGCTCTCTCACCCATTACAAGCCATTCATCATCTTAGGGGCCCTTCAGTGGACTAAGTCTAGTATGTTCGTTGTACTGGGGAGCCCAGCACTGGACACAACATTCTAGTGTGTCTCACCAGAGCTGAGTACAGAGAAAGGATCACCACGATTGACCTGCTGCCAAAACTCTGCCTGATGTAGCCAGGGAGGCTGTTTGCCGCCTTTGTCACGAGAGCACATTGCTGGCTCATGGTCAACTTGGTCTCCACCAGAACTCCCAGGGCCTTCCCTGACTTGCTGCCTTCCTGTTGGTCAGCCCCCAGCACATGCTGGTGCATGAAATTGTTCCTCCCCAGCTGCAGGGTTTGGCACTCCCACTTGTTGAGCTTCATGGAGTTGCTGTCAGTCCATTTCTCCACCTTGATGAGGTCTTTCTGAATGGCAGCACAGCCATCTGGTGCACCCACCAATTCCTTCCACTTTTCTAAGTAATTAATAAAATTGTGGAGATACTTCCTGTTATCAATCTTTTCTTGTTATACTGTCAGACACAGAATTAAAAGTGAGACTAAATGGCAGAGACGAGATCTTTAATAAAGACAATTATTAGAATAACTCTACTATGAACACTCGTGTTTTGAAACATTAACTGTCAAGGCCCAACAGAAATCCTTCTTTGATGACTCAGTGCCGTCAACATTTGATATTTTACGAGAAATCTTGTTTTTCTGTGACGTCTGTTCAAAACCTGTCACAATGTGCCAGCTTGCCAGTGGCTGGTACTATGTACTGTGGCTACGGCAACCTTGGTTAAAAATCTGACTTACAGCAGGAAGGGAACATGTGTTTTTATGCTTCCTTTTCAACAGCTTTTAAAATAATTATGTAACTTTGAATGTCCTTTCACCAGATTTTCCTCCATCACTAGGCATAGCATTGAAAACAGAAAGAAGATTCGCAGACCAAAATTATTGTATGTTTGAAGATAGACATTGGCCAAACAGAAGGCAATGAAAGATTTCCACACCAGACTGCAATTTCCAAATGGAGCAGGAATATGTTTCTGCCACCATAACATTTGTGCCTGTCTTCTGCACGCACTTCTCTGTCGGGAGTTCTGTTTTCAGTTGCAGGGTGCCCGGGTGTGCCACTGTTATGATTTGATCAACCCACAACAATTTATTATTGTTCAGACAATTATTCTATCACCCAGTGACCCCTGCCCACCCAGGAAGGGGAACAGAGAAAGAACGAGGAAGCCCGAGTGTTGAAATATAAACAGATTTAAAAGAATGAGACTAAATAAGTAACATGAATCATAGAATCATCTAGGTTGTAAGCGACCTTTCAGATCATCTAGTCCCATCATCAACCTAACACTGACAAAAACCATCACTAAACCATATGTCTAAGCACTATGTCTACCCATCTTTTAAATGTCGACAGGGGCGGTGACTCCACCACTTCCCTGGACAGCCTGTTCCAATGCTTAATAACCCTTTCAGTGTAAAAATTTTTCCTAATATCCAGTCTAAACCTCCCTTGGTGCAACTTGAGGCTGTTTTCTCTTGTGCTACTGCCTGTGACTTGGGAGAAGANGATGACCCCTCCCCACCCGGGAAAGGGAATCAGGAAAAACAAGGAAACCCAAGGGCTGAAATATAAACAGATTTAATAGAATAAGGTTAAATAGTTAACATTAACAATACTGAAGAACCAATATTGATCCCGATGCCAATATAAAATATACAAAGACTATACTCAGGCAATTCTATCAGCAGGAAGCTGTGCACCCCCAGCAGTGGAAAGCAAATGTTGGACACTGCGAGTGCTACAGCTTTGGGAGGAGGGGAAGGGCTCAGGGGTCTGGCACTGGGGCAAGAAGTTCTCAGGATCACAGTCATCAAGGAAGAGAGAGAACTCCTCAGCAAACTTTCAAATTTATATTGAATGTGACTTCCATAGTATGAGATAATCCTGTCATCCAGCTTGGGTCAAGTGCCCGAGTCTTGCTCCTCCTCATCGCTGTACCTGGCAAGGCCTGAAAACACCAAGACCTTGAAATCCGCATACCATAGGTGGCCATGAAGTAAATGTTTTCACAAATCCATACACGATAGTCTTCTAAAAGTACAGTTTTTCCCAGAATTAGAAGAGAGCTTACTGAAAAGTAAAATTACTGAAAGAGAAACTAATCCTGTGTCATTCAAACCGGGAGAGCCAGAATAGTGGTCACCTTGGGGAGGAGGCCAGCACATGGAACTTTATAGCTGGTCTGTGCGAGGTGGCAGTGTTTGCATGGCTCTGCTGGAGGAGACAGAAAACAGGAGGCAATGGACATGTCCTGTATAGCTTGCCGTGATCGTATAGTGGTTAGTACTCTGCGTTGTGGCCGCAGCAACCTCGGTTCAAATCCGAGTCACGGCACAGGGGAGAGGGAACCATTTTAGTCCTCACTTTGGACTTTGCTGCTGGACACACACCACTGGGGACGTTGACATCCACCCGAGCCCTCACTGCAGTAACTGTTGAACAGGTCTCAGTGTCTGAAGCACAGAAAAAGCAGCTGAGAGGAAGCAGTGGCTGCACAGAAGAGTTCATGTAGCTCACTGCTGCATGATAAGGTGGTTGACACTCTTTGCACTATAGGTTTTTTTGTCTCCTTTTTTGTGATTTCGAGCAGTTCACACAGATGTTGCACTAAGGTTGTCTGGGACAATATTTTCACTGACTTTACTCTATCAGTTTTTTATCATATCTCCTTTCTGTCTCCCAGTGAAGACT
>VXAK01000506.1:44487-100752 GCA_013399435.1 Arenaria interpres | reverse complement strand
AATAATAATAATAATAAAAAAAAATCAATTTCTTGTCTCTTAATTATGTCCATATAAATATATCCAGGAAGGAGGGCGAGAGGAAGGGAGGGCAGAAAGGAAGAGAGAAGGCAGAGGGAAGTGCCCGCAGTCCAGTGTGCTCTGTGCCCATGCGTGAGCCCTACTGTGAGCTGGCACGTTCCAGCACCCGCAAGTCGTAGTTCTTTTTGGCGACACGCAGCTTGAAGCGGCTGAGGGAGTTGTTGAGGCGGAGGGAGGCATTCTGGGCAGCCAGCGGGCTGGGGAACACGGCCACGATGGTGTATAAGGCAGCAAGGTCACTGTGCCTGCCGTTCTCTGGAGTCCCGTTGTTGTCCCCGCCGCCCCCATCTCCACGGCGCCCCTGAGTCTCTTTGAGCCACTGGATTTTGGCACCAGCCATGGCGAGCTGGGTGAAGAGCTTGTCAGCCTCTGTCCGCGTGATGCCCTCGGGCAGGTCTGTCACCTCCAGCACTCGGCCCAGCACTGCAGTGGAAGACAAAATACGTCAGCAGCAGGTTCTTGGGTGGCACCAGCACAGCAAGGGCTGATGCGTGGGCTCCTCTCCAGCCAACCTCTGGCCTTGGAGAAGTCACCTGTACTTTGCCCCTGAAAGCAGCACTAAGCTGCCCCTACATTAGGAATACATTTTTTTAAGCCAGTCGCTTTTTTCCCCTCAAACCACCGCTACCATTCTGGTCCCTACAGGGCCCCATCCTGGTCCCCAGATGGCCCGTGTCAAGAGGGGACTGGTATTTCCCATTTGCCCAGGGCTCCAGCAACACCAGGTCCTCCTTCCTTCCTTTGGCTGGCCTTGGCTTTTCAGTTCGGGCTTTCCCAGGTGCTCTGCCCCATCTTCCTATCTGGGTCCTTGAGTACCAGGACTGGGAGCCAACCCAACTCTCCTGCCTTCTGTCCCTGGAAGGGAGAAGGACAGGCTGCACCCACAGAGGACGCTGACATGTGGGGATCCTGCAGGCGACACTGCCCCGTGTGCTTCACCCATGGGGAGGATCCCCTCTGTGCCCAGACTGGTGTCACGTCAACCTCTTTGGCCCTGCTCTGTGGTACCCAAACACTTCTGCTGCCTCCTGGCTCCAGCCCCGGCTTTTGGGCTTAGCGAGGGCTGGCTGAATGGATTCTTTGCTAATATTAACGTGGCATGTAATGAACATGCCAGCCGCAGGGACGGGGGCAGCTCTCCGGCAAGCAGCTCTTAAAGGGCCCCTTGCAACCAGCTCCCGTTGGTGGTGGTGACATGGGAGACAAGTCTGAAGCCTCTGGAGAAGCCAGTGAAGACTGTCTCGTTCCAGGCTGTCTGGCTCATGCCCAACTAGCAAGTCTTGTCTTGCTGCACAGAGAAGCCCAGACGTGTGCCTCTCCTTCTTTCCCCCATGACCAGACTGGGACTGGCTGTACTACGCCCCCCAAACCAGTCCTCAGGCGGGCTGGGGGGGCATTTGTGTGAGGAGGGAGGCAGTGGCAGGAACTGCTCTCCACAACCCACTCTAGTGATGGGTTCTGGGGGATGCTGGTGTGGGCAGAGGTGGCACCTGGAGCCTCTGCCAATGCTGGCGATGCCCATGCAGCAGGGACTAGTCAGAGGGCATAAAGGGGGAACCGCTCGAGGAGGGTCACTTGCCTACATCACTTGTCCCAAGGTCAGTGGATGCTGACTTGAGGGCCTGTCTCTTGCTCCGGTTTCCATGTTTCATTCCAGTCTGCCCCTTAAAGAAAAAAAAAAATGATAGTGTGTCACCTGAGGAGACGCTGTGGCCTCACACGGTGCCCACAGAACACCCCGGGAGTGGAGGAAAAACCCAGACTTGACCAGGCCAAGTCTGTGAAAGGGAATGAAGAACCTTGCACCCCTGGCACTTTTGAGGTAACACCACGCTTGGGTAAGTTAGATGAGATCAAGGCACAGCCTTGATGGTTAGAGGCCACTCACAGAACTCGGGGCTGACACCGCCTCTGGGCAAAGCTGGGAGAAGAATGAAATTTTAACCCAGTGCCAGGCTCTAGGGAAATTCATTTACAACGGCAGCTCTGCTGAATGGCTGGAGAGTGTGGGGTTGGCAGCAGGTCCCTACTCAAGGGGTGTCCAAGCACAGGACAGGGGGTAAGACTCACTTGTTAACCACTACTGGGTCCTGCCCAGAGAGGGGTGGTCTCGCTTTGCTCCCAGGAGATTGAGAGGGTGAGTGGGTGGGGGTTTGGCCCAATTTTACCTGGTGTGCATTGTAGTTGGGCTGGTTGTGGAGCAGCGGTGGGGGACAGATAGATAGATTATACTGCAGCGGCTGGCCCAGCAAGGAGTAGCGCCCATCACCTGCGATAAGGAAGCAAGTGTTTGTAGGAGTCTGAAGAAATCGCTGGAAAGACCCAACCCTGTGCTGTCCCCACTCCTTCCCCTTACCTTGTGCTGGGCCCATGGGCCGGGGGAACTGTGTGAGGACGGGGAGGGGGCTCAGCCCCGTGCAGACACTGTTGAGGCTGGTGACAGGAGATGGCGTCGGGGACTGGGTGGGGGATGTGATGGGGCTGTTCAGCTGGGTGCTGGCCTGGAGAGGCAAGAGAGCGTTAGACAGTCCCAGTGCTTGTCACTAGTCCCACACCCATCTCACTACCCTGAGATAAGCCCACCTCCACCTCCCAGCCTGTCCAGACAGCAGTGGGTGCTGGGGTCCCCTCTCTCCCACCAGACTACTCCCAAAAGACAAGCTGCCTCCTTCCTAGTCCTCTCCATACCTGAGCGTTGGTGTCTGGGTTGTATAGGTCTCCTGGCTTCTGCCCCCGCTGGTCCAGGCTGTAGTACTTACAGTGGCTCCACTGCACCACAGGGGGATTCTGGGGGGTCTGGGGGCCATTGGGTACATTCAGCTGCATCACAACCACGCCAGGGCCTGATGGAGACACCCCTGGGGAGAGAAAAGAGCAGCAGGATTGCCCAGGCTCTACGCCCTGCTGCTGCGGCTGCTTGCTGCAGGACAAGAGGCAGCCTGTCTGTGCAGCTGGACTCTTCCTTACAACACTGCACTCTCTCCTCTGCCACTCCTGCCTCCCCAGGGCAGCTGAAAAAAGGCCTCACCAGGACCCAGCTGGGATGCCACAGCTTACATCAGAGTGATGACTTTTAATACAGGACAAATGCGAGCAGAGGGCACAAGTTGAAGGCAACTTGGATGACCTCTCTGAGCATTCCAGCAAACCTTTTGGCAAAAGATCTAACCACAGAGCTGGGCGCAGAGCTCAAGTATCCCGGTTCCAGTTCTTGCACCAATTCCCTGGGTTGCAGTTCACTTCCCTGCAGCTGGGATGGGATCCAGGAATCCCGATGCTCCTCTCATCCACAGTGCCCCCCTGATCCTAAGAGCTGCCCTGGTGACGCTGAGCCGTGTTGCCAGCAGAGGGAGTCCACAGCCCACGGCAGCTCCCTCTACCCGGCCTGCCCACCATGGCAAGAAAACGCCATGGCACAGGCCAGCATCAGCCTGGAGCAAAGTCGCTGTGCCACATCCTGACAACTCTCAGTGGGCCGTGGGATGGGTAAGACTATGGAAGCCCATTGCACAGAAGCTGCCAGACTTGGCTCTGAATTGGCAGCTCTACAGCCCCTACAAAACCTGATCCAACCCTGACCGATGGCCCCTCTTACCTGAAAACTGCTGCTGCATCTGTGGCGGGCTGCAGGGAGACGGGGACTGCGGCATCTGATACTGTTCAGAGCCAGGTGGCTGAAGGAACCCCACCGAAGGGCTGTGAAGCAGAGAGGGGATGGGTGAGGGGATGGGGAGAAACAGCCTGCCCATCTCTGCGGGCAACCACCAGCTCCCTCAGCACTTGAGATGGCTGGAGACACGGCTGCCTCTGGAGCAGCACACGCTGCAGGACAGCTGTGTCCAGGCAGCGCTGACAATGGGAGTGAGGACTGGGCAAGCTTAAGAGATCGCAGAATCACAGAATTGTAGGGGTTGAAGGGACCTCTGGAGATCATTTAGTCCAACCCCCTGCCAGAGCAGGGTCACCCACAGCAGGCTGGATGCGTCCAGGAGGGTTTTGAGTATCTCCAGAGCAGGAGACCCCACATCCTCTCCGGGCAGAATCTTCCAGGGCTCTGCCACCCTCAAAGGAAAGATGTTTTTCCACATGTCCAGATGGAACTTCCCGTGTTCCAGTTTGTGCCCGTTGCCCCTTGTCCTGTCTCCAGGCACCACTGAGAAGAGCCTCACGCTATCCTTTTGCCACCCACCCTTTAGCCATTTATAAGCACTGATGAAGATGAAGACCCTCTCAGTCTTCTATTCTCCAAGCTCACAGCCCCTCAGCCTTTCTCTCACCCACCCCTGGTGCCCAGCCACTTCCCCTGGCTGCAGGAGAATGCTACTCCCTTTCAGCAGGGCAGCAGGACCCCTTCCTCCCCAAGGCAGGGCAGAGACATAGAAGCTTTACCTGGTGCCGTTCTGCTGGGCAGTTGGGATGACGCTGTAGTAGATGGGCACTCCTCCAGCCTGAAGTCCGCCCTGAACAGACTGACTGGCTGGTACAAGCACTGGCTGCTGGAAGGGCTGCTGCACCACACTCTGGGACTCATTGGCCACAGGAACCTGTGCAGGGAGGAAAGAAGCAACCCTATGGAATGACAGGTAACAGAGCAGGAACAGGGAGATCTGCCTCCAGAGAGACCCCAGCAAGGTCCATACAAGGTAGAAGAGATGCCAGATGTCTACTGCAGCCTAGAGCAATTTTTCCTGGGCAAGGGCAGCCACTCCAAGCTCTTTGATGAACACAATGGCAAAGAGACCAGCTGCACTCAGTCATTCTCCTCAAGACATATCCTACACAGATTCAGGACATGCTCTCCCCAAGCTGGCAAGCACGCACCATCTTCTCAAGGCGAGTTAAGTCTCCATCTTTGGCTCCATCACTCTGGCATAGGAACAGGGCACTTCCTGCAAGGCCCGCATAGCCAGGGCCCACCCCCCAGCAGCCCCCCATTGCAGATCAACTGATGCCTACCTGGTATGAAGGCAGTGGACTGTACTGGACCATCAGGCCTTGCATCTGGCTCCCCATACTGCTCCTCTGGCTGCTGAGAAGGCCAGTGGGCTGTGCCTGCTGCACCCCCATCACACTCTGCATTTGGCCGCCCATGCTGTTCCTCTGGCTGTTGAGGAGACCAGGGGGCTGTGCTTGCTGCACTCCCATCACACCTTGGTATGTTTGCTGCTGGTTGGATATCATTGGCTGTAAACCTGTCGGAACAGGGTTTAAATGGAACAGCTTCCCAGCTTGCCATAGGAAACAGCCCGAGACTTGGCATATGAGGACTCAAATCCTGCTTTGCCCCCATCTTTTGTTAAAGAGTGAGAAAAGGGCTTCCCTTGCAGCAGATGTAAAAAGACCTGAAGGAAGCTCCTGGCTTTAAATCTACCTTGCAGCACTTCATTGCATGCCACATACTGAGAGAGGAGGAAAGGATTAAAGCAGCCTTTGCAGCCCGGCCACATTCCAACTTTCCCTTGCACAATCAAGAGGGACCCTATGGCCAGCAAGTCCAGCAAAGCGTGGGAGACAGGGAAGAGCAGCCTGGCCCCAGACAGCGTGTGGGAGATCCTTAAAAGCCAACAAGAGTAGGAGGAAAGGGAAACATGCCCCCCTCCCCACTTCTGCACCCCCTTACCAGGCTGCTGGGACTGCTGGGGGAGCTGCTGAGTGCGCTGGGAGCTGTAGGCCACTGGGTGACTGAGAGATCGGTATTGCTGGCTGGAGTTCGGGTACTGCCCAGGAGGGTAGTAAGAAACCTGAATCTATCAGAATCAAGAAAACGTGATGATGAGAATACAAGAGGGAGTGGGACCAAGAAAGCTGGTCCCCCAGGACCAGTTTTCTCTCTCACCTGGCCTGGCTTCTGCCGAAGGAAACCAACCACGGCTTTGGCTCTGGCCAGATGATACTCCTCAGGGAACCGCAGCCCCTTCCCGCTCCTCCCAGCCTCCACATCCAAGCATTTCCCAGCACAGTAGTGCAAGAGCACAGTAGGCACAATTCTCATCACAGCACAGGGTGACAATCCTAGAGGTCATAATGCCCTGCAGGACCCCAAAGAGAGCTTAGAGGTGTCAGCCCTGAATCTGGTCACTGTCCCTTCCCCCAACAATGTAAGTTGGGAACAGGCAGAGCGGTCCCCAGGTAGATGCCTCATGAGCTCAGAGCAGTAAGGGGCAGAATCATAGAATGGTTTGGGTTGGAAGGGACCTTAAAGATCATCTAGTTCCAACCCCCCCTGCCCTGGGCAGGGACACCTCCCACCAGACCAGGTTGCTCCAAGCCCTGTCCAACCTGCCCTTGAACCCCTCCAGGGATGGGGCAGCCACAGCTTCTCTGGGCAATCTGGGCCTGGGTCTCACCACCCTCACAGCAAACAATTTCTTCCCCAGAGCTCATCTAAATCTCCCCTCTTTCAGTTTAAAATTGTCCTGTCTCATCCTATGGCTCTGCTCCCTGATCAAGAGTCACTCCCCATCTCTCCTGTAGGCCCCCCTTAGGGACTGGAAGGTGAAGGCCCCAGAGAGGAGCTCATCCTGTGCCTCGCATGGGTCTGTGCTGACCCACAGCTTGGATCCCGGTGTATTGATCCATCACAAACAAGCAGCAGAAAAAGAGGGGACCCACTCTCAAGGAATTGTTCTCGGACTGCTCCCCAGCAGCCCCTTTGCCTGACAGCTCTGGGCTGAGAGACTTGGGCCCCCCCGGGCTTGCGCGTGTCCTTACTTGCTGGGGAGGCTGAATGTAGCCCTGGGGCTGCAGCACCTGCTGTGTGGGGGCCGTGTGCCCTGAGGCAGAGTAGTTGGAGGTGGAAATGGGCTGCCCAGGGGTTGCCATGATGAATCCCGTTTGCTGAGGATGCTGGGACATGAGGGATGACTGGAACATGGCCGAGGAAGGATCCGGTGCTTCTGTAGAGCCCTGTCGGCTGAGGCTGATCTGCCCAAAGGGGTTGCTGAGTTCATCGGCCTGCATTGTAGAGAAGTGGGAAGGATGGAGGAGGACAGCATGTAGGACAACAACACGTAGGACATCGCTCTGCTGAGTAGATTGCAGACCCCTTCTCTCTACTCTGTGTGAAGGAGCTCGCCCAAGAAACATTCCCAGAAATGAGCCACAGACCAAGAGCGTTCTGCAGGACAAGGGCCGGGGGCATGCAAGCTGCTGGGGGTGCCCAAATGCTCAATAGACACTGGTGACATGCAGAGCCCCACACAGGCAGGGGTGGCCCCAGCCCAGAAGCCGTGGGGCGCACTGCTCCCGAAAGACCCAGCAAAGACAACATAGGGGCTGCCTGAGACCAGGGGGCAGCCATGGCCCCGGATCCCAGTGCTGGGCACAAACGTTGGCTTCCTGGGCTTAGCACTTGCTCTGCTCCAGGCTCTTTCCAAGATGAGCCACTCCAGCAGTGCCCGGCCCTGGTGGGTCCCACAGCCTCAGGCATCCCACCGCAGCCCAGAGCCTCCATCCATGAATCCCAGACCCACTGGCTGCAGTGTCTGTGACACACCTGATTAGCAAAAGCTCACACAACACAAACACAGCACACAAGTAACAACAGAGAGTGCAGAAGAGGAAATGGGGTTTATACCAAGTTGTACTGCTGGGGTGGAGAGACTGGCAAGAGGACTTGGGGGCAGGAGCTTGGAGAATATTGAACAGGCTGCAGCGCTGGGACCGGCTGATATCAGCAGAGAAGGGAGTGGGAGGAGAGAGATTTGGGTAGGAAAAGAGGGAGTGGAGGGAGGAAGGAAGGATAGGAGGAAGGAGAGAAAGAAGGAACAATAAGGTTAGTCAACCGAGCCAGTTGCAAACACACAGAGGAGAGCATCGCAGAGGGTTGGAAAGCACGGAGACCAGAATGGGGGAGCATGTGTGAAGACACACAGCCCGGCCGGTTGCTTTGTGGGAGCTGGGAAGGCTGACCATGTCCACAAAGCAGCTCTTGCCTGGCATGAACCGTGACACCGGTTCACAAAGGCCAGCTATGGCCAATGGCAGCAGGAGAGCCACTTCCCCCAGCACAACCTTTGTGTCTGTCCCACTCCATTGCCCACTCCTGTGTGGCACTGACTCCCAGCTCTCTCTGCAGAGCTTCTTGGCCTCTCCTACTGGTAATGTCTTTTCTTCACTCTTGCTTTTTGTATTGACCCCTCTCACTTTGTAACTGGGAGAACCTGCTGATGCCTGTTTATGACAACCCCTAATTCAAGCACCGTATACTGTGCTCTGGGCACCGAACCTGTAACGGTCAGCACTGGATTGGTTTTTTGATCACTTGATTTGACCTCCAGTGAAACAGAAGGTGTGTGCACATGGGGAACAGTGCATTTTCAGACCTTTCACCAAAAGCCAAACCCATGAAAAAAAATTTTCAAGGATCTAAACCATCAGAACAGCCAAACAGTGGAAGATACAAAGTAAGATCCCGCAAGACACAGTGATCCTGCACAAGCTCCAGAAGCATCCCGTGTGTCCAAACCTCCCACCTGTCTGTCCCATGCAGTGCTACAGCTCCACTCACAGCTCCAGACAGACACTCCTGTGAGCCTTAGCACTGAACTCGGGGAAACAACTCATCAGTAGAACTAAGACGTTTCCATTGAGTCTCAGTATCCTCTGGCAAACAGATCCACAAACCTGGAGCCTGTCCAGGGTCTGGGAACTACAAACTCCCCCTGTCCTAATGGAGACAGCACAGAGCTGCTTATGTTATCTGCAGTGAAAGCTGTTTGAGGAAGCTTGTTTCCTCATCCCATCCCATCCCATAGAAAACACTTAGAATCATACAACAGCCCAGGTTGAAAGGGACCTCGGAAGATCATCTGGTCCAACCTTTCATGGCAAAGGGAGCCTTGATAAGATTATCTAGCACCCTCCCTGTCCAGTCAGATCTTGAGAACCTCCAGTGTAACTCTAGTTACACTAGAACTTGCAGTTCTTTGCTGTAGGAGACATCATAAGCATGAGACAACGCACCAGAAAGGATCCCTATAAAACTCAGAGGCCAGCTGAGGACCAGCATTGACACGCTGCTCGAAATAGGGCAGGATGGGAAGGTTCTGAGGACACGGTCCCCAGATCTGCACCCGCTGAACATGCTCTGCTCCCCAAATGTGCCCTCCAGGGCTGGCTCCCACCCCAGAACCACAGTGACACAGGGGCAGCTCTTGTGCTGTGGCTTTACAGCCTCAGGAGCAGAATAAAGTATGTAGGAATGACAAAAAAGTGCTCGCCAGAGGGGTCCATCCTCAGAAACAGCCCTGCAGGCTGTGGAACATCACTTGGGTTTAACTTCGGATGGTCTGGAGAATACACCTGGGCAGTTCCAGGTCTCCCCAGGACATCGGGTGACCAGTCATGGGATTTCAGCATTGAGAGCTCAAACCCAACTAACTTTTGACTATCCCTCACCAGGAGGGCAACTGGTTCCAGAACATAACCCTGCCAAGCAGTAAAGGGCTACAGATTCCATCCCAGGAGGGCTGCTGGCCTGAGCAGATTCGGAATGGGCTGGCAATTTGAGATGTCGCACAGCATGGTATTCAGGCACCACTCTCTGCCAACAGCACAGAGGGACTGTCACTGCCAAACAGGCAGCAAGGATGAGGACACCCAAAACCCACTGGGCAAGCGTGAGTCCAGACCACTGTGAGTGTATGATGGCTCTGCTTCTGCCTCCCACCTCTGTGCCCAAGGGGCTTCCCAAGCCCTTCCCAGTGACTCACCTGGGACATCAGGTGGTTGCTCATGGCTGGCTGCTGCTGGGCTGCGGGTGGAAGTCCTTGGGGCTGTGGTGGTGGCTGTTGGGGTGCCTGTGGTTGAGGCTGCTGGGCTGCGCAGGGCAGGAGGCCACGGCTGGGCTGTGAAGAAGGGGGTTGGCTGCATGCTTCAGAGGCACCTAGTACCAAACCTTGAATAGAGAAAGGCATGGTAAGATTGGTATGTGGGAGAGAAAAACATTGATTCGTTGATGGTGTGGGCCGAGGGTAGATCCTGTCACTACCTCCTGTACTGTGGGCAGTCGGCATTATCTGCTGTCCACATGGGAGCTTCCATGGGGGAACAGGGTGAGCAGCCAAGGCCCTGCTTTGCCTCTGCTTCAAGCAAACCAAGGTGTTAACATCCCGAGGACTCTCCAAGTCCATGTGCACACACCGACCCCCCACAGTGGGTCAGAGAACCTTTCCCTGCCCCATGCAGGGAAGATCACGATGCAATCCTTGTTCTAGACTATGGCCACGCATTGCACAGCCGTTATTCCCAAGAGTCTGCTCTCTTCCCTGACCCCAACCCAGCACCCTCATTCTTCATGGACAACCTACCCAGCAGTGCCCACCCACAGCTCCCAGGTAGTTGCTGTTTGTGTAAACTTTCAACTCATTACTCAGAACTGCAGGAAATTAAAAGGCCAATGCCAGGCTCATACGACAAATCCAGCCAGCCTCTGCTCATGGGATGGGGCATGCTTAGGGCAGGTGCTGGAACAGGGTGGTAAAAATGCATCTGTGTTGCAACTGATTCTTTGGAGGGATGTGCCCTCTCTGCCTCGTGTGGAAAGCACCAGGCAAAAGTCAGGGCCTTCTATAAATGCCACGGGCCTTCTGCTGGGCAGAGGAACACGGCTGTGAACAGTAGCACCTGCCTGGTGAAGGGGTCTCCACCCCAGCATAAGACAGAGATTACAAAAAGAGGGAGCTGCCTGATACACTCAGTACCATAAACCAGTCTGCGGGGAGAAGCTGGAGGGCTGTTCCCAGTCACAGCTCAGTTCTGCAGCTCGGCACGGCCCTTGCTCAGACACTAATTCCTCATCATGATCTGAATAATATGTCATCACTTGCCCAGAAGAGAGAGGGGAGTGAGGATATCCTATTTTATGGCCACACAGACCCAGCACACGCACATCTTTTGAGTAAAAAGCTCGGGGGGGGAGCACGCTGAAAGCAATTCCCTCCCATGGTAGGAAAAATTGTTAGGAAGGAGTTCGATACATGCTGCAGGGCACCCAGCTGGGAAGTGCTCTCCTTGGTATTTCAGTTTCACTTCCAGAAATAAAAGGGCTGTGAAACTACTGCTTGATGCCCAATAGCTGCTATTTAACTAATTCCACCTCTGATCTACTGCTTTTCAACAGCTAATCTTCAGGCATTCTGCTAAGGAGGTCTCTATCATCAGCCACATGCTGCAAAGAAGGAAATATTTCACTGACAGTTGCCCAGGGGCCGAATGCTGAGATGGGAAAAGGGCCCCAGACCCGGAGTCCTAAGCACCTCCCCCCCCGAATAAATATGAAGATAGGGAGGGTGGTGTTTCCCCAAGTGAAAATTCCTTTGCCTTTTCTTTTTTTTTTTTTTCCCCAAGACATTTCTAATCACTTG
Organism: Arenaria interpres; assembly: GCA_013399435.1. Taxonomy (NCBI): domain Eukaryota; kingdom Metazoa; phylum Chordata; class Aves; order Charadriiformes; family Scolopacidae; genus Arenaria; species Arenaria interpres. Next base: position 89,305 of record VXAK01000506.1, on the reverse strand, counting down.
CCATTATATGAAGCCTTAAGGGCAATTGGCTTCTGTTCCCAGGGGAGACCTGGAGGAAAAATACAGAAAGAGCAAAAAAAGCAGATCCTCTCTTGCTTTGCTTTGCACATGGCTGGGACAGATCTTCAAATAACTGCTCCCATCAGCTGATGAATCAGTCCTGGAGGTGGTTGCAATAATCAGAATAAATGCAGCCCTGAGCACAATGAAAACAGGGTCCTAAGAGATGATGTAGGCACCTTCAAACTGCAAGATGACTGTGTGGTTTTCAAACCCAACCTGGGTGCTAGATCAGCAGCCTGGTGGCCTTTTAGATCCATCCATTTTATTTGAAAGGATTCTTGTGGAGAAGTCGAATCACCCACAAGCACCAGTCTGCCTTCTCTCCTCAGTAAAATGACAGCTCTCGAGCATTTGGGGACCTGCCGCCTACCCATGAGGATGGAGGAAGCCAGACAGTGGAACAATGCTGGATTTTGCTCATTGATATTGCACAGCAATTGTAACCAGTGACTGTATGGTTCCTCAGTTATCAACAGATCATTAAAACAAGAGCAAAGACCTCTGCTGCCTCTTCCACAAGTGCCTTTCACAAGCAGTCAGGTGAAAATCAAGGACTCTGCTCCCCACCGAGAGACAGGCTGGTGCCCTGCCAAGTGCAGCACATGTCCCCTTGAGAACCTGTGGTCAGTAAGAGATTACCAGTGATGCCCCACAACATTCTCCGTGCACGGGCTGGCCTTTGCATTACCTAGACAGAAAAGGAAGAAGTGATCTGAAGCAGGCAAAGAGACTTGTGATCCTAATTCCCTTTGGTGCTCCTGAAACCTTGAGCTGTATTCACAGAATCATAGAATGGTTTGGGTTGGAAGGGACCTTAAAGATCATCTAGTTCCAACCCCCTGCCCTGGGCAGGGACACCTCCCACCAGACCAGGCTGCTCCAAGCCCCGTCCAACCTGGCCTTGAACCCCTCCAGGGATGGGGCAGCCACAGCTTCTCTGGGCAATCTGGGCCCGGCTCTCACCTCCCTCACAGCAAACAATTTCTTCCTGAAATCTCACCTAAATCTCCCCTCTTTCAGTTTATAACCCTTCCCACTCATCCTATGTCTCCCCTCCCTCATCAAGAGTCCACCCCCAGCTTCCCTGAAGCCCCTTTAGCGACTGGAAGGGGCTCCAAGGTCTCCCCGGAGCCTTCTCTTCTCCAGGCTGAACGCCCCCAACTCTCTCAGCCTGTCCTCACAGCAGAGGGGCTCTAGCCCGTGGCCTCTGGACCCATTCCAACAGGTTCATATCCTTCCTGTGCTAAGGACTCCAGAGCTCCATTCAACAGCTCCTGAAAAGCTGCAGGCCCAGCTCCCTGCTGTTATGTTTGCTCTCAGGAATATAGTGAATCATTTTAAGAGAATGTCGTAGGCAGATACCAACTAACACAATCTTTGTCTGATGAGATAGAATGTGTGTCTGATGAGATAGGACTAATTGGTGACACCCTTCCTTGGACCTCCTTTGTTGGAAAGCAAGGAAAAGTGCCAGATGGTTCCCTCTGACTAAGTCTCCTTAGGGCTCTGAGGGATTCTGAGGAGCAGAAAGGAACAGCAACATAACGGGTACCACAGCAGGAGAGAGAAAACAACAGAAAATTGGTAGCTCAAGTTCCAGGGTATGGGACTAAACAATGTACTTTGTCTTAGATAACTCTACTAAAGGGAAGGAAGATTTGACGGTGAGTATTGAAAACGCAGACGATGAACCAACTGGTACACCCCTGCCCAGGTACTGAACACATTCAGATGATGCCAACCATGTCCAATTTTAACCAGAGCCACTGACCAGAGCATCATGAGCCACGGTCCCCCAGCCTGAAGATTATGTCTGCCACGTGCCCTTTCACAGAATCACAGAATCATGGAATTGTTGAGGTTGGAAAGGACCTTTCAGATCATCGAGTCCAACCATCAACCCAACACTGACAAAACCCACCACCAAATCATATCTCTAAGCACCATATCTGCCCGTCTTTTAAATACCTCCAGGGATAGCGACTCCACCACTTCCCTGGGCAGCCCATTCCAATGCTTAATAACCCTTTTAGTGTAAAAGTTTTTAATAATTTCCTTCCTTTGGCAGAAGGTGTGCAGGGAAAATAGTACCGTACCTGTCCGGGACGTTCTGTTGGCAGTGCTGCCTTTGCTACTCCCAATGCTGTCCCCCCGTGTCAGGATGGAGATGCCACTGAAGCTGCTGGCTTTGGTAACTGGTGGTCGCAGGTTGCGGATGGAGCCATCTGAGTCTGTGCTGCTCCATGGCCGAGGCTCCAGCGACTTTATCTCACTCTCTGTGCTGCTCTGGCGGCTGCCCGAGGCCCGGTTCAAACTGTCCCGGTTGCCCCTGCAGAGACCAGAGGAGTTAGAGGGCACCTCCCATGGAGAGGGGCAGCAGCAGGACCTGCAGGGGCTGCATCAGTGCTGCCACACCAGGCTGGTGAGCCCAGGCACCATCTGCCTCTGTGACACAGTACTGTGGCACTTGGTACAGGGATGTGACAGCAAACGCACACCCTGGGTCACAGATTTCTTGGGCATGCACTGTGGAGACCCAGACACTGCTGATCTTCCTTGGTGTGTGCCGAGACCTGGCTCCTGGCCCTTTTCCCCAGCCAGATCCCAGCTTGGAAGAGATGCCAGCAGGGTCAGAGCACGATCCCTTGCTAAAGCCCTCCTTGTCTCAGAACAGGGAGTTTTTAACAGAGGCCTTGAGACAAGGCTGATCAAGATCTTGCGAGACCACTCTCCACACTAGCCCTGGCGAAGTTTTCTGCCCAGGTGGAACAGGTACATGCTGGCACATTGCTGTGCCCAGAGCTGGGCTCCCACTGATCACCCTCCCTTAACCCCAGGCCAGGTCTGGCCACAGCAGGATTTTAGGGAGTATCAGCAAAACATCCCAAGCAGTGAGCCTGGTTTATCAGCCCAGCTAAGGATCATAAGCACAATAACAGGTTCCTGGGCCTTCACCAGAGTGGAATGGTGAGGAAGACAACACTGGAAGAGATGCTCATGCTGAACCTGGCAGCAGCTCCACACAGTCTTGGAGGGAAAAAAATAGGCTTGGAAGGAACTTCTGAGGTCATGCCCTGGGCTGCTGAGAGCATGTAAGAGTCAAAGAAGATACGTCTCTTGGAACATCAGTACAATGGTTATATCCCTCAAGAGGTGTAGGAATTGGACTGTGCAGCGTCAAACCCCAAATGACAATTGACCTAATGAGCACCACTGTAAAGCTCTTGGGCTCTTTCCAACCTAAACTCCGAAGGCAGTTCCTGGCGATGTCCAGAGCATTTGTGTGTGTGAGGAAGGGGCATGTCACGGCCTCTCTTCTGACTCAGCTGGACACTCTGGTTCCCTGAGAACCCAGACACCTCTCAAGCTGATTACTGCTAAGCCAGCAGTGTAATGGTTCTGCTTTTTCTACAAATGCTCTCCAAACTCCAGGCACACCACACACCCTGCTCTTAGACAGCACTGCCCTACAGCTTCAGCCATGCCTTTCTTTCCATTCCCCTTACTACAGCCTGTTTCCAAGTGTGTCCACCAGCAGAGAGCTCCATGGAATCAGATCTGTGCTGCAGCAGCATGAACAGAGGGCTTCCAAGCAAGCAAAACAGGTGCTGTATCTCTCGGAATACTGGGCTTTGAGGGCAGTAAGTCTGTGGGGTTTACACAGCCATCATCTCCAGCATCACTGCTGAGGGAACCCTGATCTCCTCAAGAGCTTGTCTATCTCTGTCCAGAGCTCAAAACGGTCCTGAGGCCCACACATTCTCCCTCTCCCCACTACAGGAACCACAAAGTCCCTCTCTTCAGGGACTGGGCACAAGAGTCAGAAAAGCTCCTAGCGCAGCCCTGGCTGCAGCTCAGCTCCTAAAGCTGCAACCACATCAGCAACTTTTTTTTTTTGCCACTTGCTGAGTGAGTTTTACTACAATCCCATGGTTGATCTGAAAACTATAGCCCCTGCCTTCAACACCACTGCCACACACAAGCTCCAGGACACAGTCCCTGTAACTGTGCTGAGGACACTTCGTTTTCCACGACAGTGACCCTCCAAGGACAGCCTGAGCCATGCAACAGACTGAGGAGGGGGCAAAGCTGTTCCTACACTCGCTTAGATCCTCTTGCCCTGTTTATACACAGAGTTGCTTCATCTCTAGAGCTTTGGCTATTAAACGAGAGCAGAGCAGGCACAAGAGTCTGTCCGTTTTCATCTTGTTCTTTATCCTCATAGCTTCAGCAGCCTCCTACAGCTGGGTGTGTGCTAGGTCTGCATCAGGCTTAACTCCATCCTTCCAACCCTTTCATCAACATGAAAACTACTTAATAAGAAAATGCTGCTCAGACATGTTTCCAGTGCCCTCTGCAGCCTGCTCCGGTTGAAATGGAAGCCTGAGACATTTCATTGCCACCATTAAGGAATCCAGCCTTTATAATCAGGGATTAGGGAGAACCCCACCTTAAGTGGATGCTGACCCTGTCACTGTGAGGGCAGGCCCTTTCCTACCCTTTTGGGAAACGAGGCAGAACAGTTTGAAAACTGCTGGAATCCTCTGGCTTTCCCATTCCTCCCTGCCATTCCCACGTTCCACCCCTCTGTTTTAATTGATGAATCAGCAAAAAAAAAGGACTCAGGAACTGATGTTGCAAAAAATACAACTTCAATAACTTCACAAGCAGCCATGCATGGGGCAAACTTACTCAGCAGGACAATGTACAAAATAAGTCACACAGAGATACCTAAAAATCTGCCTCCGTTTGTGAGAACTAGAAGAAAAGCCTTCTTTGGAGATTCTGTCGGTTAACATCAGAAAAAAGCATCATTATAGAGATGAGAGATTCTCTCTCCGAAGAGAAAGCCAGAGATACAAATAGTGTCTGCTAAACAGTACTAACCTGCTGTCAGCGAGATATCCATTCTGGCCAGTCTGGAAGCACAGAAAAGACATGGAGATGGAAGAAAAGGGAGACTTAGTAACTTTGAGAGCATCAAACCCGGGCAATTTCAAAGCAAAAAGGAGCAAAGCACTAACAGGATGGGACTCAGACATGGTTTGTTTATGCACCAGTTACATGGTGACTCAGGAGTCTTGCTGAGCTTTCTGCACAGCAGTCCCATTTGGGTCTCCACCCAGGCCCATTAGGAACCTTTCGTGATACCTGTGGCCTCTCAAGAGTTTGCAAATCTGAGTCCTTGACTTCCTACTTCATTGCTCTAAGGCAGTTTTCATGGCAGCTTCGACAATGGAACAATCAAGGCCAGACATACAGGGGTCCTTATTTGCTCAATGCAGGCACAATTATCAGAGCCATGAAAAAAAGGCAGAGGGCTCAAAGCCAGTCCAGCCTACCCCTGTGACTGTCACCGCTGCCTCTGGAAGTTGGGGACAAAGCACTGACTCAGCCCGTGAACACAGAGCAAAGGTAAGTACATGCCCATCAGCAGAGCTACTACTGCATCTGGATGCCTTTGGGCCTGTCTGTGTGAAACAAGTTCATGATCACAACTGGCCAGAGAGCATCAGCTGAAGCCTGGTGACTTGACTAGGGACAGTGGCTGCCATGACATCCTCCTTGGACAGGCACATGGCAATTCCCATGAGGACAGATGAAAGCCGTCATCCCCAAGATGCTCAAAAGCAGCAGGCAAGGACCTGGACTTTGAACATGATCCGCGGCAGATGGGCACTTGGAATCATCCCCGACTCCATCATTTGCCATTTGGCACAGCACAGAGAGCTGCCTCCAGCTGGCAGACAGTACCCAACGCCACAGAGCACAGCGGCCTCTCTAAGCCAGACGTGAGCAAGGAACACAGCTCCACCTTAGAGGAGTTCAATGTAGGGAGCAGAGATTTCAAGGAAGCAACAAGCTGGCCACTTCATAAGAAAGACAATAAACACACTGCCCAGATTCATCCTGTAAAGAGCCCTGCCTGATACTCCAAGGCTGGCATGGCTTGGTCAGGAGGTCGAAGCTGCAGCACTGGAGAGAAACTGGGGGAGGCAGCTGCTGCTTCTTTCTCATTCATCTATTGATTTGTTTGTCATCCCAGAAATGCCATTGCGTAAGCTTATAATCTTGCTGGGCAGCAAGGAGCAAAACCGCCTCCTCTGTCAGTCCCCCCACATCTACTGCCCCTTGAAACAGGCAATTTAGGAAGGGAGCAGACTGGGGAGTGAGGTGGGTCTTCTCTATCGCAACGTCTTAGACATCTTTGTTAGGAGCTGGAATTCCATGGTAGATACCAACAGCATTGGGAAATTTGTAGAAAAGGCAATGAGGAGATCTGACCTCTTAGTATACTCAAGGACACCTTCTGCCACAAAGTCCCAGGAGGGTACCTGGCAAGTGAATCATCCAAGCTTACCTCTCGTGCAAATATCCGCTCCCTGACCCGCTGATACTCTTCCTCTCGCTCTTCTATAGATTTGCTCCTTCTCCCATCCTGCAAGGGGAGTCTGATCTGAAGGGACAAACACATCTCAGCGGGTCAGCGGTTGCCAATGCGAGCAGAGGGCGCAGTCAGCCGCCCGTTTACATAGCAGTGGAAGTGGATGTGGATTATGGAGTGTGTGCATGATGCCTGGAGGCAATGACACAGTCTCTGCCTTTAAACCTACCTTCTGGACACCTATGTCTAGGGATGAACATCCTGGAGGTCTTAGCGCACTCAACCTCTTGGATCAAGCCCAACCACTCTGCCTGAACTCTGACTGATTTGGAAGGGACAGATCAGGAATATCGCTGTGTGCTCCTGAAACAGTCTGTTTGCAGGGGTCACAAGCTAAAGGCCACTCGTTGGAGCATATGCCAGAAGAGCAAACTCCTGCTCTGTCACCGATTCTGTGCTTCTGGGCAGCTGCAACGCCTGCAGAGGGCCACCATGGGGAAACCAGAAATTGATACTGATTGCAGGGACCAGCTCCCCATCCTGATGACTTCAGTTCAGAAACACGACCCAAAGCAAGGGACAGTGGTGTGCTGGGGCAATGTAAAGATGGGAGCTACAAGAGCAAAGAGCACGAGATCCCTGGTGAAGAGGTCTCCTGTGTCTTGCCCCATTTTTGACATTCAAGATTCTGTCTGACACGCTGGGAAAACAGCCACAGATGAACAAGTCAGCTCTGTGTTACAGGTTCGGTGTCACCTGTGATGGCCCAAAGGCAGCCAGAGACTCAGGAGGGTTTTTGGCTCCGACACCTGGCAATGCTGCTGAGCTCAAAATGTTTCATTTTGCCGATGATTTCCTTCCAGCAGCACTGCGAGGTCCTGACAACTGCACAGCTGGACGTGCTGCAAGCCCCAGGGAGGGGTGGGAGAGATGCTTGGTGACACTTAGCTCCAGGGCATTTCCAAGGAAACCTAAGCAAAAGGCTTCACCTTAAAGCCTGGCCCAGCCACCAGTCGATATTCAGGGTACAGAAAAGTACCCTCCACAGAACCCACACAAATTCTTCATGCATTCCACACTACTTTGGAAAGTTTTCATGATATATCTAGATGCTGCTGCTTGCATGGGGTGGAAGCTTCTATTAAAGAAGGTTACTGCAGGAAACCCAAGAGAAATTTAGAGTTCTCATCTTAGAGAAGTCGAGTGTGACTTCCACAAAGTATGCAAATAACACATTGCCACCCCTTACCTGATTATCATCTCGGTCCATGCTGGTATCATCTCGTTTTAGGATAAACCTCTGCGGGAACTCTGCATTCTTCTCATCTTTGATGTGCTCAGAGAACCTCTGCTCAGGGCTGCAGGAAGAACCAGCTGTTGTTAGAAGTGCAAAAATGGGCATAGAACCATCTTCATAAAACCACTGCTTTGCAGGGAGTGAGAGGGTGTGCAAAGTTGGTTGGTTAAATCTCTCCTCTGTCTGATAGCAACAAGCGCTGAGAACTAGGAAGGGCTTGCAAATACATACACTTAGGACTGGAAGTGAAGGATTATTCTCTCTTAGAGAAGGGACCTGCCCTTCTTATGGAGGCAAAAAAAATGTCATGTGGAATCCAGCCTGCTCTGGGCCACGTCTGGGGGTCATGTAGCACCACGCAGGGAAGGGATAGGGATGCCCAGTTGTTCTCCCTCCCCCTTACATTCGTGTGTTACTGGTCTTGTTGATAATGACTGCCTTCCCGGTTTGGTCAACGTTATGATCCATGCCAAAGTAGGCAGCTACTCGGTGCAACAGCATCCTATGGTACGAGGTCATCTGCGGGAACTTCTTAAACTGATTGCTGAGAAAAGAGGAGAAAGCATTAGAATGCAGAAGGCTTTGAAATAGACAATGATAATCTGACACCAAAAGAAAGATCAAGGCCAGAGATGTCTTAAGCAGATCCCAGATCAGACCATGCCACCTATTCCAAGCAGTTAGTCGTGACTCAAGTGCAGCTTCTCACACTAAGCGTGAGCATGGGCTTACACTGCTTTCCCAGACAGAGTTGGACTGATTCAAGGGCTCCAGTTGAATATGCCTTTCCTGAAACAAGACAAGCTTGTGCAGAAACGCACGTCTTTGTTTCTAAGCAGGAACAGGAGCCAGAATTAGTACTTGTACTGTGACTTCTCTAATCCTGTTAGATAAAGTTTTCAAGCTCTGCTGCAGACACCTATTCTATCTCAAGTTCTAGGATGTGAATCCTGCCCCTGCTTTCTCCACCCCCAACTTATGCTAGGAAGAGAAGCACAACGGCACTCATCTCCTTCATAGCAGATACGGTGTTAAAACAGCTGATACCCATTCGATATGATACTCAGAAACCTTGTATATGGACAAAAGGAGACAGAGGACGTACAAGAGAAGAGGCCTCCTAACCAGCGTGCCCAAAAGACACCCCCTTCTCCCCTGGGTGCCCAAGCTCTTAAACTGTAAGTTGCAGATCTCTTTTGCTTTACACAATCTTGACGATCACTTACTTGTTATCACTGATAAATTCCAGAATCTCCTGTTCTAACTTTAGTAGCATCATTCTATCCCTGTTAAGAAAAGAAAAAGGAAAAGGTCACTTTTAGAGACAGCGAAACACAGCTTTCTCTGCCTGGCACCCACCTCCCTGACACAGAGAAAAGTCACAAATACCTGGAGCAAGCAACACTATTAACCAGGTTTCACACATTTTCCTTCCACAGGAAGGAACTAAAAAAGCTCCACATTTTTTTCATATATAGCAAATTAATTGCCAGACTTTTTTTGATTTAAAGTAGTTGTTTTGCTAACAGTGCTTGGCTTTTGGTAATATTGAATCTCTGCTCTGCTGGAAGCTCCACTGGTAGAGACTCCAGCTTTGCTATTCCTGTGCCAGCATTTGGCTTGATTACATTTATTACTGACACAGCAGCATTTCCTTTAGGGGTTGGTATTTGACAATCATTTATAGAAAGGTTTTTAAAGCAATCAAGATTCTTTCCTGCTTGTATTCAAACAAATTATTTTTCCTCTTTCTCTCTCTCTGTAACACACAATTACGTGTTTTGATTGACTGCAGTATATAAAATTAGAGTTGCGCTTTTTGTTTCTACACTGCCCCAGCTCTAGTAATGCTCTCTGAATTCCAAAAACTAAAACACACTTTCAGGTACTTTCTGTAGTTGCTGTAGTCCCCCCTCCTCCCAAGGTACATGAATACATACATACATACACACACATGCACAGAAACACCACGGGTTTAAGAGTCAATCAAAGAAGCATTGGTCACCAGGTATTCTCTCCCTTCACTCCATCAGCAAGTTGTTTTACTGACTAGGGACCTACCGTGGGTTTTTTTTCAGTGTATTTACTAAAAACTCATGCAAATCTATTCCAGTGGAGTCTGTATATTCCTGGCTGGAATCTGAAACAACAACAGCAGCAGAACAAATTAACAAAACACTGCAAAAGAACAGACCAAAGGGAAGAGGTGTGTGTCTCAGTACACGTGTGAGGATGATGTTCCCACACTGCTGCCAGAGGAAATTCAGCCTCATTCTCAGCACCAACTAGTCACAATGGGAAGAGAGGAAGAAAAGCCTGCCTTGTTACAGAACTGCACTGGTTGAGATCCATTATCACCCAGGCTTGAGTACAGCTTCTAGCACAAGCTCTGACAGCAACCTCTAGGTCAAGTTTCTCAATCTGTACAACAGGGACCATAGACCCTCTCCCCAAGGTGCAGCAGGAGGATCATACCCTACAGGATGAGCACAAGGCCCCATGAGGAGGATGCCAGAGAGGGAGATCAGAGCAGTTCTTGGAAGGAACCGCCCCTAAAACCAACCACTCAGAGCACACTCAGGGTATTCCATGCAGGCGGCCCCTGTAAGTGTAATACACCACACTTTTGTTCAAGCAACTTCTGTACTTTTGACCCCGTAAGCTATTTACTTGGAAAGCCCCACTATCCCTGTTCTTCCCCTCTCCCCTCACCCTTTTTAATTTAAAAATAATTGCAGAAAAAACAGTAAGCAAAACTGAATGTGCACCAGTGCAGAATTGCTGTCTGTACATGGATTTAAGGTGCAAATTGCTCACCTGATTAAATGTGTATCTTTTAGCCATTTCTCTGCCCTAAAATCATACATTCAAGATCATACAGCAGAAACTTAGCTCACCTCCTTGCAACCTCACACCTTGCCACCTGTGGCAGGTTTTATAAAATCAAATCTAGACTGAAAGCAAGAGTCTATACACTGGGCACCTTCTTGGGTTTGCATCTGCACATTAAAAAAACCACCAGATCACTATAACTATGCAGGAAACCTGCAAGGCTGTTAGGGCACATGCCAATCTAGATAATCCCTCCTCCTCCCTCCCCATGCTTTGCTCCAGAGAGAATGCTATAAAAACGATACGTTCCTGTACAGCCATCAGCAGAGACAACCACCTTTCTGCCAACAACTGCACCACTGGCCAGCAGAATCCTCAAAGAGGGTAAGACAGGACCTGCCCAGTTCAAACGAGCCCCTGACCTCGAGACAGCATTTTCCTTGGTGCCTTTTCTTTGTTCTTGTCTTTTTCTTCTTTCTCAGCCCCATCTTTTGTGGACTTTTCCTCTTCCTTGTCAGAGGGACAGCTCACGTGCAACTGAATGATGTCCTGAAACAAAACAAACCAGGCTGGTCTGAATCACTGGATGCTCCCTGCAATCAATGCCACGGCTGGAGATGCCGCCAGTGAGAAAAGCATCATGGAAAGGCAGGGGATTCAGGTTGCAGATCTGAGACATTTCCTAAGAGTGTCCATTCTGAGAGCAGAGAAAATGCTTTCTTGCCTCACCCACCTCCCAGTGAGAAGCCTTTGGCTGGCTCTGAGGGAACTCAACAGCATTTATAGGATCATAGAATCACAGAATGGTTTGGGTTGGAAGGGACCTTAAAGATCATCTAGTTCCAACCCCCTGCCCTGAGCAGGGACACTTCCCACCAGACCAGGTTGCTCAAAGCCCCGTCCAACCTGCCCTTGAACCCCTCCAGGGATGGGGGAGACTTCTCTGGGCAACCTGGGCCAGTGCCTCACCACCTTCACCCGAAAGACTTCTTCCTAATATCTAATCTAAATTTCTCCTGTTTCAGTTTAAAACCGCTCCCCCTTGTCCTTTTGCTAAACTCCCTCATAAAGGCTTAGAAGGCCATGTACCCTATTCACCATAAGGGTGAGGTGGCCTGGGCAGCCCTGGCACAGGTTTGTCCTTGTCCTTGGAAAGTGGTGTGGAGGTCTCTGATCCAGCACCTGAGCTGGTGCCTCTGCACGGTGTGGTGCTATGTCAGCATGACAAAGATGGGCTGTAGCCAGCCACAACCTGCTCTACAGTGAGCCAGCTCTGATCTCTCCACACTGTGCGTACCCTCCTGCATCTCCAAAGCTTGTGTGGGCAGAGAAATCTCAACCCATCCGCTTGTGTCGGGGCAGAGGTTCTCAGCACCCCCCTGACTGCTGCCCACCTTCCAGCTTCAGCTTCTCTATCACTGCCCCCAGTGCCCACAACAGGGATCGTGTCTGCAGGGATTGTCTCTTCTTCACGAGCTGGCTGTTTTTGCTCACTGCAGCCTGAGTTGCAAGGGAAGGGCTTGTACAAAAACTTCCTTCCCGTGGCCAAAATGCCCAGGGGCTTTGTGAAGGCAAAATGCTGTTCCATTTTGGGGGGCAGAAGCCTGCACAACATGAGGAGTTGTGGGTGCCCAGGGAGTGGATGCAGATGATTCCTTGTGACCGTACACATGGGAGAAGTGCTCAGAGGCACAATAGCTCCCTTCAAAAGCAGTCTCTTGTGGGAAATTCTTGGCTCTCAAAGGCACAAGCCCAGGACAGGACATCATTTCTAGCAAGACATGGATTTTCTTCCACAATCCACAGTGTGTCTCATTCTAGACCTACCTGGGACTCCAGCAGCCCATCTACAAAGGGACTAGACGATTCTTCACATACAGCCAGACTCCTGACCAGTTTAAGCTTTGAATTAGACTGGAGAAGGAAAAGAAAGACTATTGTTAAGACACCTCAGCCAAACCAAACAAACTTAAATTCATGCCGCTCCATTACCAAGCCACTCCTGCAGTCATTGTTAATTAAATTGCTAAAAAGGAGGACCACCAAACCAGCTTCTTGCAGCAAACAGGCATATGCAAAGTCTTGGAGTCCTAGAGCAAATCAGTTATTTTCTTCCTTCAGTCTTTGATTAGGATTTGAACCAACCAGATTTTAGGTGAGAAAGCTCACCGTCTTAACTCATGCACTCTTTGATCTCTTCAGCCAGAGCAATTCCAACCTCTCCCCTACTCACCTGGCAAGAATTAAAACCATTAACAAAGGATATGGCTGAAACCAACTATTTTATTGTTTTTTAAGATGTGAAGATTGTTACTGTTCTTAATCAAAAGGCCATCATTCCATTTACACCTTGCCTGCCTGACCTGATGACTTTGGTTATTTTGGGTAATGTAGGAGCGCTTAGAGAAAACGCTTACATTGAAACCTGCACGTTCAGGACTCTTGGTAAGCTGACTCACTTGGGTGACAAATAGGAAAAAAACTATCAACCAGTCACATGAGATTTCAGGCAGGATCAACAATTTGGAGAAATGCCCGAGATACACAGACACGTGTTCTGCTCCAGGTATGGCCACAGCAGGAACTGGAACTGCAGCCTGTTCCAGTACGGCACAGAATCCTGGCTTTTAAGACCAAACCACTAGAATAATTTTTTTCTGAACCATCATGTGCTGCGTGTTGCTTCTGGAGACAGGGGAGACTTGAGAGTATCATCCTAAGGTTGGGATCAGGACTCGGCTCAGCAAGGCCAAAAGAATAACGGGATGTCATACCTTGGCTCTTTTTCTGGCATGTCCATGACTTGAAGTTCGTCTCTGTGGAGAAAGGAATGAGAAGGCAAGAAGCTTAAGCTGAATGTGTACACTGTAAATGGCATTTGCTGTGCAAGGCAGCACAACACTGAGCACGTACAATGATTCTGAAGAAAATCTCTACCCGACAGCAACGGAAGCATGTACAAACAGGAAGACCTGGAGAGCTGTCCCATCAGGCTCCAGGTGGGCAAAAACTGCTTAAGAGCTTAGGAAACTTCCTGTGGATTAGACCCAGTTCCTCTGTTTCTGAGAGAACCAGCACAACTGTGGAATCTCACGGCACACAGGTGAAGGCGCACAACACAAGTGGGAAAATTAGAAGTATTCTACCATTCCTGGGACATGAAGGGTGTTCTAACATAGTGGATCATGAGAGACACACTGCTACTCCGATTTAAGGGACACTGAGTCATCTGTCATCCCTACCTTCTAAGAAACCTTTCCCCACTCCACATTACAAAGTGACCAAAGCCAGGCTCTTTCTGAGGAACACTGGTGTCTGCCCAGGCAGTGGTTCAACAAATCTGGGACCAGCCACCAGCTTTCAACACAGAAGCACCCAGCAGTTGTTGAAGGTGGGCATTTCTTCAAGGCCAACATTAAGCCAAAAGCACACGCGACAGGAGAGCAGAGCAGCAGGAATGAGTCCCAGCGCCTTCCAAATGATGCTTGCACAGCTTTTTTTTTTGTTTTTGTTTTTGTTTTTTTGTTTTTTCCCTTGCTGAAATGAAATCACAGAACATTCACTTCCTATGTGGGCATTTTTAACAATAGCAAAGCAATGGCCAAGCAACATTCCTGAAACCAAGCTCTTCCTAGGATGCCTTCACTTCACATTAAGTCATTAACTGATCCTTAGGTCAAAGAAAGGAATAAGAGGGAGGTAACAGCCATGGGACTAGAACGTGGGGGCTGAGCACAAATGCCCCCAGGAGCGCATCAGTCTCTTTTTCTCCCAGGGTCAAGGAATATTTAAATTATTTCACTCTGAGCAGAAAAAGGTTCAGCTCAAGAGGAAAAGAGCAGCCTGTGAACAACAGTCTGTACAGCACGGTATCCCCATGGGAGGTGGTGGCACAGGCTTAGGCGCCTTTCAGAAGGGACAACAACCAAACAACCAGCTTGGGTTTGCCAAGTGGAAGGAGAGGGCCCAGCTCCACGAGCTGGTGGGACAATCCACGTGTCTGCACACTTACCTGAGATTCCTGGCGCACGCTGACCTCCTCCCCCCCATCCTTCTCCAGCTCCTCCTTGCTCGGTGACCTGGATACATATTTGGTTTTGTTCACAGATTCCTCAACCACCCTTTTTTCAGACTCCTTCATTATTTCCAGAGACTCCTGTGTTGTGTTGCTGTTTGACATCTTCAGAGCCCTACAACGTAGCAAGGGGCACCTGCCAGAAGAGGTGACAGAACGGGTAGAAGGGAGTCAGGGGGTGGAGACAGTTTCTATCTGGAACACAAATTCTTGCACATAGAGATTGTAACTTCCTTGTAAGTAGTCTTGTGTACAACAACCCCAAACCAAGCACTGCAATCACAGCCCACCCACTCACCCCCTGGCTTGAGGGGACCTTGCAGGAGCTCCATCTTTCTCACCAGGACTCTGGAGACACCAGCGGAGATGAATAAAGCCTCTGAGCTATACAGAGGATCCCAGTGCAGGCACTCTGCCCTCAAACTTCTTGGATGCGAGGGAGACATTGAGGGTAGTCCTCATGTAAACGTCCAGAGGCAGGGAATTCAGCAGGTGAAATACCCTCAAGCACCCAGAGGAGGCGCACTCTGCCCCAGGACCAGCAACAACCAAAAATCGGCATTTTTTTCCCCCAACCCCAGCCCAATCCTCGCAATTTGTCAAATCTTCAGTGAGAAAA
This sequence comes from Arenaria interpres, assembly GCA_013399435.1. Classification (NCBI taxonomy): domain Eukaryota; kingdom Metazoa; phylum Chordata; class Aves; order Charadriiformes; family Scolopacidae; genus Arenaria; species Arenaria interpres. The sequence goes on along the minus strand of VXAK01000506.1, from coordinate 74,034 downwards.
CAGCCCCATAACCAAGACATTGTTCTGGCTCTTCCTGGGAAATAACACAATCCCTGTTATCTTCTCTCTAGCTGCCTATGGGTAGATACTTCAGGAAAAGTGGGGGTCAGACAGTAACAGTCAAATTATAGATTAAGACCAAAAAATAATGCTTCCTGACAAAGTCGTGTATAATTGCTTCCTTTTGATTAGTAAGAACACAGGCAGCCCACAGAGTCCCTGAGGCCACCTCTGAATTGGAGCAGAATCTAGAGAAGGCAGCAACATGTGCCTCAGTCTGCCGAGTCTTAAACAGGAGCAATGAACGTGTCACACACCCATTTGTCAAATTAAGTGTTAATTCCAAAACGATTGCCTAGAACTGAACTGTCAGCCCTCCCAGCTGACTCAAAGCAGGTCTCTTTGAGCTCGAGCACGGGCTAAACCAGCTTATGTAGGACCCAGGAGGGATTCAGGTACCAAAAAACATGTTTACTGTAGAGATGCTGCCTGCACAAAGCCCAGTGTGTGTCCTGTGACAGATGAGGAGGCTGGATAAAGGCAGGAGAAAAGGCAGGCCCAGCAAGACAAGTTTCCAAAAAAAATAAAGGGGAAGCCTAAATTTGAGAGAGGCTCAAACAAAAGGCCTGGGCACTGGAAAACACAGCTGACATTTAACAACTTGTTTTATTAATTACTTTGGCAGAACACGGCTGAAAAAGAGTCAGATCTCAAAGAGATTTATCAGCTCTTGGCTCTGCATGGGAACTGCTAATATTCATTAACTAATTCATCCTCATTCCTCCTTAATTTGAGGGGTTGCTGAACATAAAACACGTATTTGATTCTTATTGCAGCTTCTGGAATCGGTTCCAGATACAGAAAGCAAGAAAGCGCAATCAACTGCTTTTAGTTCCTGGATTCTCACAGGGATTTGTAACAAACTCATGGGCAAAGACCCTGCTGTGAACTGAAAATGCCGTGTTATAGGCAAACCCCCGGGGTGGGGGGGGGACACAGAACCACCCTGCAAATGTGCCTGGGAGGTGCCAGCACTGCACTGGGTCAGAGCAAGAGGACAGGACAGGACACTTACTGACAAAAGGGGAAACCTTCACTTTCCTCCACACTTATCACTGCCTCTTACAGATTTCTGATGAGCTTTTCCACAGCAGTAAGGCTCATCACTGTCAGTTCAGAGTCACAGATGGGAGAACCAGGAAAGGAAAAAGTTACTTAAACCAAGACCTTGAGTAAATGGCACCTTGATGTTGTGTGGGAAATACGCCCGTTGACCCCAGAAAATTCATGGAAAAAGGGTTCAGGGAAAGCAAAAAAAGCTGGCATGAATGAAGCTGACAGGGTGCTCTGTTTGATTGATGCACAGGAACCATTACGTTTCAAGATAGACACATCTATCTGTAGGAGAGTGAGCATGGATGCGCGTTGCTATAGACAAGCAGATACATCCCAGCACTGGATGAAAACAAGGTATTTCTCACTAGAGAGAACTGCTGGAAGAACCCAGCCAGTGCTCACATGTTCGCTCTGGAGCTGGAAGGTTACAAGAAACCCAGTGTTAATTCCATAGACAACTTTCTACGCAGCACACCTGAACAAGGTTTAACAAGGCCAAGGGCCCTGTCCAGCCCTTGGGTCACAACAACCCCACGGATGCTTCAGGCTGGGGAAGAGTGGCTGGAGCTCCGGAGGAAAAGGATCTGGGGGTGTTGGTCACCAACCAGCTGAAGATGAGTCAAGTGTGCCCAGGTGGCCAAGAAGGCCACCACCATCCTGGCCTATATCAGGAATAGTGTGGCCAGAAGGACTGGGGCAGTGACCGTCCCCCTGTACTGGGCACTGGTGAGGCCCCACCTTGAGGCCTGTGTCCAGTTTTGGACCCCTAACTCCAAGAAAGACATTGAGGTGCTGGAGCTTGTCCAGAGAAGGGCAATGGAGCTGGCAAGGAGTCTGGAGCACAAGTCTTGTGAGGAGCGGCTGTGGGAGCTGGGGGTGTTCAGCCTGGAGAATAGGAAGCTGAGGGGAGACCTTATTGCTCTCTACAACTCCCTGAAAGGAGGGTGTAGAGAGGTGGGGGTCGGTCTCTTCTCCCAGGTCACAGGCGACAGGACTAGAGGAAATGGCCTCAAGTTACGCCAGGGGAGGTTCAGGCTGGATATTAGGAAGCATTTTTTCACCGAAAGGGTTATCAGACATTGGAATGGGCTGCCCAGGGAGGTGGTTGAGGCACCATCCCTGGAGGTGTTCAAAAGACGGGTTGATGTGGTGCTGGGAGATACGGTTTAGTGACGGTGTTCCTTTTTGTTTGTTGTGTGGGTGTTTATTTTTGTCAAAATTAGGTTGATGGTTGGACAAGATGATCTTTAAGGTCCCTTCCAACCTAGAAGATTCTGTGATCATAGAATGGTTTGGGTTGGAAGGGATCTTAGAGATCATCTAGTTCTATCCCCCACCAGACCAGGTTGCTCAAAGCCCCGTCCAACCTGGCCTTGAACCCCTCCAGGATGGGGCAGCCACAGCTTCTCTGGGCAACCTGGGCCAGGCTCTCATCACTCTCACAGCAAATTTCTTCCTGAGATCTCATCTCACTCTCCTGTCTTTTAGTTTAAAACCGTTCCCCCTTGTCCTACAGCTCCACTCCCTGATCACGAGGCCCGCCCCAGCTTTCCTGGAGCCCCTTTAGGAACTGGTAGGGGCTCTAAGGTCTCCCCAGAGCTTTCTCCTTCACTTTCTGCTCCCTGCCCCTTCCTGGCAGTCCCATGGGACATAACGCAGCACCACGGATGATCCCACTAGCGTCCCCTGGAGCATCCCTGCAAGGAAGCAGCTTCCTTTGGGCATCACTGAGGCATCCATTCTCCAGCTGTGAGAGTCCATCCTTCATCCCAGCAGGCTAGGTATCCAGCAGTTGCCAACAGAATCCTGCAATCAGGCTCCCAGGTTTATAGCAAGCATGGGGCGGTGAGCCTGCTTCCTGAGCCTCCAGCAGGATCTAGGTCAGAAAAGGAAAAGGGAACAGTTGCTCGATTTGCACGCCCCCCTCCTTAGCGGGAGTCTGGATTATCTGGGGAGTGAAGCCGGTAAACTCTGCCCCCATGCTCCTCAAAATGTCCCAACACTGTAGGAAATTGCTCCAGCCTCACGCCCAGGCCAAGGGGTGGCTTGTGAATGATCCAGGAGGACCTGTAGGAGATTTGGGGAAGGGAGGCAGAAGGATGCACCTGAACTGCATCCCACCACCACTTATCTAAAGGGGAATTTCCACACTAAAATAAGAGCAGGTTTTGTACGGCTCATTCTCTTTGCAACTGCCACTCTATAACAAGTTTTTAGCCCCAAGCCAAGCACCTCAGTCAAATTTGAGAAGGGTAACCGGGATCTTTTCTCATCATACTGCAGTGTAACTTCAGCATCACAGCAAAGGGAGTATCATCAGTTTTCCCTCTCCTCTTCCAGAAAAGATGACTCAGAGACACTGAATTGACATTTGTAGGCTGTCCCATCCTGATAAAGCTTCCGTCCCTGACAGCAGTCCTCCAGGATATTTCTCTGCACATAAAATTCAAAGATACATGCGCTGCTAGTACTTCCCAACAGCAACGCCTGCAAGAGGAGGTTTCCTTTCTGTATGAATGAATCAGCCCTGCTCCCCCCGGACTGCTGTGGGACGCAGCAAGGGGGTGGCAGACGTGATCCACTGTGACAGACAGTGGCTTGCAGAGAACGTGGAAGTTCAGAGGACTTGGTGGGGTGGGAGGGACCAAGCTGTGCCTTCCCAGGGAGAGGAAAAGATGACACAGATGCAACATTAGGGAAGCCACAAAAATCTGTGTCAGAAAAAAAGAGAACAATGGAGTGACAGAAGGTGGGGAAGCTGCCACTGAGGTTTTGGTTTGGGCCTGGAAGCCAGTTGAGGCAGTGACAGGGTGAACACTGTCCCTGCTGGCCAAGGGCCGGGGGAAGGGGTAGCCAGGACAGATTTACACCCTCCTCTTCACCCCAAAGGGGAACACTGAATTCTAGTCCTCCTGCCTTCCTGTTTGGTGCTATCTGCAGCTGCCAAGCCATGACAATGCAGGCAGCAGCTGGCCCTGGTGAGGCAGGGAATAAAAGCAAGAAACTTCTGCATTTACAGTTAGGATGGATCCAGCAGCAAATCTGGGGAAGACAGGAAGCCATCTGCTAAATACACTCTTCCTGGTCTTGTTTCTTAGAGTGCAGACATGCTCCTTTGAGGTAAATGAGGGTTCAGAGGAGACATATGGCTGCCAGGCAGAGGAGCTGCCTACACGCATGCTCCTCTGCTGCAATGGGATAAAGGTATCTGAGGTGCATTGTCCCACCATGGATCAGAGTTAAGCTACCTCTAAGTTTGCAGGTGGAAAGGAAATAAGCGTGAGTGCATGGCCACAGAAGCAAATTTTCATGCTTACAGCCTTCAGCCTTCATAATTTGCTTCAAAGACAAGAGTCTTGACTCACTCCCCCTCCATCTCCTCCTTTGGTTATTAACAGATTCTTTTTTTTGTTTTCTGAGACTCACTCCAAAAAGCATTCAACAGAGCAGAGTAAACGCATTATCAGACTCAGCCCAGGTCATAAACGTTAATGGAACGGAGTTTTTGCCACAGAGAAGCCTCACTGCCGAGAAGAAATCCTGACACCCTGACATAGCCATAACCACAGCGGCTTTCTCCATCCTCAGGCTGGTTACAAAATATAAAGAAAGCACATTTAGAAACAAAACACATCCAATCACATGCGAAGAAGGGTAAGGTGCTCTGAGGGCTCAGAAATAAATGTCCCGAGGCTGGTGATTCACTGGCGGGCAGGACAGTCCCCACTGCTCTGACGGACAATCAAAGTCAGTTCTGAGCACTGGGAGAACCGGGCAGGAAGAGCTGGTCCAGCCTGATGGAGGTTTTGCTGGTGCAGCTGGTAACTAAAACCAAGAAACAAGGCTGTAAGAGGGATGGGGGAAAGCAGTGGCCTCTTCCCAGCATTGGAGTGTTTCACTTCAGCCCTCTGTGTAAGGCATCAGCATCATACATCATTGAGTAAGTACCTCCTGCAAGGTTAAACGATGATGCTCTAATGAACAATTTGCTCATTGGGTTCCAGGTCAACCAATGGGAAGCGCAGCTCCATGGCAACAGGCTCTATCACCAGGAGCAACCAGACAAGTTTCGGGGGTGATTTAGATTCCCCCTCCTCGCTCCCCTTCCCAAGCGCAGTGTCTGCTGTAAGAAAAGGTTTTCACAGGAAGAAGCGGAGGCGGTGAGGTGGAGGGTGCTGCAAATTCAAGGCATTAAAGCCTCCTCAGTTCTACTGACTCCGACAGGCAGTGCAGTGCTCACTCTGCACCGAGGCATCTTCACAGAGGCTTTTGTCTTCTCCTTTTCTGCCAGGGCACAGCAGCTGGTAAAATTTTTGCTGTGTTAAAGCATACCTACCAGATGCAACAAGAAGCTGCAATGAAAGGCTTTGCCAGCAGGACCAACAAAGGCCACATAGCTCCTGAAGCATCTCCCTCCCAGGCTCCTTGTGGGAGTCCCAGTCTACTCTGCAAAATGTAAGTGCCTGCCCAGTGCTGACGGGGGTGTCCCATGAAAAGTCTGCAGCCTCAGCTCAAAAACAAACAGGGAAAGAGCCTTTCGAGCACCCTCCTTTTCTCTCCTGCTGGAGAAAACAGCTCCATGTCAGAGGTAACGAGCTTGAGAACAAGCACCTGGTTCAGTGAGAAAACCCCAAAACCTCACTCCTGAACACCCCCAGGCTGCGACTGTCTCAGCCAAAGAAGCCACCTCTCCCCAGTTCTCTCCATTGTTTATTTTTTTAATTATCAGCTGAAGAGAGGGGTTTAATTTCTTACTACCACACAGTTCCTATAAAACCTAGCAAAAAAACCAAACCAAACCAGGAGGCCAGATGTATTTGACTGCACAGTGAATGGGCTCCCAGTGCTTAGTCACTGCTTTAAATCTTAATTCCACCCCCACATTACATCAAAGAGGTGAAATTATGATGCAGATGGAAGGGTTTCACTTCAGGTGGAAAAGGGGGAAATAACCTCATATGAATAAGGAGACAGGAAATGCAGGTGAGACTGAAAGCCCTCTAAATTAATTCTGCAGAATATCAAGAGGTCTCCAACACATCCCTCCCAGGTAATTCCAAGGAGGGTGAGACACCAGTTAAATTGCCTTCATCTACAACCAACGAAAGCCCCCAGATCGAGCTCTACCTCACATTTGCTGAGCAAACGCTGCAGCAGCTTAAGGTGCTTGTGGCTCCCCGGGCTGTTCACGTAACATTGGTGCTGTAAAGGCAGAGAATCCCTTTGGAGGGGCCCATCTCTGCCCCTCAGGAGAGCCACTGCCCACATCGTTCTGAGGGGCTTCAGCCCAGGGGCTACCGGGCCTGTTCTACCGTCCGTAACTGCCAGGAAGCGGCTGGTGTTTGCAACAGCCCAGCCCTGGTGGCCACGGTTCACGTTCAAGACTCCAGCTGAATGTAGGAATCGAAGTATGGGGAAGATATGTAATCCTAGAGCTCTTCTTCATTTCAAATAGCTTTAAAAAGACTGTTCCCTAGTACAAGTGCAGTCAGCCCTGTTAAATAGCACAATAGCCAGTAGGTGTGGTATGGGAAGTATCTGAATTATCATCATGGCAGTAGTTCTGTTATGCACTACACACATGGATTTCATTATGTAGAACATCTCAAAACACAAGATACTTTCAGGGAAAAAAAAAAAAAAAAATCAGTTATTTTGTTACCTCCCTCAATCAATGCAAATACGAAAATCAGGATACGTGTCAACTTGCTATTACTGTCCTCATAGAGTGTGACACAAGTGGTGTCAGGGCTGCCAAAATCATCTTCAGGCGATACACAGGAATTAAACGTGCCAGAACAATAAAGGCACACTGGCATCTGAGGAAAGAGAGAATCAAAAAGATACAGCACGCTTTGCCCGTGGGCTTTGAAAAGCCAAACTTTTTAAGAGCCTGCCATTTCCACCTGGATGCAACTCAGGGTTTCTATCCGGAACACTGCTGTCACAGCCAAGTCTGTCCCCTAGAAAGGCAGGACACACACCAGTGCCATGCCCCTTCCAGCACTGCCTCGGGATGGACCGGTCAATGCTGAGGACTCATTGAACATTTGACAAATGGCACTCTCACGCTGGCACCTCTGCGGGGCTGGTTTGCTTTCCTCACCTTTGTGAATTACCTGCTCTAAGGACTGTAGTTCATCAAAATAAGAAGCAGCACCACAATCCCCAGGCAGGCACCGAAGCAATGAGAATGCAGCAGGACCTCCCTTGGCAAAGCCCTTGGGACCACATCGCCCTGGGGGTGGGTAACATCTTCATTACCGCAGCCTGAGAGCTGCTGCTAAAACAACACATCTTGCCTAGACACAATGGAGTAGTCTTCACTGATACTGAGTATTTCAGCAGAAGATAAAACAAAAAGGATCACTTAAATGAAAATACACAAGGCAGAGCAGCTGTCTGACGGGAGCACACAGCAGAGGTAATTGCCTGCCATGCAGACAAGCTCCAGGCAGCAGGAGGAAGGTTCCACCACACAAGTTCCATTGCACCAAACAATCAGGAAAATGCCACTTTAACTGTCATAGTTGCTTTTCATTTCATCATCAACACGAACATCTGGGCCTAAGACAGAAACTTCATCAGATCTTGTAACACATGCAGCGTGGTACCCTGGGCATTGAAGGCAGAGGTCCTTTTAGGAGTGGAAGAGGTGTTCACTCTTCCCTGCGAGGGAAGGAAACAGAAGACGCTGTTGAACCATGTCTGAAACATGAATGTGTCCAGCCACCTACCCAGTGTCTCCACATGCTCTGCGGGGATTCTGCAGTCTGTAATCTGGTGCCTAATTTGTAATCTGGTACCTGTTGTGTGGAGAGCCCTCTTGTGGGAGCAAAAGCTCATGGTAGAACCCTTTGCACTTGTCTCAGGACAGAAAAATTCAATGCAGAACAATTATTTACTTTCCCCCTCCAAATTCCAGATGTTCCCACTCAAGACAGGTCTCTGCTTCTTGTCCCAAAGGCCGCACTGGTGTTTTTGTGCAACTTAAATTGCTTGCTGTCATGTCAGAGGTGGCTGAATTTCAGCAAGAAAGGAGATAACTTCCATTCATAACAGAGCCTGATCCTTCAGAAAGGGAGAAAGTATCAAACCGAGGAAGGATTCCCTACTATACCTCAGAGGGTATCCCAGTATACCAAGCATGTGCCGCCATCCCCAGGTATAATGCTCGGAAACATCCTTGCCACACAAACCACCATGGAGGGGAGAAATTATTTATGTAAGTGAAGTAACACAGATTCTGTTCATTTGCCAGGAATATGAAGGTGGCACCGTGCACTGCATCACCCTGCCAGCTGCCACCACCAAGTCAGTTGAGAGACAACCAAAGGAAAACACCAAAAACCAAAGGAAGAGTATGTTGGATTTTTTTTTCCCTAGACATGAAAACTGCTGACTGGGTGCAATATGCCTGACAGGAAACTCCAATGTAGAGTTGACCGATGTGTTCAGAGAATCCATCTTGGTCACCTGCATATTGAGGTCCTTTCTTTTTACTCCTAAAGCAGTCTATATGCTATAAAAGATAAGAGGTCCCATCTCATTTCTGCTGCAAAAAGTTGACAACACAGAAAGGTGGCAATTGTTGGATTGAGGCATGCTGGAGATCTCCTGGGGAAGATAGTTCAGCAGCAAAGCCAGAGGCTGTAAAGATCCCCAGATCCCACTGAAAGCCTCCTCCCCATCCTGACTAGGCTTCCTGCTCGATTTTTGATGCATGCTTCCTTTTTATATGCACCGAGAGGAGAAAATGGCATGTGGCGGGAGGCAGCACATGAAGATGCAAGTAAGCAACCATGACAAATGGTTTAAATCAGTTTAAAATAATGTATCTGTTATCGAATGTTACAGCACCATGCACCGGAATAGCTTTTATGTTCAAGTGCCCTGCCAAGGACAGTAGAACCGAGTTCTACTTGCAGTGCCATCGAGAGCGGTGCCTCCTCCGTCTCACCATTGAGGCACCTCAATACCAGCTCTTTGCGAGACAGTTTATTTGCACTTCAAGCCCTCTAGTGCCCGAGCTGGAACGAACAGACTCAATCCACAGCCCAGTACATTCTTTGCTGCTCTACAGCGCTTCTGGGTACAAAAAAAAAATAATCTCTTAAGCACTTTGAACTGGATGGGCAAACTTTGCTTACACCTATTTTGCAGGCGTGGAAAAGGAGACTCAGAGAATTGGCATGCCTCCCAGCAGCTGACAGTTGAACAGACAGGACAAGACCAGGAGAAAGGAAACTACTGCACAAATACCACAGGAGGGTTTGCAATGAAAGAGAGTTCAAGCGATACTGAAGAGAAGTGGGTTTAAACAGTTTGAGCCTTAAAAGTTCTCTTAGCCTGAAGTTCACAGCACTAATGGCCATCTTCAGTCCTTCTGCTCTCCCCTTTGTTAAGCTTAATGGGATATTATTTGTTTGATGTTAAAAACAAACAAAAAAACCCACCCCAAAACAGTGATGCTGGTTTTTTTTTTCCTTTTATTTTGGGACCTGCAGTGAAGCCAAGTGAGAACCCCCTCACCCCTTGTTTACAAAATCTGGGGGAGGAAAAAACTCAACAAATCAGCCAACAGTTAAAAAGTGAAAGGATCACAGAAGCCATCAACTTAAAGAGTTCTGGAGAAGGAAGGGCTTATATTCAGTCCAAACATAGTGCTTGTAAATCTTTGTGGACAGTTCCTCTGAGGGTCCCCAGGCAGAAGGATGGGAGAAAGAAAAGATAAATCTGAGATGAGAACCTCCTCATCAGAGATTTCCCTTCTCCATTTCACACTGGTTTTCCTTTCCCCATCGCAAGCTATTCATGTGTTCAGCTGAGGACCAGGGAACTGCTCCTCTGACGTCAAAGCAGTTTCCCAGCAACAATTAATGAGGGCTGTCCACCACAGGGGTTTCCTGAAAAGCTAGCAAGGAATTATATCCACCTACTTTCTACAGCATCAAGATGCAATAGGACAGCATTGAACAGGAACTTCTGTTAACCCTTCCAAGGCTCAGAGGAAAACCCTGTCACAGTTCCCACTAACACACGTTCTAATGCTTTCTGAGAACTCCAAGCAGAATTCCTTCCACCCGAACCCATCCATCATGAAATTCCACAGCAGGTAGGAGACACCTTGTAGATATGGAGGTGGTAACCAGGCTTGGGAAAAACGTACGACATTAGAAATAGCTGTTATCCTCTGGCTGGCATGCTCCTCTTGTACTGTGCCTGCGTCAGGCAGAAGCAGAAAGAGTAAAAAGCTGGCTGAGAGCAGGGTATTCCCCAGCCCAGCTTCCCATTCCTGAGCTGACCTGGGCTGGCAAAGCAGATCCTCAAACCTTACTAATCTGACCCAAAGCATTCCAGCTCCTGGCAAACCTACCTGGGAGGAAAGCAAAAAGTAGGGCTGCTATCCATATCCCCCTTTCTGTTTTCAGGGCTGATGCTCCTGATTCTCACCATGCTGGCAGAGGATTCCAAGCCACTGACGCTAAGTAGCCAAGGGGTACGCAGCAAATATAAGACACCATGGCTGTTTTCCAGGTGGGATCCAGAAATTTATTTGATCCTTGAACACAGCAAGAAACTATTAGAAGAAAAAAAATCAACAACTTTTACCTGCCAGCTGTGAAAGTTGGACTTCAGACAGAAGGGGGAGTGTGAAGAGTGGATTAAGGTATTGCCCTTCCCACAGCCTTCCCCTGCCCAAGTGTCACCAGTCACTGCAGCAGCCTTTGCTGCTGTTTGCAGATCCTCAAGCCACAGGTGATGCTTCCACTTTAAATAAGCATTTAAAAGACACAAAGGGAAAGGAAGTAATTCCAATGCACCTGAAGGAAGATCCTGTGGTATGGTAACTGGCTAATACCTCAAGCCCAAGAAAACCAGCTCTTAGCACTAGATCTCAAATGAAGGGAGCATCATTTCCAGTATCTTGTTTTTCAGACTGTATGATGAACATATGTGAGAAGGAGTTAAAGGTAATCCAAATTCCTGATTCCACTAAAACCAAACCCAATTCAGACATAGGTTTAAAATAATTTTAAGATGTGGGTAATACATAGGTGAACACAAATATAGTCCCTACACTACACCAAATTGCATAAGCTAACCTGAAAATGTCATATGCCACACAGTCAATTAACTAGTCAACATTTCTCATCAACTAACCAGCTTCCACCAAATAAATCCTTTGAAGTATAACCCAGCAGAAAAGCAGGGAGTATTTTGTCTTTGCAAAATAAACAGAAACTACCCAGGAGCAAGCTGCATAAACACCAAGCTAAGACACAAGAAGAACCCATGAGACTGTCACGGGGAATCCTTAATGACATGAAAGAGCGCAGTGTGCTATCGGGGATTCCCCCGTCTCCTGTCGGTGCATCCCCAGCATCACAAAGAGAGGAAGGAGAAAGCTCACCACACACTCTCAAGTCTTGAATGGGATCACAGAGCCACATATTCATTTTAGTACAGTACCATTTTAAATTAACCCCATCAAGCAGCAGAAATCCTGTCATTTACTTACCGGAGGTGAATGGTGTCAGGTCCCCATCCCTGAAACACTCGCTTGCATTTACTCCTACACTGTATTTTGCATGGTGGGGGTATGAGGAGAGGAAAAGAAAAGTCTCTGGTCAATCTTTCTCAAGCCCAAAATAATTGAAGACTTACTCTAAAAATAAACTCACCGCAGTGGTTTTGCACTCTCAGCAGGTCATCTGTTTCCTGATTTCAACAGAGGCTTCATTGCCACAACCAGTTCAAGAGGAATTTTGCCAAGATAATATTGCTTCTTAGAAGCCCCCGCCAGCTCTCAACCCTGAATAAAACGCTAGCGATCTTTGCTGCTGCTACAGCAAAGCTAATTGCTCTGACAAGCAGCTCTGAAGCAAAGCAGAGCCCAGCTGTCGAGAGGGATGTCAGAGAGAGCTCTGCCAATAGCCACATGCACCCCCCTCCTGCTCTAATTCAAACACTTCAATGGAACTGCCTCCGCACAGCCCGCGACGGCTTTAAAGACACAGCATATTCCCCTGCCAGGCACCGGAGCAACACAAATCTCAGTGCCGGTGCAAAGAAGAGATATTGCAGCGAACATCAGCATCTTCCATAAGAACTCAAGTGTCAAGAAGGACAGGGAACTACTGGAAAGAGTCCAGTGGAGGCTATGAAGATGATCAAAGGAATGGAGCACCCCTCTCATTAGGAAAGGCTGAGAGACCTGGGGCTGTTCAGCCTGGAGAAGGCTGAGAGGGGATCTCATCAATATCTAAAGGGCAGGTGTCAAGAGCATGGGGTCGGGCTCTTCTCAGTGGTGCCTGGAGACAGGACAAGGGGCAACGGGCACAAACTGGAACACGGGAAGTTCCGTCTGAACATGTGGAAAAAACATCTTTCCTGTGAGGGTGGCAGAGCCCTGGAAGAGGCTGCCAGGAGAGGGTGTGGGGTCTCCTGCTCTGGAGATACTCAAAACCCGCCTGGACACATCCAACCTGCTGTGGGTGACCCTGCTCTGGCAGGGGGTTGGACTAAATGATCTCCAGAGATCCCTTCAACCCCTACAATTCTGCGATTCTGTGAAACCCACCCCAGTGGGTGCCCCAAGGTTCTAGAGAACCCGAAAGGAACGACAGAGGGGCAAGACAGACAGGGGGTAATAAGACAGAAGTCACTTGCAGTGCTATACTAGTGTTTTCAAGTGGAGGGCCACAATTAATCGACTCCCACATTGGCTGAACACAAATGTTCCATGGATGTTATATGAGATTTCTCCATCAGGAGGTGCAAGGAAGCCAGATCCTAGGGATTCAAGTTCCTTTTATGACTCCATTTCTGGCCACTTCAAGTTCTTTCCTCCCGATTCTGCAAAGAACTTTTAAAATGCAGGTTCCTGTCCAAGGAAACTGACCCATGAGAACCAGTCACCGCTGTCTAAGCGGGGCATCCTTGTAGGATGAGGGCCTTCAGCTGAGCTCATGGGCACTGCTGTGACAGTTTCTCAGTCTGTGGCAGAGCAAGCGCAGCGAGCCCTCAGAGGCAGCAAGTTACTGCATTTGCAAGAGCTCCATGGATGACCCAACAGGAAACTGGTCTGGGTTCAGTGAAATTTCATTAGTTTCATGAATTCATGAAATCGGTGTCCCCCTGGCAGAAAGCACATGCTCAGAGTGACTCCCTGTGGCAGCTGAACCCAACAAAGCTGCAAGATTCAGACAGAGATGAGGTCAACAACTCAGCATCAGGGTTTTTCCCTAACTCATCTATTTTGGGTTTGTTTATTCCTGTCACCTAGCGCCCAGGCAGGCCCCTCCCATTACAAACCTGGAGTTCTGACCCCTGAAGAAGTTCTGGCTGCTTCTTTGCAAATAAAGCAGCAGCAGGACAGGACAGAGGGGTTCAGGTCCAGTAGCAGCACTCCAGCACACCTTGCCCAGGCCAAGGATCTTTCCTCCACATAGACAGAGCCTTAAGATCTCCACAAAACCTAGTGAAACTATCACAGCTTCATTTTGCTAAGGAACATATGTGGTCTGCTGCATTTCAACTCGGGATTATTAAGGACAGTTGCTGGCACCCTCTACTCCAGTGCCCTGCAGCGGCAAGATTAGTACTATAAAAGGAGGGAACTTTAGATGCTGTTCTTTCCTTCTACCAGGTCTCCTGCTTTCAAAGAAGCCCAGCTGGCAGAGCATGTTAAACAAGAACATACAATCAGCTTAGGACCCTCTGTTGGAAGCCCACCGTCAGTTCTTAACATCAACATTAAAGCAGAAAGAAAAGAAGCTCCATAACCCGAGCCTGCAAACCTGCTCTCTAGCACTTAGATGCCTGGCAGATGGCTCAGCAAGGACAGATTCCGAGTGAGAAAGCCTTCCTTCACAGAACCACAGAACAGTAGGGGTTGGAAGGGGCCTCTGGAGATCACTTAGTCCAACCCCCTGCGAGAGCAGGGTCACCCACAGCAGGCTGGACAGGACCTACCCAGACGGGTTTTGAATATCTCCAGAGAAGGAGATTCCACACCCTCTCCGGGCAGCCTCTTCCAGGGCTCTGGCACTCTCAAAGTAAAGAAGTTCCTCCTCACGTTTAGATGGAGCTTCCTGTGTTCAAGTTTGTGGCTGTTGCCCCTTGCCCTGTCCCTGGGCACCACTGAAAAAAGACTGGCCCCATCCTCCTGACACCCACCTTGGAAGTATTTGTAAGCATTGATAAGATCCACCCCCTCAGTCTTCATCCCTCAGCCTTTCCCCAGCAGAGAGATGTTCTAGTTCCATCATCTTCGTAGCCCTTTGCTGTACCCTCTCCAGCAGTTCCCTGTCCTTCTTGAACTGAGGAGCCCAGAACTGGACACAGTATTCCAGATGGGGACTCACCAGGGCAGAGCACAGGGGGAGGATGACCTCTCTTGACCTACTGGCCACACGCTTCTTGATGCACCCTGGGATGCCATTGGCCCTCTTCGCACCAAGAGCACATTGCTGGCTCATGGTCATCCTGTTGTCCACCAGGACTCCCAGGTCCTTTTCCACACAGCCGGTTTCCAGCAGGTCACCCCCAACCTGTCCTGGTGCAGGGAGTTATTCCTCCCCAGGTGCAGCACCCTACACTTGCCCTTGTTGAATTTCATCAGGTTCCTCTCTGCCCAACTCTCCAGGTCTCACTGGATAGCAGCACAGCCTTCTGGGGTGTCACTCACTCCTCCCAGTTTTGTGTCATCAGTAAACATGCTGTGGGGACCCTCTGTTCCCTCCTCCAGGTCATTGATGAATATATTGAACAGGACTGGACCCAGTACTGACCCCAGCCCTAGGACATAAGCCCCTGCCCTAGACAGCACAAATGAAGCCTCCTGTAGACATGTCCAGCTTTTCCAAAAACTGCTACCCATTATAAATCAGCAGCATTTCATCTTGGTGAAGCAGGTGTGTGTGAGAGGATTTGCTGAGCTGCATCTTTCCCCTTAGACAGGGAGACAGTAAATCCTGGGTGGGAGAAGGAAGAAGAGTGAGGCAGCCCCACCAGCAGCCTGGACAAAGTCCTACATGAGGGCTCCTGCCTTTCACACCTTAAACCCCTTTTTCCTTAGGGATGGCGTGTGTGTGCACACACACAACGGAACTAGGTCAGTGAAAGCGGGGCACAGAGAAGATGCAGCAGCTCCAGGTATTGTCTGTGCTCCCAGCTCGCAGGGAAGCTGCCTGTGCCCAACACACAGTAATATTACAGAATGAAGAAAGAAAAAAGCAACAAGACATGTTCCCTCCCTCCCTGGCAGACATGTATCAAACGAGTTTAGGCTCTAATTTGCCCAGCCCAGCTTTTGTTGAGAGAAGACATGTCAATTAATAGTGGATATAATCCTATCAGAAGGGGGGGGGAAAAGTCAAAGACTTATGACACCAACTGATGAGATGGCACTGCTGCAAACCCCCACCCATCAGCCCAGGACTGAGCTTCCCCCTGTGACAGCCATGCATCAGGCAGCCCGTGTCAGACACCTACAGTGGCTGGAAAGGGAGAAGAGCATCACCAACGGCCTTAAATGCATTCATTTATCCACCCAGAGCAGAAATCTCCCTCTCCCCTTAGAAAAGAGGAAAATCCCAAACAAAAGAGCCTGGGACACACTCCTTGTTGCAGTGTCAAAGACCAGTGCTCTCACTTCTGCGAGCCTCAGCCACCACAGCACCACAAGGATGAGAGTGAGGAACAATCCTCAAAGCAGGTAGTGAACTGCCACAGACTGTTCTCTAGGTCAGAACTGACCTTGCTCGCTGCACTCAGCAGCAGGCTGCAAGCTATCATTAATTACTGAAGCGCATAGGTAGAAACACACTCTCCAGCCAGCGTACACTTCCAAGGACTTCATGAGCATGCAGACTGCAGGAGAGATTTGGAGAGTCTCTGCTTAATGTGACTCAGCTTCAGGGTAGTGCCAAGTACACACCAAGCGTCTGAACCAAGGGATCAGCTTGGACAGAGAACACTTCTAGGCAGACACTATAACCACCACACATGGCAGGTAAAAGATCTTTCCCAAGTCCTCCAGGCCACAGGCTTGTTTTGTTCTGCAGGACTGTGTATGCAGCAGAAAGACTTCTTTGTGTTTGGAGTCGCAAAGTGGGAAGGATGAGAACTGCAGCCTGTTGCTTCTGGGAGCTACCTACTCTAACACATTCCGTGAAAAAAAGCTCCATGAATATCCAGAACCAGAGCAGGCACCCAGGGAAAAGCTGAAAGCAGGAGACCAGCAGAATCCCCACATCTGGGATTGAAGGAAGGATGTTCTGGTCTTACTCATCCTTTTTCATGGGGCACACAAATGGGAATGATTGAGAACGGCCAGGATTCCTCATCAAGACTATGACCACCTGAAAGATCTCTCCATAGAAGTCCTACAACCAGCATGTTTATCTTATGAGGCCCAAGGTCTGCTCAGAAGAGGCCATAATAAAGGAACAAGGGTGCAATTGAAGGAAAAAAAATAATAATAGTACCTGTATAGTGGAGATTCCACTCTCAAAAGTCACAAGTCAGAGAGTTGTGAGAATGATGACATTCTAAGGAGGACCGAGAAGCCCAGGCCATCAACAACTCCATCTGAATGGCTTCTACTACCAAAAAAGAGAAAATGTGGCTTATGCCCAAAGAAGCAAGATCCAGGAGTCAAGCCCTGGCCCAGCCTGTCCTCAGCTCACCCTGCGGCTGGCAATCAGTTTCGCTCCAAGTGCTGCACAAACACACACAAAATAAAGGCACTGACTACTCTTACACCCAGGACCTAAAACCAACATGAGGACAGGGGTGGGGCTCCTGAAACTGTGAGAAATGATACAAGAACCCTTGAAGAAGCTTACTTGGCCTAACAGAGAAGAATTCAGAAATGAGATCGTAAGGCAGAATTAGTACTTCACTTCAGAGCCCAGCATAAAAAAGCACACTGCCCTAGATTTGGGTTTTGTTATTTAGCTGAGCAGTAATCACAGCTGTGCTCTCACAGTGCGCTGCAGAACATCACACTGACTGGCTGCTCAGAGCCATAGCGACTGGCACCTACTGCACTTCAGCAAGCAAAAAAATGCACTTCCCAGTCCCTTGTTCAACTGTTACTGGACCATCTCACCCTCTGAATTCTACCCCCATTCAGCCCTCCCCCCACATCATACCAAGGACGTAAAGGCACACTAAGGCGTCAGCACACAGGAGAGTACACGCTTGCTCCAGGCCACCAGGACATTCCCAGTGTGGGAGCTGAACACGGCCCCCCGGTGAATTTTCTAGTTGTGGAGGTTTCTGGACCGACTCTGGGACTGAGGGCTGGCAGAGCTGCCCCCTCCAGTCCCCCCGATACCTCCCTATGCAGGAAAGCCACAAGGCAGCTCCTTCCTCCAGCCAGACCCTTCTTCTCCCACGGGACTGGAAGGACAGCAGTCTCCCTGGCTCCACTGGGATGGGAGTCCAGAAGCAGCAGGGATGCAGAGTAGGTAAATCCATCTGCTCAGAGGGACAAAATAAACAGAGGCAAAAGAATGCAGGAGAGCCAGAAGCAGCAGGAGGGAGAAAGGGATAGCAGGAGAAAATATAAATGCTGAGAGATACTCAAGGAAGAAAGGGGCAAATGAAGTTTAGCGAATAGTTAGAAAAACCCTCCAGAAATGAAATATCTTGCCCACCTGCTTTCAAAGGCTGCGCTGCAATCTCTGATGGATAAGGGTGCATGCACTGGGCATGGCAGGGAGGAACAGAGAAGGCTTTTAAATTTAAGAGAAATTACTATTTTCTACTCAGTGAAAATTAAACACCCCTCCCCACCAAGGAGCTTTGAGTCAACCTTGGCCATGCCTATAGTCTCTGATGCCGTCTTCTCTGCACGTGCCGGCGCACACACATGCACGGAGGTGTCTTCTTCCTAGGCTGAAGTCAGTCTCCAGGCAGCAAGAAAGATTTTTTTAAATTTATTTTCTTTTTTAAAAAGGGACCTTCCATTCAAATCCGTCTCAGTTGAGGATGTGTTATCATGGCAACCATCCGCTCCCCGTCTGCCCCAGCAGTAAGAGTATCAAACACATGCAGACCTGAATGATCCTGCGCCCGCACAGGCTGCAACCAAGCCCCACCATCCCCTCCAGCCCCTCTCCAAGCTGAGGCCAAGCGTGATTTGACATGAACCAAATCCGTCAATGGCTCAAGACACACACGTGGGCAATAATGAGCAGTATTAAAAACGTAACACACTCCATTCAGCTCCAAACACTGATAAATAATTCAAGAAGAGAAATGCCGCAATACAGAGTACAGCATGGTTTAAAAATAGAACATGCACCGACGCCAGAGGAATGGAGGGGAAGGAGAGAAAAGCAGAGAGAGGTGGCATGAACTAAAGCATACGTGTCAAACCAGGCAGCTCAGGGATGCTGCAGCAACCTAGCTCCACAAATTGATCCCAGCAGATGTTCATTTGCTTACCCTTTAAATTGGGAAACCAAAACAATTATTCTCTCTCCTATGAAGACAGACTGAGAGAGTTGGGGGGAGTCAGCCTGGAGAAGAGAAGGCTCTGGGGAGACCTCAGAGTCCCTTCCAGTTCCTAAAGGGGCTCCAGGAAAGCTGGGGAGGGACTTGTGATCAGGGATTCTGTGCTGTGAGGGTGGTGAGAGCCTGGCCCAGGTTGCCCAGAGAAGCTGTGACTGCCCCATCCCTGGAGGGGTTCAAGGCCAGGTTGGACAGGACTTTGAGCAACCTGGTCTGGTGGGAGGTGTCCCTGCCCAGGACAGGGGGGGTGGGACTGGATGGGCTTTAAGGTCCCTTCCAACCCAAACCATTCTGTGATTCTATGGCAACAGCAGCCAGGGCCAGCAAGGCCTACACCCAACCCTCCCAGCAGCGACTGCCCCAGCTGAGGACCAGCTCCTCGTGTCCAGGGCTAGGGTCAGTCCCTTACCCAGGTGTCCTGCTCAGGTGGGGAGCATACACAAAGCTCAGGTAACAGAGGGTGACATTTGAGAACTTACTCTGTACAATGCTTTCTCCCGGGGGGTGAAGGCAAAACGACTGCTAACTGTTTCTAATGAGAAAGTTAAGAGCCTTTATTCGACTGTTCTCTTCTAAATCCAGCTACCTTGAATTCAGATATTTTCACTCATCATTTGTAACACCAGTTGCTGGCCAACTGGCCCAACATTTACATCCCACAAAATATATGTAATACACAAAAACATATAAATATACTATACAAACACCACCACCACCATCCTGTTCGGCAACAAGCACAAAGAGCTCAGAAAACCGTTCTCTCTGGATTCCATTGCCCTTCTTGCATTAATAACTGCAAGGTAAAAAACCAAACTACAACAACACACTTCATGCTAACCTAAAACATTCAACTGTCTGAACAAGTCCGCAATACAAGTGTCACCTGTATTTTTGTGGTGGGAATTAGGACGCAGCAGAAGTCATGAAAGTAAGGTTAGAAAGGGCATTATCAGACCTAAGAGTTCCTCCTTTCAGCTGCAGAGCCCAACATATGTCACATTTACTATTAATAATGAAGAAGCCTCAGTCACAGATACAGCCCCTTTATCTCAGTTTGCCATTGGGCTGCTCTAAAGAAAAAGATGCTCTTTCCAGGTTTTGCAGAACCTGTGAAAATGCTTTAACAGATGTCTGCTTTTTCCCCTCCTCGCAGTTTCAAAAAATAACACCAGAAAGACACCAATCTCTCCCTGCTTCTTCATGAAGAAAAATGACACCAATTTCCCAAATACTTCTAAGACAGGAAACTGCTACTAATAAGAAAATTCAGAGTAAATTTTTGATAAGGAAAAACAAAATACTACCATGTACAGTTAATCCAAAACCTATTAAATCTGTACACAGAACAAGCTTTCCATAAATATTTTGGGGTTTCTCCCCAAATATAAAAAAATACTCTCAAAGACGTGAGGGAATAAAAGTGGAAAAAAAGAAAAGAGAAAGAAGAACATGCACTGGCATTTACAAAGCAGACCCACAACTGCCACACCAGGTCTAATTTTAGAGTTTTCTCTGCTTTGCCTCAAAGTTGATGCTTTCATGGTCCTATTTACACGCTCTACAAGCTGGAGTCACACACAGGCTGGTGTCAGCGTGTCACCAGCCACTGTTGAGTAACCAGGACTTGCTTCACTGGCATGGAGTGGCCGGGAGTTACCTGCAGTCGGGTGATGCTCTCTCACAACCAGTTGCTATTTCAGGACAGCATGTAATGCTACTTTACAGGACTAAAGGAAGATTTAACAAAAGTAGTCCAGCTACTGTCTTGGGACCCAGTAATTTTATATACATTATCAGAATTGTGGTTATGAAAAGAACAATTGTCCCAACAGCCTCAGAATTTCTAATTTCAATGTTTTGTACATTTAAAATATTGAAAAGTTCATAATGGCCACCTGAAGTCAATGCCACATACAACAGACTTTTACACGTTAAAAAAACATTTATGCCTCAGCCCCTGATTAGAGCATTGCTTGCTCGAGGTCACAGCAGGCAGCAACTTCTACTCCCACCCCCCTCCTGCACCCCCAGTGCAGAATTTTCCTGTATTCCTCTTAGCCACCAATATTGCTCAGTGGTTTCTCTTGGTAAAACCTCACCGCTCTGTTCCTGAATGAGTTGTTAGAAAGATGCTTCCTCTCAAAAAAATTACTCTGCATTTTACAACTCCATTGAATTCAAACCTAAAATTATCTTAGAGAGTAAGCTTAAGAAACAGCCTGTTTCTTAACAGGAGGCATCAAGGCAGTGCCATAGGTTTCAGTTCTGGGAAGTTTTTAACTCCAGGAACATGTTATGCCTGTATGAAAAGCTCCTCAGCCAAGGCTGACTCGATCAGCTTGGGACATGCTGTTATCAGAATACTTTCAGGGTTGTGGAGAGGGATAAAATAAAAATAAAAATAATTATAAAAATAAAAATAAGGCTTATACAATTGTGCTGACCTAATTTGTGTGCTTCTCTTACTTGTCCAACTAACATTTCAACACTGCAGCCACCGTGAGGGTGCTCTGACGAACAGTTAAAACCTCAATAAAAAGCCTCCCCATAAGTGACCAGACAAAAGAGAACCCATTAACGCTCCCACTGGTGGCAAGGCAGAAGCATGAGCTCCATCCTTAGCAAAGATTCCATCCACAAGACATTGATCACTAAGACGCCAGGCTAGCCAGTTCTGCTGCTCACTGAACAGTTCATTTATTCATATAATTATGTTGCTACAACCCTCAGGACAGAGCCAGGTACGGGCCAGAGGTTTCATTGCGCTAGTCACTCATCCCCATAAACAGCAGCAGTATCAGACAAAGCATATTTGTACCAATACAAACAGCATCAGCCAAGAGGGCAGAATTGCTTCCACTGTACCAGCACAGAAAGGCTGCTTGAATCCACGGATACACCACACGTGTAAATATTGAGAGTTTTGCCAGTCCCACTTTCCCAGTTTGGGGGAGCTACACACTGGGGAGACTGTCTGAAATGCACTCAGTGGAGAGGGTTTCATGTACACCCAGCCAGTGCCAACAAGGCAGATGCTTCTGCAAACCTCGTGTCCCTGCTTATATGAAGCCAAACGATGGTAGTTGCAGGCTCAGTTTGAAGCCGATCTCGGGGAGACATTGGGAAGGGCAGCCCCTCTGCCTTTGGGCTACTGTAATTTTAAAGGGAGAGAGCAGCTCTGAGGTTGGAGCAACTGCACCCAGTTGGGAGGCAAGAAGACAAGCACCTCTCTGCATTCTCCCCATGATCTGGATCTTCATTCACTTTTCCATCCACACTCTCCCCCTTCCCTCCCACAATCAAATCATAACAGAAAGATTGGGCTCAAAGTACCTCATGAAGTTCATCCAGGCCAAGGGCAAGGTCCTGCACCTGGGTCATGGCAACCCCAGGCACAAATCCGGGTTGGGCAGAGAGTGGATGGGGAGCAGCCCTGAGGAGAAGGAACTTGGGGGCGTTGGTGGATGAGAACCTCAACATGAGCGGGCAACGTGCGCTCACAGCCCAGAAAGCCCCCCACATCCTGGGCTGCATCCCCAGCAGTGTGGCCAGCAGGGAGAGGGGGGGGGATTCTGCCCCTCTGCTCCGCTCTGGGGAGACCCCCTCTCCACCAGATGCTGCCTTCAGCTCTGGGGCCATCAACATCAGGACATGGACCTGTTGGAGCGGGGCCAGAGGAGGCCACAGAGATGCTGGGAGGGCTGGAGCCCCTCTGCTGGGAGGGGGGGGCTGAGAGAGTTGGGGGGGCTCAGCCTGGAGAAGAGAAGGCTCCGGGGAGACCTTGGAGCCCCTTCCAGTCCCTAAAGGGGCTCCAGGAAAGCTGGGGGGGGAC
Organism: Arenaria interpres; assembly: GCA_013399435.1. NCBI lineage: Eukaryota > Metazoa > Chordata > Aves > Charadriiformes > Scolopacidae > Arenaria > Arenaria interpres. Next base: position 51,557 of record VXAK01000506.1, on the reverse strand, counting down.
TCTTGATGAGGGAGGGGAGCCATAGGAGGAGGGGTTTGACACTGAAAGAGGGGAGATTTAGGTGAGACCTGGGGAAGAACTTCTTTGCTGTGAGGGTGGTGAGAGCCTGGCCCAGGTTGCCCAGAGAAGCTGTGGCTGCCCCATCCCTGGAGGGGTTCAAGGCCGGGCTGGAGGGGGCTTGGAGTGACCTGGTCTGGTGGGAGGTGTCCCTGCCCAGGGCAGGGGGGTGGGACTGGATGGGCTTTAAGGTCCCTTCCAACCGGAACCATTCTATGATTCTACGATCTGTTCATTTTGGTATGCTCTCAGGGAAGTAGGCAGGACAGGATTCTATTTCCTAATAGATAGATGCCTAAAGCCTCCCAAAAGAGGTCAGTTTCTGAGATACAGCAAACACCTTCTGTAATAAAGTGGTGCTTGTATCTAAACTCAGCTCGGAATAAATTAGATTTTCAAAGAAAAGGATGTCAAAGCAATATAAAAATTTTTAAACTTCATTAAAAAAATACAAGCGAGCTGCTATAAAGAGTAGGCTGCATCTGCCCACACTCAATAATCGTCACTGAAATTCGCTGGGAGGCAGCAGTGACTCAGCCTGCAGTACACAAAGACAGCTTGTGCTCCCAATACATAATGAAACCGAGCTTTATAAAAAAATCATAAATCTGCATGCGCCCCATTGACATCACCCATGCAGGGGAATCCCGGTGCTGACAGGCAGGCGGGGAATTGTCAGCCCTTCCTCCTGCTGCTGCCCACACTCAGACAGAAGAAACCTCTCCATGGAAGCCTCACCTTTGCCTCAATGCAGGAAATAGGTCGTGTTGTCTTCCAGCTGGGTTTATGAGGACTCAAAAATCAAGACAAGGTTAAAAAAAAAAAAAAAAAAGAGAAAGAAAAAGCTGGAGGAAAGTGTGATATATTTGAAGGGGGAGGGAATCGAACTATGGTCCTCAGCTACATTCCACTATTCTTTCAAATATCACCTCCAACTCTTTTTTTTTTCTCAGAGAAACAGAAATGCATGCATGATCTTATTAAATTGCTCCATTGTGTGACTGGATTAATCATACTTCCAGTAAAAACCTCTAGGTATACAATTACTGCAATTTACTTCCTGCCCAATGGAAACATAGGGCTTCCTTACAAATCACGCTACCATATTCATGCTGTCACATATCTTAAAAAATATGTTTCTCAGACACACTTTCTGTGCTGGTCTCCAGAACAACTCCTTCATTCTGGCATCCTCAATCTTTTCCTCAGAACAACCACTAGCTCCTGTCAAAACTAACTGATACAGGCAGCCACTTGGCAAATAAGGAAACCTGTCCCATGGAAGCAGGACTTTAGCAGCACAACACATTTGAGTTATAAACCCTTCTGCCCGTTCACAGCAGGGTGAATGGTGAGCCAGGAAAGCACAGGACTCTGGAGTCGTACCCTAGCTCAGCTCTGCCTTTTGATGCTATCTTAGCCAAATAATTTCTTCTTCCTGTTCTTCAGATCATCCACCTGTAAAAGAGGGATTACATGCACCTACTCACAGTGGGGTAGAAAGGATTAATATATTAGTGCTGCCAAGACCCCCTTCTAAATTCCTTGGCTGACAGCCATGCACAGGGACAGGATGGGACATCAAGCTAGGACCAAACCAGTGGCACAGGGATGGCCTCCCTGAACTTTGCCACATTTCTTGTTCTACCTCCAAAGGTTCTCCAAGCAGTGCTGGCCACCAAAGCTCTTCAGATCCCTATAGGCTTCATGCAGCTCGCACCCACCTTGTGCTCCAGCACAGGGAACACACAGGCCAGAGAAGCTGCTGTGAAGCAACAGGCTTCTCTCTGGATTACAGACAGAAACGCATAAATTTTACTTCGTATAACGCAGTGGGTATACACCCTCTACTCACATTTATACATGAGCAAAACTTCTTGCTAGAGGAAGTTAATAGGTGGCACTAATTGCCTCTAAATCATAGCCAAATGCAAACACCCTTTTTCACCTTATGTGATGGAAAGGATCAGCTAGAATTCAAGACAAATACATTGACAGAAACATGGCTCCTTGCTGGAGACAAAGTCTACCTGGTCATCAACTCTTGTTGTATTCCATTGCAAAGAGGAAGGTACCCCATAAATTATATCAGCTTTAAACCTTCCAGTGCCATGCCTTCTCCCCGGAGCAAAGTTCTCTAGCAGGAGTGAGAAGACCATGACACCAACAGCTGGAGGTGCCGAGGGTGTGCATCTCTCTGTGAAGTCCATCAAAAAAAGAGCATCCAAACATGAAGCACACAGATCCAGGGCTTTCAGCACCTCTGCAATGAACTACAAACATACAGCAACAAAATAATGTAATCACTCTAAATAGAGTGGTACCTATTTTGCTAGCATTAACTTCCAGAAATTTACACTTTAAAAACCAGCATTTGTCATTTAAAAAAAGCCTCTAGAGTGGCAAAGTCAGCCATTCAGTCATATCTGGCACCAGGAAAAGAAAGCCTTGATAATAGTTCATTCAGGCAGAAGCGGTGATCCAGGATCAGGACTCAGGGCTCTTTTCAAGCCCAGTCACTTCCAGGCCACACCACAGACTCCTCAACAGTTGGGAAGCGTCACCTACACCTCACCGATTCCCAGGGCAACTGCTGTTCCTGAGGAACCCAGACCCTTAGATGAAAGAAACCGGGAGGACATGTTTCTAGTTAGATATGATGCACAGTAGTGCAGCCAAGACACCCCAACGCTGCTCTCAGTCACAGGGAAAACCCAAAAACCCAGCATTGGGTTAACATTGGTTAAGCTCAGCGTAATCAATTCTAAAATATCTACCTCACAGTTAGTCTGTAGGGAGCCTGGAGCAACTGTTCAAATAGAGAAAGAAATACTGTATTTGCCCCAATAAGGGATTAACTTCACCTGTCAGCATAGTACATACTTCTGCACAGCCCCCAGCCAGCTGCTGAGAAAGGCCCCAGGTAACACTGGAAACAGACTTTTATGCAAGTGCGGTGCTTTGGTAAATCCGATTGTGCCTAGGACCCCCAGAAGCACCACCGTGTGAGCGGTGCACGAACAGACCAGCTCCCTCCAGCATCTCAGCAAGAGATGATCCACAGGTATCCGAGAGATTCTAATGTTGCAACTCACAGGATGTAACAGGCCACAGTCTGCTATAAGATGCATTATGTTCTGGCAAGCTGAAGAACTAGATTTAGAAGCATCTGCTTCTTCCAGCCCAGTGACTAGTACACGGGGATACTGCAGATCCTGTCCAAAAAAAACCCAACAAAAAACAAAGATACCCAAGAAGGAATCTGAGAGAACTAGTTCCTTTAATTCTACTCTGCTGAGTGGACTACCAGCCCAGAGACTTGATGCTCACCACTCAGATGGCTCCAGCATAAAGCAGCACTTGACTGACCAACATTGTACATCTCTGAATGGAGAGCAATACAGCTACACCACAGAAGATAACTTCTCAGTTTGGAACCTAGGAAGGTGTAAGCAAACAAAGCTACTACTCAGGCACTCAGTCAAAGAGGAGGCAACGACACGAACCACTGCCTGATAGAAATCACTCCAGGTTTCACCTTGTTCATGCTATGCAAATAGCTCAAACTGTCCCTTAGAGGAAGCAGTAGCAAAAACCGCAATGCTTGGGAACTAAGGGGTCAGTTGGCCCCATACTGACTCACCTCTAGGACACCAGTGCCCAAGTATGAGCAGGAGGAGAGATAAGAGACCACATCCAAGGGATGTTTCTCCTTCACAACTGGCAGGAGTTGATTTGGGAGTCTTAATCCAGCTCCTCAAAAGCCAGGTGATTGTCTCCAGCAAAGCACCATCATTGCAAACAACCTGTTGACATCCATCCTCACTCGTGCAGTCCCTGGAGTCTGGAGCAAGGGTTCACTCTCCAGTGAAGATGCCATCAAACATCACAGTTTTCCATCTTGGTGGACAGAGAAGAAGAAATTCAGTCTAATTTCTTTCCTCATCATCTAGTTTGTTCCATTAAAAACAAAACAAACAAAAAAAACTTATATTTGTAAACACACACACACACTTTCCAAAGTTTTCTCTGCAGATACAATCTGTCCTTGCATTCCAAAGAAACAGGAAGGAACAAGGGGAAATTTTTACCCATAGATGTCCAACTGCTCATTGAAAATACAAAGAGCTGTGGATGGAGAACCAGAGACCCTAAAAGAACATCTATTGAAAAAAAATAAAAAAAGATTTCAGCAAATCACCTGTGAACTAGTGAATTGCCATTTCATCAGGAAATAAAAAATAATGGAGCATAAGGAATAAGAACTATTTGAAGTAACCACAGGAGACCAGGTCTCAATTCTCAAAGGGAGGTAGAGAACAGGTCAAGAGATAAGACCAGATTCTCAACAAGTACCAGTAACAGAAAACCAAACTGAGATCACCCACATGTGGAACCTCTCTGCACACTGCCAGCAGGAAAAGAGGCACCGAGACAGAGATTTAGGATTTGCAAGGGCACTGTTTTGATTTGTAAACAGGCATGTGTTCACCTGCCTTCTGACAAGCAAACCAGGCCCCACAACACGCTCCCACTGCTCCCTGTGCAAACTGAGGAAAACAGCTCTTGTGCACATCAATGATTTGGGATATTCGTGGCCTACAGTGTGCTCTGCTCCTGTCACCGTCTGCATCATCTTCAGCAGAGTGGTTTAGATTCTAATGGATCACTTTGCATGAACAGAGGGCACAAAAGCAGCAGAAGCTATAATAGACTCAAGGTTTCTTTGTACTCACAAGTAGACCGGCATCATAGAACCTTGAACTCTAAGAAAAACAGAGCCTGTCCTGGGAAGTTGGAAGCTCGTCACTTCTGCCAAAAGCTTTCTTAGTGTTCCTTGCAGTGAAGCTCATTCCCTTACCATTCCCACTACTAAGGCACACCTATCTGCAGCATCAGCATATACAGCTAGAAATACACCTTGTTTTTCCAAACATCTTTTGTCAACACTGAAGCATCACAAAAGTATACAAAAAACAGGCAGAGTTAAAGCAGTTGAGGTCAGCTTTAAGTGCTCAGGAGAAAAGCTAATGCATTTCTGAGTTGATCAGTCTCTATGTTAAGAAAATACCTACAAGCAACAGGTCATTCAGATTAGACAGATGCAGTGAGTAGGTTGCTTGTATCTGCGAGCTTGTATCAGCTCCCAGGAATAGGAATCAAATCACCCTTCTGAAAAATCTAAGACCTGTTTTCAGGCACAATTACGCTACATGAAACCATCACAGACACATCTCAGACAAAAATGTGAGGGAGATGCGATGATCATCCATGTCACATTTTAGCTGAGATACAAAACTGGAAACCAATGTTGGGGAATTTCAAATTCAAAGTCAGTGTTCAGTGTACAGCAAGGATGTGACGCCACTTCCAACTTTTTTTTTTTTAAATTATTATTATTAATTATTTTTTCTCAGGAGCAGGGAGTTGCCTCACAAGGAACAGCTCATAGTGCAAGAGCTGCTTTGTGTAGCACTGCTGAAGGGCAGAAAAGAACAAGAATGTAAACCTTATGTCCAAACTAAAATTCAAGGCAACAACTCAAATGGGTCTGTACAGCCAACCCTGATGACCCGACCCCTGCATCCTCATTGCTTTTGAGAGATAACCTAACTGTAGTACAGGTCAGCCAGGCTCACCAACACGAAGCACTCTCATGCTACACTGAACAGTTAACCTGGGGCCGCATGGGAAACAGGCGAAGACATGGCAGAAAAGGGTATATGCTGGGACAGAATGAAATAAGAGGGATCTTACACAGAAGGCTGTACAGGACCAATAAGTTGGAGTAACTCAAAAGGACACAGCTGTAGCAGAACTAAGTATGGACTCTAGAGAGAAAAGAGCCTAATTAACGACTTTACCAGCAAGTTCAGATTCTCTGTGGCCTCGTTTAAGGAACATGTGATAATAAAAGAGACTGTAGAAAAACACCGGAGTCTGCCAATTATGAACTGGTGAGAGCTTTTGCCCAACATTTAAGGAGCTGGAACAGTCTTTGCACAGCGCTCCCCCAGATGTGTGGTCCGTTTTGAAAGGAGAACACCTCCTGCAAGCAGTGTCGGAAAGACAGAGCATCATCAAGCCCTTTGCAAAAACAGGGGCCAGTGCAGCAGCCTAAGCCTGGGCTCAGCTTTCTTGCCCATCTCAAAATATAAAGAGGCCAGAAAGAAAAATGACTGGAAACCATAAAAGATTATCATCGATGAAAGATATATCTAGACCAAATTCTAAAGGAAATAATGGGAAAGATTAAAAAAGATTCACAGAGTGAGCAACAGAAGAAAGGGAACAATCCACCAGCTACATCTATTTACAGGCTGCATTACCAGCTCAGGACAACCTCTCTCAGACCATTTAAAATAGATCAGAGGAAGACTTCAAATAATGTCAACTTACCTGTAAAATTTGCTGCCAGAATACTGCACTGGCAGGAGTCAAAGGCAACTTTGACACTCAGGGAGAGAGCCCAAACATCTACAGGCACGGAGAAAAGGCCTGTGAGGATTTAAATGTGTCACAGGGCACAGAACACGGAGTAACAAGTAACAAAACAACCGTTCCATGTATCCCATTAGTAGCCTACACAGAACCTTCGACATCCCTCCTGAACACACTCTGGCCAAGCCAGAAGACAACTAACTCCCCAGCATTTTCACTCCTGTCATACACCCAGCAGGGCCACAGAAGCCAGAAATGTTTCCATGAAAGCACTCCAAAAGCAAAGACGTTGTCCGTGAGGATAGTGGAAATCGTTATTGCGCTTCCCAGGCACTAGAACGGACGCCTGGCCACCGGCGACATGAGGCCTCCTCTCCCACTTGTTGCTCCTCTTCCTCCTCAGCCTCTCGCAAGTGCCCCCAGAAAGGTGGGGGACGGGGCAGCCGCGGCGGCTCCGGCACCGTGGGACGGTGCAGGGATGCCCCTTCTACCCGGGCGCACCGGGGGTGCCCGGGGCAGGGCAGCACCGACCCACCATGTGCTCCAAGCGGCCCGCCGCGAACTGCCCCCCC
>VXAK01000506.1:12993-23610 GCA_013399435.1 Arenaria interpres | reverse complement strand
CCCCCCACGCCCTCACGCTCCCCTCGTGCGCCCGGTGGGGGGGGGGGGCTGGGCTGCTCCGGTCCCGCCGCTTCTGCACCCGCTGGGTGAAGCCCCTCGGAGCCCGAGGAGGGGAGGGTTGGGCTGGAGCAGGGCGCTCCTCCTGGGCCAGGCAGCCCCGGCTCCGGGCAGCTTCACGGATGGAGGGGGTTGGACCGGGAGCAGAGACCGGGTGGAAGTTACGGCCCGGGCCCGAGTGACACGGCAGCTGCAGGACTGTCCCCACCCGCACTGCTGGTGCAAAGCTCCTGGACATCTTGAGCCCTCTTACCCTGGGCCAGGCGTGGTGTACGTGGGGCTCTGCCAGCCGCCCCCTGGGCCTCTGCACCCGGCTGCTTTGGCAGGGCACGGGACTGGCGCAGCCCCTGTGCCCCGCGGCTGGAGCAGACGCCTGGGTCCCCACCGACGGTGTGCACCGTTCCCAGGACCCCGGGCAAGGCTCCAAGGGGAGAAGAGTGTGGTTCTGGGACAGTGGGTTCCTCTACTCCCCTGACAGCCTGCCAGGCCATGTGAGCAAACGTCTGGCAGGAGTAAAGCAGAAGGAGAATCTGTGTACCACAAGGAGCCTCCCAGAAGTCACGGTCCCAGCGAAAGATCCCGATGCACCTTGGCTTCCCAGCCCTTGTCCCATGGGTCCTTGGGCTGCACTTCTTCCCTCCCCATGTGGGCTATAGCTGTGTGTCTCACACTCGGGAAACATCGAATCATAGAACAGCACAGGTCAGATGGGACCTTGAACAGTCATCTGCGTTCCTGGGAAAGGGAGCCTAGATGAGCTTATCAAACCTCTCTGGTTTTGGGGGGAGAGCAGAGCTGCTTTTTCATATCATTTGTGGAGCACCTTGAGTCCTTGCCAGTGCCAGTTCTGAGTGTCCATCAGTCCTCCTGTACACTTGCACAAATACTGCTGTGGCCTTTAGTACTTGGAGAGCTGGGGCTGGGGGCGGGTGGATTGGCTTAGGGGGCTCAGCCTTGAGTCTCCCTACAGCTGAAACCAGGCTTGATCTCTCTGGTGGGCGGGTCTAAGAGCTTCCTGTGCCGCACTGGATGGTGACCCGTTGGCCACCTTTCTAAAGCTTCTAGGACCATTGGGTTCAGGTGTTGGCTCTGCATCACTCCCTCGCTGGCATGCAGAGTCTGGGGCCGGTGGAGCAGGCTGGCCCAGGTCAGGTGTGGCACAGAGGAGCAGGAAGGAACTGGCATTGGCAGCAAGAGAAGCTCCTGAGCAGGGCATTCTGAGATGTGGTCAGCTGAGCTTGCAGCTGAGCGTGAGCTAACTGAGCCTACATGGGGCCTTACAGGGTCCCATGCCCAGGCCTGGAAGGGGTGTGGGGGCCCAGCAGATGCTGCCGGATACCCAGATACCAGAGTTTTTCCCCAGTCTGCTCTGTAGGCTCTGTGTCGCAAACCTGAGCTGACGTATGCAGCATCCTGAGGGTAGGCATTGGGTTTTGGTGTAGGGGTGAGTTGCAGGGAGGGGAAGAGAAAGCAGCTGGATGAAGTTTCTCCTTCAGAAATTCAGACCGGGGAAGACTTCCCAATGTGGCTAGGTCTACTGCGTCCAGCTGAGGCAGAAGCTGCCACTGTGGGAGATGGGGGATGGCAAAGGCACCTACTGTCCCCTCCATGCTGTTGCGGGTGTTTGAAGCTGGTTTATTGATGCACGTCTTGCTTGTGTGTGTGGGTCCTCATCTCCCCCACATTCCAGGGTCTTTTATACCACAAAAGACAAGAACAAAATCAGGAGCAGATTGGGAGCCAAAGGTCTCTGTGGCTGGTCTAGTTGGGAGGTGGTGGAACAGACTCAGCAGTGCATTCTCCTCGTACTGCTGGATCTGGCTGAGTTGCCAGAATCTCCCTGGAGCAGGGAAATTTCCATCCTGGGGAGGGAATCAGCGCAGACACCTTGTGACAGGTGGTGTCACATCAGAGGTCCAGAATGTGTGATGAGTGGATGGGTGGATGGGCTAGAAGACATGAAGGCCCTTCTTCCAGTGCAACTGGGGGGATGCTGTTAGTGACATACTGTAGGTCAAGACTCCAGCTGTGGTGCTGGAGAGGCTGGTCTCTGGGGGAATACCGTTCTCCCCACCATCCAACATACTGTACAAGTGTGCATGCCTTTGCACACCCATGTACCTGCTTATGCATACAACCTTGTGCACATGCATGTGCACAGACATATGCACACCTACACATAGAATCATGGAACCATGGAATTGTTGAGGTTGGAAGGGACCTTTCAGATCATCGAGTCCAACCATCAACCCAACACTGACAAAAACCACGACTAAACCAACGGGCCTATTCTTGTCCATCTGTTCTGACACACTAGAAGAGGGAAAACTTGAGTGTCTGGTCGTTGGTGAGAAGGGAGAGCCAACCCTCTATACCCAGAGCATCCCCCAGGAGCATGTATGTGCGTGCACACTTATGGACACGTGTACAGAGGGGCCTGTTTGCGGGTGTATGCACATACCTGTATGTATGTGTGTGCAATTATCTGCCTGGTTGGTGTCTTGTCCCTGTGTAGGACTTTCTGGAGTCTCTCTGTGTGCCTCAGTTTCTCTTGATATCTTCTCTTGGTGTTTAGCAATCTCAGTGATGTGATAAATAAAAAAAGGTCCATTGGGTGGGTCCTTGGTGAGATTGAGGGGATTCTACAGAAATCCTCAAAAGAACGCAGCAAGTGCACCCACCCCAATCCTAATGGCACATCAAAACCCTTTAGAAGCTGTGGAACAGCAAGGTGAACAGCTGGTAAAATACCTGCCTCAGAGTGGGAACAAGCAGCAAAAACACAGAGTCGAGTTTCAGCTCTGCAGCATCTGGGTCTGAGGCTGGAGTGGGGTGGGGGGATGTTTCCAGATGTGATGCAACCCCAGCGGGGGGAGCAAAGCCCCGGCTTTCCTGTGGCAGAGAACATGGCTCGTAAGTGATGGGGTTGCTGTATGTATGGGCAGAGCAGGAAAGCAGGCGTCTGTGCCACTCGCCTCCACCCATGGCGGATATTTCGGGAGAGATAAATGTGTCCCAGCAGCTACGGGATCGCTGGGGACTTTTGGGAACAGCACGGAGGCATCACCACCTCTCAGCAGATGGAGGAGGTCTCCTGCCTCAAAGGAGGAGCGATTTATGCTTTCTAAATCCTCAAGTGCTGTGCTTACTTTGCTCCATGCTCAGCATGTCAAGAGACAGGCAGTTCCACAGATTGAAAAGGATTGCTGTTGTATATCTAATCCTTTAAAGACTGCTGAAGTCCCTGCCAGGTCCTGCACATCCTCCTGCTCCCATCTTCTGAGGAATCCTGGAGGATGAAGCTGTTGGGGTGGGAACAGGCTCTGTGAGAACTACCCTGACTGCAGTGGAGGACAGATGACACTGCAGCCCACTGCCTTCCATTTCCTACCTTCTCTCCCTCTGGACAGCGGGATTTCCTGCATTGTGACCCCTGTTCTGGAGGAGTCCCTCCATGTAACACACCAGCATGCGGGGCTCGGGGGGATGCCTTGGTGCCATGGGGAGGAGCTGTGCCTGGCAAGGGCTCCTACAGCTATGACTCAGAGCTGGGCTTTTATAGGTCCCACATGTTCAATTTTGCCATTTCCCTCCAGCGCTGGGAAGGAAGGGGGAAGCATAAAAATTCCTCATAGCAGCTGCTGCCATGTGTGCACCTCCCCTTACCCTCACCCCAAAACCTTGCCCCCACCCAAACTGCAGCCCAATGAGGGTAGGGTTCAGGGAAGTGGCTTTATGTGAGCAATTTGCAGGGGTAGCATGTGCTGGGGGCCAAAGCAAACAACATGCAAGCCCATGACAATTGCCTGCCTGCCTGCCCTGGGACCACCTATCAAGCACCACCACTCCTGCCCAGCTTGCCACGGCTTCCTGAGTGGCTCAGCTTGTGGTCGAGGGCTTGCAGTCCTTGCTTTACGGGAGGACCAGGCACAGGGAGTGTGGAGCTGTGAGCTCCCACCCTGCAGTCCTTCTCCACGGGTTGTCTGTGTCCTGGAATACACTGAAGACCGGGCAGGCAGGGCTGCACCCCAGGCTGGCCTGCCTTCCCCTCTTCCCAAAGCACACGTGTGTTAGCATGTGTTAACGTGTCAAGAGGCATGTCAGTGCATGGTTTAGTGGGTGTGGATGCATGTGGGAGTGAAGGGGCTGAATTATTTTGCCCCCTGCTGAGATGCAGCATAGGGGTGGTGGTGTACTGTGGCTTCTGGAGGGATGGGTGGGCTGGGGAGGGACCACTGGAAGTGGTGCGAAGGGCAGAGCATTTTGGCATGGGTGGGGAATAAGGATGTGCTGCGTTTTCTGAAGGTGGCAGCTGGGGCTGGAGAAAGGAGGGAGAACTGCATGGAGGATGTCCTGGATCTGTCCTGGCATGGATGTCTCTGCTCCTTTCCCCTCCACACGTGTAAACTTCCCCTGAAGCTGGTTCTTCTCTGCCTCATTTTTTTTCCGGGCAAGGGACCACCTTGGAACGAGCTTGGCAGCCCACACCAGCATGGGATCACGACCCTGAATTGTCCCCTTTCAGACTCCCTGAACCTGAAGCAATGTGCTTTGTGGCAGCTGCAGTCCTGGGCAGATTAGCTGCCCCATGCAGAGGAGCTTGGGCTCACCCTAAAGGCATGGCCCAACAGCGGGGTCAGCTGTGTAGCGAGGTGGCCGAGCGGGGTGTCCGCACATCAGTTCTGCTGGAGGCAGAGATGAGAAAGTGGGGGGGGGTCAGGGGAAGCAGCTCCCCAGCTCAGACTGGCCTGGCCCCAACTTGGTCCCAGGGCAGGGAAAAGGGGCTTGTTCTACCGGGGGGAATTTCACTGTCTTTGGCCCACTCTCAGTGGCCTTTCCCCAGCCCCAACGGGTGCCTGCGCAGCTGCAGGAGACCTCATTGCTGGGGAGGAGTGTGTTGACACTTCTAGACCCCACCTGCTCTGGGAGGCGGCTGGCATGTGTCCCCTTGGCCCTGGACTGTCACTGGCGCAAGGGACCACTGGCTCCCCGGCAGCTCCCATCCAGCCTTGCTCCTTGCACTTCTGTGCCACAGCTCGGCCTGGCCCTCTGCCATGTTCCCGTTGGGTGTCTGCAGAACTGTCCTGGCTGCGGCTCTGTCTGAACTGCTGCCCCACGTGTGGGATGGCAGATCTTAAGCCAGATCAGTGTTTTTCCTAACGCCAGTAGGGTTAAACCAATTGGACATGTGGCTGACCTTGGGTCAAGACGGCTGGGGCAAGGGCTGCAGGGCTGTGGGCAAGGCCTGTGGTGGGCTGAGGGGTTTGGCTACCCCAGGGCTAGAGCCCACTTCTCCTGAGGGGGGAAAAAGGATATGTAGTGGTAGCCTTCTGGGGCATCTCCCCACCCTAGCCTCTGCTGCACCACTGGACCCAGCTCTCCGTTGGCCTCTTCTCCCTGCTCTGGCCCTCTCTTGCTTCCTCAGAATGGGTTTGGGGTGACTAGACCAGCAAACATACAGCGGCACCTCCTTAGCTACTGTTGTAGCTCTCAACACGCACATGTAGACGTGCACCTATGCACATTCCACACACATGTAGACATGCACAAGCACACGTGCAAGCATGCATGCAGACACATACGTCTGTGAGTACATACACAAAAGCACCCCCCTAAAAACATACTTGCACATAAACACAAATCCCTCTCCACACATGCAGACACATATGGCCAAACTTGTGCATTTGCACACACACGTGCTTACAGAAACACAGATGCCCCCACACATGTACACACAGAGCCCTCCCCCAGGCCCCCCACGCTGGGGGCTGCGCTGGGCGGGTTTGATGGATTGTGCCACACACAGCTCAGTGCTGCTGGTCTGTCGGCCGGGATCTCGGCTGCACAGGCTAATCCAGCCCTGACATCACATTCTTCCGCAGTGGGACTCCAGGGTGGTTAACCCTGCCGCGGCTGGACCTGGGGCGGCAGGAGATGTGGCTGCTCCATCCCTGGATGGGTTCAAGACCAGGTTGGACGGGGCTTTGAACAACCTGGTCTGGTGGGAGGTGTCCCTGCCCAGAGCAGGGGGGTGGACGAGATGAGCTTTAAGGTCCCTTCCAACCCAAACCATTCTATGATTCTGTGACGGGGATGACGCTGAGGTGCAGCCAGGGACCTCCACCACCCTTGTGTGCTGGGCTGGAGGGCAGCCACCCTGCTGCGGCATGCTGTACCCGCTGCTGCAGGCCAGCCGGCTCTGGGGCTGGTCAGGAGTGGGGAGCATTCCCAGTGTCAGGTGGGAGCTGGGGTGGGGGCTGCCCTGTCACAGGGTGTGGAGGGGTGCAGTCCTCCTCCTCCTCCTCCTCTGGCCGCCAGGTCTCCTAAGTGAAAACGTCTGTGTCTGCCTCCTTTCCACGGCCACCCGTCAGTGTCGGCATCCCTACCGTCCTGCCCTACAAGCTCACCACATCTCCTTTCCCTCTCTGCCTTTTGCGCCTTCTCTCTCATTCCCTCCCCCCCTCCATTCCCCAGTGTCTTCAGGAAACTGGAGCCAGATGACAGATTTTAGATGTGTTTGCAGGAAATAAAAGGCAAGGAGCTGGGGGGGGAGGGGAATGGCCAGTCCTGACCCCCTCCTGTGCGGTGTTTCAGAGTCTGGAGCCAGCCCTGCTTCAACTGCTCCTGCCGCTGGCTGCGCTCCTTGTTTTCTTGGCAGAGAGGAGGAGGAATGTGTTTCAGTTTGAGTTTCTTGGCAGGAGGAGACCGAGGGAAGATTCGCCTCAATCCCGGCTGCGCCTGGCTCTCAAATTTATGCCCATAGGCTGCGACTTGGGTGGGCCACGGTGGTGTGCGGCAGGCGGGGGAGGCCAGCACAGCGGCTAGGGGGGGCCACAGGCCCCTTCCCATTGGCTCCCCCACACCCCACGGCCCCCTCCAGCTTCCCATGCTCAGGGGGCCACCAAGGTCCAGGGAACCCCTGTGGACCCCAGGAGCTGGGGGGAAGCATTTATGCAGCTGGGACCTGTGGGCCCTGGCGCTTTCTGCCTTGCGTAGCCAGCTCCTCACACCCTCCCCCCGACCTGCATCATGTTGGTGCTGAGCAGTGGGGATGTGTGGGATGGGAGAGAGCAGTGTCGCTGCTGCCATGTCCACCTGCCCCCAGGGTCTTGCCGGGCTGGGTCTCTCACCGATCTTCTCCCCTCTGCCCGCACCCGGGAAGGAGCGGCTGCATTGGCACAGCGGGACCCTGACCCTCCTGCTGTACTGACGGGGGGGGCGTTAGTGGGGACCGGAGCCCCACTGAGCCTCCCCCAGTCCTGCATGGTGGGTGCTGGAGCAGGGCACAGAGGGGATACCACCCAAGCAGGGAGGTGGTGCTCAAGGCTGGGGAGTCATGAGGGGGAAGGTAACGTGCCTTGTGCTGCTGCCTGTGTGTTCCCCAAGCGTGGGGGTACGCTGTGGGTGCATCTGTGCTCCATACTTCTTTATGTAAACCTGTACGCATGCGTGTGTTGTGTGCATGTGTGCTGTATGCACGCACACGCAACTTTGCATGTGTTCCATTGGACATACGTGTTCCCCAGTGTGCCTAAGTTTGTGGCGCCCACTGTGTGTTACACGGGTGCTGTGTGCATGCACATGGAGTTTATGTGGTGGTCGCTCTGCAGGTGTGCACACGTGTGCTCTGTGAATGTGTGCGTATGTGTGTGTACAGGGATAGAGTAGCAGCTGGCATGACTGTGCAGGGCAAGGTGAACAGGGCTAGCAGTCAACAAGGTCAAGGGGACATCACAAAGACTATGGGTGAATTAACCCTCTTCCTGGAAGCCCCACAAATGCCCTGTCTGCTTGGAACTCAAAGCAGCAAGTCCCCAGTCCAGGCCAGGATAGGGAGCTGTGGGCTAGTGGGAGCCATCTGGGCCCACCAGGGCAGAGCCCGTCATCCTGTTGCTGCTGCCACAGAGGGGTGTGCCTGTCTGGGGAGGCACAGGCCTGCTCCTCTTTGGGCTGGGGTGGCCACATATGGTTTTACTGCACTGCATGGTGGCACACTGCCTGCTCTCATATGGAGTGAGGAGCTGGTGGGCTAAGACTGTGGGTCTGGGGCAGCATGGGGGAGCTCAGGTTATGGTTCTCCCCCTGTATAAGAGGGGATCTCATCAATACTCATGGATAACTAAAGGGCAGGTGTCAAGAGGCTCGGGCTCTTTTCAGTGGTGCCTGGTGACAGGACAAGGGGCAACAGGCACAAACTGGAACACGGGAAGTTCCATCTGAGCATGTGGAAAAACTTTCCTGTGAGGGTGGCAGAGCCCTGGAAGAGGCTGCCCGGAGAGGGTGTGGGGTCTCCTGCTCTGGAGATATTCAAAACCCGCCTGGACACATCCAACCTGCTGTGGGTGACCCTGCTCTGGCAGGGGGTTGGACTAAATGATCTCCAGAGATCCCTTCAACCCCTACAATTCTGTGATTCTGTGTGATTCTTGGGAGGGGGAGACAGGAGGCTTTGGCTTTGCTGAGCTCCCACCCCCCTGCCCCATCATGTCCCAGCTGCACGTGCCTCTCCAGGTGCATGCAAACATGTGTTCACGCATCCACGTGTGTGTGTGTCTGCACACATGTGAATAGCTGCCTGCACAAAGGGCTGGGGCGTGTGTGCTGTGGTTGACTCCACAACTAGACAAACTTTAGGGAAGGACTTGCAAACCCTCTCTTTGTTAGATGTTATGGCTGGGGTAGGGGGCAGATGGGAGGCTTCTGCTGGAGTTAATCCCCCAATCTTTGCGGCAAGGCCCAGGTCCAGCAGGCAGGTAAGAGGCCCCTCCTCTGCATTCCTCCCCCCTGCCCCATTTCCTACTCGTCTCTCTTTCCCTTGCCTGACCCCAGCACCATCACCATCCTGGCTGACACTCTCACAAAGCCCTGAGACAAGCTTTCAAAGGGGCAACTCATGCGGAAGAATTGCTGTCCCCCTCGGCCCCCCGTGCTCCAAATGCAACCCAGGACTTTCCCAGTGGGGTGAGGGGCTCCCACTCCCCTAGACCCCTTGTTTGGGGTGATTCCCTTGGTCTCTCAGAGGGAGAGGCTGAGGGGGCAGGAGGCCTTGTTCCCAGCACCACCCATATGTGCCTCTCTCTCACCCTGTGTTTTTTTTCTCCTTCCAGAGCCTCTGTCCTTCATGTAAGCCCTCGGAGGTCTTGGGCAGGACAGTGACTGTAGGTGGGGATGGAGCTGTGGGTCAGGACCTGGGTGCGAAGGTCGGAGGCACAGCCACGGTCGGAGATCTGAGCATGGACAGGGCCAGGCAGAGCAGCAGGTGGAAATGAGACCTGGGAACAGGGAAGGAACCTGCAGGCAGGGATGGCGCAGTGGGCTGGGCTGAGCCCTGTGGGCAGGGGTGCGATGTGTGGGTGGGACAGGGCAGGGTTTGGACCTGCAGGCAGGGTGGGGACCCATGGGCAAGGCAGGGCTGGGTGGGACCTGCAGATACTGCAAGGACCCATGAGGAGGGCAGAGCAGGGTGCCAGCTCAGGTCCTTTGAGTAAGGATGGTTCTAACTGTCTGTGCCTTATTTTCCCCTTTTGGCAGTTAGGGCTCGCAATTTTTATATCCAGTTGTGTGCTTGAGTGCAGATGTTTTTGTGAGTGTCTGGGTGCACACGTGTATTTCATTCCTGGTGCAACAGACACTGCAGTGGGCTTGCTGGGATAGGACCCTTTTCGTACAGCACCAAGCACAAGGGCACCTTGTTAAGTCAGTATCCTGGGGTGCCTGTGATGGGTGTCCAGAGGGTGTCCTGCAGCGGTGTCACCGCTTGTGCCAAGCTATCAGAGGTGGTCTCAAACGAGGCAATAGTCTGAGCTGTACTGTGGTCCTTGCGCTTAGGATGTGTTAACTCCCCCGTGCTGGTGCCACAGGGCGCCTGCCAGGCTCTGGGGGCATGTGGACAGACATACTTGGTTTGGGGGGGGTGGCGGATGGCCTCTGTGTTTGGCTAGGTGGCTGTGGTGACAACAGAGCTGCAATGGCTTGTACCTCCTGCCCTCACCTAGCCCGTCAGAGGCATCCACTTCTCTGCATGGTTTATGTCTCTGCATGGTCAGCAAGGGAGGAGAGGGATGTGGGGGCCTGCACCCTGGCCCCACAGACATCTCCTCTTGCACCAAGCCCCTTCTCCCTTCCAGGTGCATATGGGCCTTTACTCCAGGTGGGGAGTGGCCCCAGGGAGAAAGTTGGAGCCCTTAGTGCAGGGGTGGCCATCCTGATAGGAGGGGAGCACCAGGATGTGTAGGTGTGGGAGGGGGAAGGGAAAATGCCAGGGGCCACCAAAGATTTTGAGTATGTGGAGATGTTGATTGCTGGTTGCTGCCGAGGCAGATGCCCTCTAGCCCAGTTGCTCTGCCTGGGACCCTCTTTGTTCATGTCTGTGCCTCAAAATGGGGGGACAGGGTTTTCCCCTTTGTCACCTGCCCTTCCCACCTTGGCAGTGCCCCTGGGATGTCCCTTTGCCGTGGTCTAAGGGCAGAGGTGTGTGCTGGGGGCTGCCGTGAAGGGGGTCCACCGAGGGTTGTGCACCCTGGGCGGGTGGGTGCGGGGCCGCGACGGGAGGGTCCTGGG
>VXAK01000506.1:745-11485 GCA_013399435.1 Arenaria interpres | reverse complement strand
TTTTCCCCTTTGTCACCTGCCCTTCCCACCTTGGCAGTGCCCCTGGGATGTCCCTTTGCCGTGGTCTAAGGGCAGAGGTGTGTGCTGGGGGCTGCCGTGAAGGGGGTCCACCGAGGGTTGTGCACCCTGGGCGGGTGGGTGCGGGGCCGCGACGGGAGGGTCCTGGGCCGTGGCCCGGCGGGGACCGAGGGGACCCCCGTGTCCGGGCGCTCCGTCGGGCCGCGTCTGCGCGGTGCTGCGGCGCCCCCTGGCGGGCACGGAACAGCGCCGGGGGGCGCGGGAGCCGGGAGGGCGCGGGGATGGCGGGCGGGGACCCCAGCGCACCCTTGTCCTCCTCAGGCCCCGACTGGCTCCAGCCCCTCGGCGAGGACCAGATGTGCTCCTGAGCCTGGCCAGGCCCTTCCACGTCATGTTCAACCCTGTCAGCGCCCCAGCCAGCGGCTACACCGAGCACTGCTGCCTGCGCCCACCGCACAGACCAGCCCCAAGTGGCCCAGGGCCACAAGGTCGGTCACAGCCCTCTCGTCCTGAGCAGCGCCTGGGTCTGAGCAGTGCCTGTGAGGGCCACTCAACTTCAGATTCAGCCTATGGGCTCAGGGATGCTGTGGGGTTTCCCTCTCCCCCCTGTGCCACCCACCCTAATATGTCTTTCCATCTTTCTTCTCCCCTCTGCCAGGCCTTGATTTCCCATTATGCCATCAGTCAAACCTCATGAGCAATCACCGTGGTTATGGGTTGGTGCCAGGAACTGAGCACCCAGGCAGTGGTGATGGTAAGTCTCCGGTCTTGGGAGGGCATGGGGCAGGTAGGGGTTTAGGCATCTCCTGGGGATGATGTTGTGCCAGGAGTGTGGGTGTGTGTGCTGAGGGGGTCAGGCAGTGCTGGGGACAGTGATGCCTGTAATGACAGAGGAACCTGCTGGGGCTTCAGGTATCTTTCCTGGAACAGTGATGCCTGTGTGAACCAGGAGCATTTGTGCTGGCTGTGGCCAAGGGGATGAGGCACTTTTCTTGGGATGATATCAGCAGTTGCAGGGCGTACACGTGTGTCAAGGGGTTCAGGTACCCCCTATGAACATTGATGACTGCAGCAGGGAGGGGAGGACACTTTTGAGCTTTGCCACAGTCCAAAACTGGCAACAAGTAGAAATTGGGAGAGGAGTGGCTGGAGAGCAGCCCTGCAGAAAGGGACCTAGGGGTGCTTGTCTGCAGCAGCGTCAGTAGGAGCCAGCAGTGAGCCCTGGCAGCCAAGAGGGCAAACTGCATTCTTGAGGGGGGTGTCAAACACAGCACAACCAGCCGGTCAAGAGAGGTGACTGTCCCACTGTATTCAGCATTGGTGCGGCCTCACCTTGAGTGCCATGTGCAGTTCTGGGCCCCACTGTTTAAGAAGTGTGGGAATTTCCCTGAATGGATCCAGAGGAAGACAACAAAGCGGGTGAAAGGGCTGGAAGGAATGTCCTACGAGGAGCAGCTAAGGAGCAGCTATGTCTAGTTCAGAGAAAAGGAGGCTGAGGGGCAACCTCATTGCTCCCTCCAGCTTCCTGAGGAGGGGACATGGAGAGGAAGGTGCTGAGATCTTATACCTGGTATGCAAGGATGGGATGTGTGGGAATGATTTAAAACTGTGCCGGGGAGGTTTAGGCTGGACATTAGGAAGCATTTCTTTACTGAGAGGGGGGGTCAGACACTGGAACAGGCTTCCTAGAGTGGTGGTCGATGCCCCAAGCCTGTCAGTGTTTAAGAGGCATTTGGACAATGACCGTAATACCATATTTTAACTTTTGGTCAGCCGGAATTAGCAGACAGTTGGACTAGATGATTATTGTTGGTCACTTCCAGCTAAGATCTATTCTATTCTATTCTATTCTATTCTATTCTATTCTATTCTATTCTATTCTATTCTATTCTATTCTATTCTATTCCATTCCATTCCTAATTAGAAGCTAACTGGCACACTCAGGGTACTCCTCCAGGCTCCAAAGCACCAGGTTTGTGTCCTTGGGGGTTTCTTCAGCCTCCTAGGACCCATGCTGAGAGGATTGCCCCCCACTCTCTGCTGCCATCCCAGGCTCACGGTTCTCAACGCCCCGTGGTGCAGGCAAACTGGGCAAGAAGCGGGCACTGTCCATCTCACCCCTGTCAGACTCTAGCATCGACCTGCAGACGGTAATCCGCACCTCACCCAACTCCCTCGTTGCGTTCATCAACTCCCGCTGTGCCTCTGCCAGTGGCTCCTATGGCCACCTCTCCATCAGCACCATCAGGTGGGCACCAGCCTTCAGCCCCACTGGCATGCCTGCAGCCTGTCAGTCTGGGAGCCTGAATTCCCAACGTGGGGAGTGCCTGGGGTAAGGGCTCGGAAATGCGGGAGCAGAGTGGGATGGTGGGTTAGGGAAGGAGTGGCTGGGAGTTCAGACACCTGGGGTCCTCGGCTCAGAAGACCTAAATTTCTGTCCTGTAATGTGTCATCTGTTCATCCCTCTTGCTCTTTGCAGTCCATCACTGGGGTACCAGAGTCCACCGGGTCAGCAGAAGGGCCAAGGCCACCTGTACAGCCACACGCCCCCACCACCCCCATGTAGCTCCCACGAACACCTCTCCACTCGCCCAGGGCTCCTGCACCATTCCCCAGCTCGTGGGACTCTCAAACACTGCCAGGTGAGGCAGCCTTGCATCCATTTAAGCGGTGCATCCCATATAAGACGTGGTCCAATGCTGACTGCTTTCCCCTTACCCCCTGCACTGGTAGCAGCTAAAGTTGGAGTGGAGCCTGAGCAGCCCTCTGACTGTCAAACACCCAGAAGAGAGATCCGAGTGTGACGTCTCCAGTCCAGCTTCCACAGGCACCCAGGTACTCTCCAGGCCTTTAGACACACCCTGGCTTTCCCAGGGCTGTATACTTCTCCCCGGAACCACTCCCAGGGAGTATAAAGGGTCATACCTGGGACTGCTCACCTGGCTGTGCTCCCCCAGGACCCCTTGCTGGGGCTGCTCGATGTTCGTGAAGATCTGGAGAAGGAAGATGGGAAACCGGAGTCTGAGACTGTGTATGAAACCAATTGCTACTGGGATGGCTGTGCCAAGGAGTTCGATACACAGGAGCAGCTGGTGCATGTGAGTGAGGTCCTGCCTGGGTACACTCAGTGCCAGAACCTGCCCTCAGGCTGCTGGCTGACATCCCCCTGTGCCAACCCACAACCCCAATTCTGAGACTGTTGTCCCCTTCTACCTCCCACCGAGAATTCACCACAGAGGTGCAGAATGTTGGAAGTTGCCCCTTGGAAGGGAGGGACATGCATCCTCCGCTTTTTGTGGACAAGTTCTTTGTGACCATTCCATACCATGTCCCTCGGGGGAACATCCAGTCTGGCCTTCCTCACCTCTGGGGCAGCTCTCCTGAACCACTGGTGCATCCAGACTTCCTCCTTTGCTCTTTGTCTCCCTCCACTCAAACTCTCCTGTATCCCCTTGACCACCCCTCAGACTACCTTTATCCCTATGTCTTCTTTTGGTCCTCCTAAAATAGCCCCCAGCCATCTCCTGTGTCCCCTGGCTCCTCCAGACAACATCTGACCACTCTGTTTTCCTCTAACCTCTGGTGTCTCCCACTGTGTCCATTTCTCCCATGATATTCTCTTAAGACACCTGAATCTCCCTGACCCTTGGTGCCTTCACCAATGCCACCAGTGATGCCCCTCTCTCCTCAGCACATCAACAATGAGCATATCCATGGGGAGAAGAAGGAGTTTGTGTGCCACTGGGCAGCATGTTCCCGGGAGCAGAGGCCCTTCAAGGCTCAGTACATGTTGGTGGTGCACATGCGACGTCACACAGGCGAGAAACCTCACAAATGCACGGTGAGCTGGCGTGAGCCTTTGCAAAACCTCGGCCAAGCTGTGGTGCCTTGTAGTGGACAGAGCTCAGGGCAGGGTGTGAGCTGGCCCACCTGGTATATGGCATTGAGGGGTGCACGAGGTGGGGAAAATGAGGTGGGACAGACAGGGTGGTCAGAAACATGGTAGTGCATGATAGAGCGGGGTTCATGTGTGGCAGGCCAGAGCCTGTGTGAGCAATAGCATGGCAGAGGTACAGATGTAGATAGCAGGCTGGGTATGGCATGGCCATGTGGCCAGTGCTTAGTGAGGTGGTGTGACATAGGCCAGAAGGATGCTGCGAGGGCTGGAGCACCTCTGCTGCAAGGACAGGCTGAGAAAGTTGGGGGGGTTCAGCCTGGAGAAGAGAAGGCTCCGGGGAGACCTTAGAGCCCGTTCCAGTCCCTAAAGGGGCTCCAGGAAAGCTGGGGGGGGACTCTTGATCAGGGAGGGGAGCCATAGGACGATGGGAAATGGTTTTACAGTGAAAGAGGGGAGATTGAGATGAGATCTGGGGAAGAAACTGTTTGCTGTGAGGGAGGTGAGAGCCTGGCCCAGGTTGCCCAGAGAAGCTGTGGCTGCCCCATCCCTGGAGGGGTTCAAGGGCAGGTTGGAAGGGGCTTTGAGCAACCTGGTCTGGTCGGGGGTGTCCATGCCCAGGGCAGGGGGTTGGAACTAGATGATCTTTAAGGTCCCTTCCAACCCAAGCCATTCTATGATTCTGTGAAGGATAAAGGGCTGTGTAGTGGGGTGAGGACATGTACCTGAAGCAGGGCAGGTGTGTTGTGCATTGGCTGGGAGGTGCGATACATGTCAATGGCAGATGTGCCGTGGGTGTGTAGTGTGGGGGTGATGTGGTACAGGGTCTGTTGAAGGTGTGTGGCATGTTTCACCCTGCTTGCCTGCGCAGTTTGAGGGCTGTAACAAAGCCTACTCACGCCTGGAGAACCTCAAGACACATCTACGCTCACACACGGGTGAAAAACCCTACGTATGTGAACACGAGGGTTGCAACAAGGCCTTCTCCAATGCTTCCGACCGGGCCAAGCATCAAAACCGTACTCACTCCAATGAGGTACTGACCCATCTGGGGCTCCTTGCACCCCTTTGGGCTCCCCTTATGCTTCCTGATCAGTCCTGTACTCTGTAAACTCCCTGCATCCCTGTTTTTTTTTTTTGTTTGGTTGGTTGGTTGGGTTTTTCCCTCCTTGCCTGCTCTAATAAAGCATGGCCTCCTGCTCCCTGTTCCCACCAGGGTCCCTTTACTGCCTGTCCTGCTCCTGTCAGGCACCATCCTTGCATTCTTCCTCTGGCTCCCTATGACCTCTTCCAAGGCCCTGCTGTAGCACCTAAGGTGCCCCCTCCAAGGGGACTCAGCTTCTTCGATCCCTTCCCACCTTCAGTTCCCTCAGTTCACAGGCCGACTTAAGAGGGAAGGGAGGGGGATTTATTTCATGCCCAGCTGGTCCTTTGTTGGGAGGAGTCTCTAGTCGGAGCTGACACCTTCCCTCCACTGTTCCTACCTTTTTTCCCTGACAGAAACCCTATGTGTGCAAGATTCCGGGCTGCACCAAGCGCTACACAGACCCCAGTTCCCTGCGCAAACATGTGAAGACAGTGCATGGTCCTGATGCCCATGTCACCAAGAAGCACCGAGGGGATGTCATGCCAGGCCGGGCACTTCCCACCCCCAGTGCCCCCCCTGACATGAAGCAGGAGAAAGACACAAATGGCCCTGCTGAGGCCAGGAAGGATGACAGCAAACTCTTGGTGCCTGACTTGGCCTTGGTAAGGAGCTGGGGGGGTGCAATGGCAGAGGGAGTCCGGGCCAGACCTGTTGGAGGAGCCACTTTCCATGGTAGGAGAGTCACCTCCACATCCGGCAGGGTGTGGGCTCACAGGTTGCACGAGGTGTGTAGTGGATATCTGACCCCTTTTTCTTGGTTAATGTTTTGGGTGCCACCTAGAAGCCACAGCCCAGCCCAGGTGGGCAATCGTCGTGCAGCAGTGACCATT
This sequence comes from Arenaria interpres, assembly GCA_013399435.1. Classification (NCBI taxonomy): domain Eukaryota; kingdom Metazoa; phylum Chordata; class Aves; order Charadriiformes; family Scolopacidae; genus Arenaria; species Arenaria interpres. The sequence continues at coordinate 5,595 of VXAK01000506.1, read as the reverse complement.
CCCCACTTGGCAGCACCACTAACAATGACAGTGGGGTGGAGATGGCGGGCAATGCAGGTGGGAGCTACGAGGATCTGTCCACACTGGAGGATGTGGTGCCTGGTGAGCCCATGGGCACCTCGGGGCTCATGGCCCTCCACAAGCTAGAAAATCTTCGCATTGACAAACTGAAGCAGATGAGGAAGCCGTCAGCTACGAAGGGCCTGAATTTGCCAGCCATCCCTGGAGCCGGTGAGACTGTGGTTCCCTCCCACCCCGATGCAGGGCCAGTCCCATGGGCCCTGTGTCAAGAGAGGTCTGGTTTGCAGCCAGAGAAGTTTCCACATCTTCCTTTCACTAGTGGTGGACCCCCATGTCTGGGCTGTGCCCCATCTTTGGACTCAATGATCTTAAAGGTCTTTTCCAACCTAAGTGATTCTAAATTTTCTGCCCCCTCTTTGTTGCCACCAGTTGAACCTGCTTCCCGTCCTACCAGGCACTAACCATGGAGGAGGCCACATCCTGGTACTGGGTGCTTTGACTGCTGGTGTCAATGCTATTGTGTCCTAAGTGCCCTGGTGTAACTTCTCCTTTTCTTTCCTCAGGCCTGCCCGGAGAGGTGCCCAGGGTCTCCGTGCCACCACCAGCTGCCTCGCACCGGCGCGTTGCAGAGCTGTCAGTGGCAGAGATGGCTGTGCTACCCAATGAGCGCCGGAGCAGTGCCACCAGCACCGTAAGCTCAGCCTACACAGTGAGCCGGCGCTCGTCCCTGGTGTCCCCGTACCTGGCTGGGCCGTGCCTGGGTGGCAGCGAGGCAGGGGGAATGCCCAGCGGGGCAGGCCTGGCTGACGGCTATGACCCCCTCTCTCCAGACACCTCGCGACGCTGCAGTGATGGCAGCCACTGTGGAGGGCTACCAGGCGTGGGCAACCTTACCCCGGCCCAGCGCTACCGTCTCAAGGCCAAATACGCTGCGGCCACGGGTGGCCCACCTCCAACCCCACTGCCCAACAGGGAACGGGTGGGCATGGGTGGCCACAGTATCTTACCTGGGGACTACCTTGGGCCAGCCGAACCTTGCTACCTTGCGAACGGTTTGCTGCGAAGACACAGTTCCAATGACTACCCCGGATATACAGGCAGCATTCCCCCTCACCTGGTGCCTCGGAACGGTGTGCGGCGGGCCAGTGACCCTGCCCGGACCACGGCCAACTCTCACACTATGCCCAAGGTGCATCGTTTTAAGAGCATGGGTAATGTGAATGTGCCAGGAGTGGGCAGAACTGCTCTGCAGCCCTTAAGTGGTTCTGATGCCAACCTTCAGCGCCATGTCTTCTCCCCACGCCCACCCAGCATCAGTGAAAATGTCTTGGAGAATGTGAGCATAGAGGGCCCTGGCCCAGGCCCAGAGTCTGGCTTGCTGGAGATGGAACAGTACTTGAACTACCCCGAGGAAAGCTTCCCATGCCAGGGGGCAAGTGTGAAGCTCCAGTCTGAAGGTCTCTATGGGAGCACTCATCGGACCATGGAGGGGATGCAGCTGAACCCTGGAGGGCATGGAGACACGGAGAAGGGGTTTCTTCAGTCTGAGTTCTCCCCTCAGTGCCAGATGAACCAGCACTTCGCAAGTATGAACACTGGCAACAGGACCATACCAGCTACTTGGGATGAACCTCCCCAAGGCAGTCTGGAAATGAGTTCTGGGCAGTTCATTGTCAGTGCCTCTGCTGCTGCCATGTCTGGGCCACATTGTCACCATCAAAGTACTGAGTACCCACTACCCAGTTTTTGTGGGCAGCAACCCAAATTTGTGAGCTCGTGCCAGGACAGTGGATTTTCTGCAGGGCACCAGCTTAACCGACTACAGATCAAATCTGAGCAGCGTTACCCAGCACCTGCCCCAGCACTTGCTTCCTGCCAGAATGCCAAGCTTGCTGGGTCCATGCCACCTCCTGCATTGTTTGGCCAAGCCATGAATGTAGGGCCTGGAGGTTACCAGTCTGAGGGACAGGCTCCTGTCACTTCCATGGGCATGTTGAGCCCGGGTGGTAGAAGAGCCCAGAACCCTGCCGTGCAGACCAAAGAACTGATGGTCCGTAGCTATGTGCAGGCCCAGCAGGCTCTGATGTGGGGAGACCAACTCGCCTCCAAAGAAGGGGAGGCTGGCATGGGGATGACCAGTGAACCTGGGCAGTGCCAAGACATGCAAGCCCCATTGTACCTCAGCCCCAAGTACTCTGGTTACCAAGCCAAACCAGATCACCCGCAGGGTCTGGCAGACACCCAACACCTCCTAAATGCCCCATGCTTCAACCCAGAGATGGTGCCGCACCCACCTGGTGCCCCTAAACCGTCTGGTCACCAAAACAGCCTGAACTACACGGGCAACCTGCCTCAGCCAAGTCGTTCCTATGAGGGAGTGGAAGCTAGCTCCCGGCATGTACTTTGCTTGCCACCTGCCCGCTCCACACCAGAGGGGCCCAGTAATGTCCTGCCGTATTACCCAGGCCAGGGCACACATTTGCAGGTGGGCAAAGGTGGGCATAAGCTGTTGGGCCAAACAGCAGCAAGCTGTGGGGGTATGGGGAGTTATGGTGGGAGCTTGGAAGGACTCAAAGGCAGCTCCTGTTACTACCCGGATTCAGGGGAGCAGGTGGCAAACAGCCTGGACTCCCTGGACCTGGAAAATATGCACCTTGACTTTGCTGCCATTGTGGAAGATCCAGAGACACCTGTGCTACCTGGGCCCCCAAGCCCTGCTGGTGGCCTCCTGCTTCCTGCATCTGGTGGTGCCAACATGGCTGTGGGTGACATGAACTCCATGTTGAGTACTCTGGCAGGGGAGAGCCATTTCCTCAACTCCCTGTGCTGAGAGGTACCAGCTATCTGGGGCAGACCACATTTGGGCAGAAGCCTGAAATCCTTTCTCACATGCAGGTTTATGCCTGGGGCGGGGGGTAAAGGAGGAGAAACACCCCTGGAGTCTCCCCTTCTCCTGTTTGTCAGCGTTGGGCTCTTTCAGGGAAGGAATGTTTCTGGGCCCCAGGCACAGCCACAACCCTGATCGGGTACTTCAGGTCACCTCTTCGGGGGGAAACTTTTTTTACTGAGCCCTTTCATTCCAGTGCTTGGAACCTTTCCCTGCCTCCTCCAGCCCGATGTACACGGTGGCCCTGCCACAGTCTTAATGTTGAAACCAAAGAGTTTTGCCCTCCCCAGCCCTGTGGGCAGGCCCCATCCGAATGTTCCCACTGTCATCATGATGTCATCATCCCCCGCCCCCTTAAATCCCGGTCTTTGTCTCACCACAGCGATGCGGGGGGGGTGGTGGGGTGCTTGGCACTGCCTGTGTTGCTCTGTACATAGTGTTCATATGTGGATGTCTCTCCTGTGGGCTTCAGCCTTTCTTTTATTTGAAAGAAACAGCAGTGCCGCTCCTCCCCATTAAACCCGTTCTCAGGGGAGAGCGAGCTGTGTGCTTTCTTATCACTAGAGATGGACTACCAACTGGAGCCCTGTGCAGTGTACCACCCTCCTCATCCCCTCCCTCTTTCCCTCATCTGGGACCAAGACCCACTTGTGCCCAGGGTTGCAGAAACACTCCCTGCTTTGGACTGGGGATCCAGCCACAGCCCGACCTGCATGGGGAACTGCACGCTGATTCTAACTGCAGGGGTGGGTGGAGGAAAGGGCAGAGCTGTGTTGTGTCGTCCCCCCCCCGCCATGCTGCAGACCTGGCAGTGCTGAACGAAAGCACCAGCAGAAGCACGGCAAGACCTGCGCAAGTTTCATGAAGTTCAGCCAGGCCAAAGGCAGGGTCCTGTGCTTGAGTCATGGCAACCCCAGGCACAAATCCAGGTTGGGCAGAGAGTGGATGGAGAGCAGCCCTGAGGAGAAGGAACTTGGGGGCGTTGGTGGATGAGAACCTCAACATGAGCGGGCAACGTGCGCTCACAGCCCAGAAAGCCCCCCACATCCTGGGCTGCATCCCTAGCAGTGTGGCCAGCAGGGAGAGGGGGGGGGATTCTGCCCCTCTGCTCCGCTCTGGGGAGACCCCCCTCTCCCCCAGATGCTGCCTTCAGCTCTGGGGCCATCAACATCAGGACATGGACCTGTTGGAGCGAGGCCAGAGGAGGCCACAGAGATGCTGCGAGGGCTGGAGCCCCTCTGCTGGGAGGGGGGGGCTGAGAGAGTTGGGGGGGCTCAGCCTGGAGAAGAGAAGGCTCCGGGGAGACCTTGGAGCCCCTTCCAGTCCCTCGAGGGGCTCCAGGAAAGCTGGGGGGGGACTCTTGATGAGGGAGGGGAGCCATAGGAGGAGGGGTTTGACACTGAAAGAGGGGAGATTTAGGTGAGATCTGGGGAAGAACTTCTTTGCTGTGAGGGTGGTGAGAGCCTGGCCCAGGTTGCCCAGAGAAGCTGTGGCTGCCCCATCCCTGGAGGAATTCAAGGGCAGGTTGGAAGGGGCTTTGGGCAACCTGGTCTGGTGGGAGGTGTCCGTGCCCAGGGCAGGGGGGGTTGGAACTGGATGATCTTTAAGGTCCCTTCCAACCCAAACCATTCTATGATTCCATATACACTTGGAGGCATAGTCTCAAGGTACCGCTCAGTGCCTCTGTGGCTATGCCAGGATCGGAGACTCTTCATTCAGGCCATCTTGGCATCTCTGGGGTTTACGCTTGGTGCTTCGTTGGCATTGGGGCGCGCCTCCCCTGAGGCCTGTCCCGTAGACCGCAGGGTACCCTCAAGTCTTGTTGTGAAGGCCGCAAACCCGCCAAGGGACCCGCTGGATTCTCCCTTAACGCGGGTGACTCCGCCCCCTCGACCCCGCCTCCTGCCCCTTAGGCTCCGCCTCCCTCCCCTCAGCCCCGCCC
>VXAK01000503.1:272-15330 GCA_013399435.1 Arenaria interpres | reverse complement strand
AGCTCCATGCACTCCAGCTGGACATTGACATAGAGGGTGACACACCCTCCTCGAATCCCCTGCCTGTCCTTCCTGAAAAGCCTGTATCTTTCCATTGCAAGGCTCCAGTCATAGGAGCCGTCCCATCACGTCTNCTCCAGTCATAGGAGCCGTCCCATCACGTCTCTGTGACACCAATAAGTTGATAGCCCTGCAGGTGTGTACATGTCTCTAATTCCTTCTGTTTATTCCCCATGTCACCTGTGTTTGCATAGAGGCATTTAAGTTGAGCCCTGATGAAGCTAACTTACCATCTGGAGTGGCTAGAATTCCTTTGTGCTGCACTCCAGGTGCTCTCCTGCTAACCTCCAACCCTTCTCCAGGCTCTGGGTATTTATTACTGTCATTGGCATTATACTGGTAAGAGTGAGATGCATTGGTCCCTCTCCCCAGCAACTCTAGCTGAAAGCCCTCTTCACAAGACTGGCAAGCCTCTGACTGAAGATACTCTTCCCCTTCTCTGACAAATGAACACTATCAGTCCCCAGTAGACTAGGTTTTTCAAAGCAAGTCCCATGGTCTAAGAAGCCAACCCCCTGGCTGTGGCACCAGTTCTATAGCCATTTGTTGATTTGCCAGATTCTATTGTGCCTATCAACCCCTTTCCCCTTTGACTTGGAGGCTTGATGAAAAAACTACCTGTGCCCCAGTGTCCCTCACTACTCCTCCCAGGGCTCTATTATTTTCTTGATATTCCTTCAGCCCTTAGGCTTCTCCTGGCTGTTTCACTGGTGCCCACATGAAACAACAGCTGCAGGTAATAGACAGAGGACTGGACGAAGCTTGGTAGTCTCTCAATGACATCCATGATATGAGCCTCCAGTAAGCAGCACACCTCTGCAGAGAGTGCATGAGGTTGGCAAATGGGTGCCTCTGTACCTTTCAGAAGAGAACTCTCTATTACTGTCACCTGTCGCCTTTTGTTAGTTGTGCTGGTTGTTATACAAGGAGAAGATAGAGTTGTCTTACTCACCTCATCTGATGCAATGGGCATTTCCTCTTCTCTCTGCAGAGTGGTGAAGCAGTTCTGCAAAGGCATCTCAGGTTTTGGGCAAGTCTCTTCCTCCTGCTTGTCCTTGCCGTTGCAAGCTTACATTCTTCTACATTACTAGCCCCCCTCCATTCTGTGTGTACTGGTGGGTGAGCTTTGGGCTGTTTGGCCATGGGCTTTGGCCCCACTGCAGACTGCACTTTGAACCAGTTATCAAACTCCTTTCTTACCGTCTCTTGCAGCTCAACTGCTTGCTGCAGGAGGTCCTCCACCTGAGGCACATCTTTTGCAGGTGGGTCTGCTCCACCTATTCCTGCCCCAGGAGAAAGCTCTAGGCACCTTCTGCAGTCTGAGGACTGCACTGCAGCCTCTCCCTTTAGCAGCTCCATTTGCATGGAGACATTGACCACTGCTGGGGTAGACGATACAGAGCCAGAGCTGGTGCCCTGAGCCAGAGTTGCAGCCCTTGTTCTCAGATGAGTGCCCACCATTCTGTCTTGAGGGTCAGGTAGTATGAGTGCCCTTGACCAGAGCAGATGGTCACAGAATGGTGCGTGGTGCTTGGCCAGTGGAATACTCCTCCTTCAAAGAGGCACCCTTCTCATGTGCCCTTCCAGGCAAATTGCTGGGCCAGGCCCTGGGTGATGCCCCAACCCCAGTTTGCCCACTCTGTTTGCAGCGCTCCTGGTCACTCACACTCCCCAGGCTGCTTTGTATGGGCAGGGGTGGTGGCAGCTGCTCTGGCAATACCCAGGGCTTGTCAGCATCTTCTGACAGAGGTGCTGGATCCTGGCCAGTCTTTCCCCTGCCCTAGTGCTCCTTTACCTCAGGAAAAATCCCTGTGCACCAAGATCTGCCGCTCCGTGTTTAAATGGCCAGGATTTTCTGAGAGCTTTTCATGGACAACTGTCTTTTATTTTAAGATCATATCTGTTTTGTATATCAAATCCTCTCTTCAATGTTTAGTATGGAATGAGAGTTAGCCATCCATCCTTGTGTGGCCACCATTTTTAGTCAGCTAATTCTTGCCTTCATGGATCGATTGGAGCAGAGCAACAATAAAGCCTTACATCCTTTAATGTATCTGGACTTAAATGAATACAACTACAATAGCATGATCCTGAATAGAAAGGTGAAGCACAAGGGTTAGTCAACTTTGATGTTTGCTGTTATGAAACTTGCAAGCAGATCATTCCCAAGAGGTACTGTTTTCTCTAGGGAACTCAGGAAGTCTTCCTTTAACTCGGTAGCATTATTCAGCTGGAAGGTGAACATGGAAATAGTTTTCTGAGCAGCTGGCTCAGTAGTAGAGCTGAAGTCAAAGGTAATGAGGGTCACTGTGCTGAAAGAAAAACTCTCCAATCAATAAAGTTTCTTCCTCTGGGTTTAATCAATAAAAAATATACATTCTCTCTACAAATGGTGAGCAAGCTTAGCCTGCTTTCATGGAAACTATCAGAGTTCAAGATTAATTACAGCCTGTAAGCTGGGGTGATTCCACTGTGGCTTAATTTGTTGGCTGAAGCCAAGTTCAGCGCGTACTGGATCACATTCCAGCTAATTAGGCAATACTTGCCTGTTGGCTACAGAAAGTAAACCACCTGTTTAGTCTAAACTTTGTAGACAATTATTTCACCCCATTGATGACTTCTTATGCGCTGCTTTGTTCTAGTGAAACACGAAAGCATCCAAACATCACATATGTGCAGGGAGGTATCTGACAGAGGAAAGGAATATCTAAGCACTTCTCTTCTAAAAGAAATAATACAGTCCTGGTGAATAGTTACATTTTAAAGAGAAACTTCTAAGCGTGGGCCAGAAACACTTGATGCTTTCGCTTGCTTGTTAGATAGTATATAGATACACACCTTGTAGCAACAGAAAATGTTGAAATTTTTGTCACATGGCTGTTACTCCTAAATTCTGGTATATTTGTTCTTTGTTTCTATTTTATGATTATACATTTTCATTTTGATGTTCATACACTTTGTAATTACTGCTTATTTGGGCTACACGAAAATGAAGCAAAAATGCATAAATGAGTGTAAATTTGAATGGGATAATCATGTCTCTTCAATATTATAAAATTTGAGCTACACCTAAATTGCTCCCAGCATTTTAGGGTCTGAATAGTCATCTCATGATATTTAAATTTAAAGATATTGCTATTATAAAATATATACCATGTGGGATAATTGGTACATGTTTCATCAAAGTTTTGAGTTTGCTAAAGCAAAGGTGAGCCTTTCAATATTGTGCCAGGGAAAATAATAGGTAACTTTAACACCATTTTTTATGCCTGTTTTTATGTCATTCTCTCTGGCCCAATTATTAACACACTACATCCAGATATCTGTCAATGAGTAGCAGCTTCCAAAATATCAGAAACTTCACATCAATCGTTTGCTTCCCCATCCCCAGAGTACGTAAGACCCAAGCTGCCTAAATTCTGAATTGAAATGGCATTCACATGCATTTCTGCTTGTTTTGGAACACCTACTGCCCCAAGATACCTCAAATCAATCAGTGTGCCTACTTACTTTAGGATAGCCAGTTTCTCAAGGTCAGAAATGTTCCACTGATTAGGCGGGACCCCATCTCTCTGTGGATAAAGAACAAAGAGACATCAACATCTCTAAAGGTCTCTGTTAAATTTATTCAGAACAATTTGTTATACGCAGGCTTCTGGGCACCGAGCACAGTAGTCATCACCACTTTCACAGCTGGAAGAAGAGGTTGTGTTCCTCTGATTTTCCATAATAATCTCACTAGAGCCCTCAGGTAGGAAACCTGTCTCTCCGTCACCTTCATGTGGGAGGGTAAGGAAGAAATAGGTCTCCAAATCTCTGAATCTCTGCAGTGTTTTGAACACCAGCATCTGGGTTGGACTACTCCCTATAAGCCGAAGCACTCAACAGAAGACATACATGAATCATGGCACTCAGTCAGAAACAAGTAAAGACTCCTGACCACCTTCCCTTTATCTGGACAGTCCCCAGGCATTGGATTTCCCCAGGATCTGGCACACAGTACCACTGCTATTTACTCAAGATTTTGTTGTGAGACTGCAAGAATTTCCCTGGAACAGGAGCCAGCATCTCTGTTACTCTGTTCACCGGGCTACAGTGTCAGATACTCTCCTACTTCCCCTGTGCTTATTGCACTGCCACCTTCTTCCACAGCAAGTCTAAAGAGACTCTGTGCCAGAGAGTGTATTTAATTAGCCTCACCTTGCTCTGCTTCCTTCCAATGTCAAAGTTTCGTTAGACTTCATGTGCATTGGCCAAACATTAACTCAGTTTTCAAAGTTATGTTTGAGAGAGTTATGTTAAGCTTAAGCAGAATGAATCTTTTATTGATTTATGAGAGAGCAAAGACATAAATCAAAAGGGTTATAAATTCCTACTATTCCTGAATAACTACTGCGAAAAGAAAACATTTCCAGATTGACATTGACCTTGAATTAGCAGAATTTCACCTTGAAGATTTTACGTGGAAATATGCTGTGTTCTTTTCTGGATTCAATGACAAGAGACTCTCCAAGATATATACTGAGTTTTAGTATATGCACATCCCAGAGAAATCAGGTGAAACATGATCAATTTAGTGTCTTAAGAAAAAAAATCATCTCTGCATGGAAACGTTCTGGAAGTTTGGTGTTAAAGTTCCCACTAACGTATTTATGTGCTGCCATTAACAAAGCTCACATTTTGCCATATAAAAAATGTAGCCACATTTTAAAATATGCTCATGTCTTCCTGTTATAAATGTATGAAGTGAGGCAGTAATGTTTTGTCTCCTAAATACCCCAGTTTACAGTAAGATTGCACAATCTGTAATAGTAAAGGGCAATATGATGCCTCACTACACCAAGCGATTTCATGGAGATACTGTATCTTCTTAGGCATTCTATTGTCATAAAATCGTTTGGATAGGAAGGGATCTTTAAAGGTCACCTGGTCCAACCACCTTGACATGAGCAGGAACACCTTCAATTAGATCAAGTTCCTCAGAGCCCTGTCCAACCCCCCATCCACAACCTCTCAGGCCAACCTGTGCCAGTGTTTCACCACTCTCATTGTAAAAATTTTTTTCCTTACATCTAGTCTAAATTTACCCTCTTTTAATTTAAAGCGATAACTCCTTGTCCTATCACAATAGGTCCTGCTAAAGATTTTGTCTCCGTCTTTCTTCTAAGCCCCCTTTAAGTACTGAAAGCCGCTGAATGGTCTGTGACGTGCAGAGAAATGCTGTGCAGTATGTTTCATCCTCAACACCCAGGCAGCTCTGCTAGCTACCGGGGAGAAAGGATGGCCCCCTTTATAACCCTACCCCGCTTCTGTGTTTTATCACCCTGCAAGTGCCAGAAGGAGTTTTGATAGGAGTACTAACAGTCCTTTTTACATGAAGCTTATGAATCTTTTTCTCCGCACTGAAACCACATTGACTAGTGATAAAACCAGGCATAATCCAGCCATCAATTTTCACATTGGCGCTCTCCCTCTCTCCAGGCAAGACTATGCATTTCTGTTAGTATATGCCTTTGATGTTATGATTTCATTTTTCATCACCCTTAGTAGCTTTGACTAATTCAGTTAAGGACCATTGTCCCAGGGAAAAGAAATACTGTTACATAAAATGTTATGGTTTCTCTCTGAACAAGGCTAATAAATCTACAGTGATGTTCCGTAGAAGTCTAGGTCTTTAAACAGGTTAATTCCAAATTCACCCCATAGATCTATCTTCAGATGAAGACTTCAGGTTTGAAATGAAATTAGAACTGCAGTGAAATTATAGGAATATGATATTCAGCCGAAGTCATCTAATGCTGTTCACTTCTATTCACTTGTGTGTTGCTGGCTTTACCTTTGCTCTCTACTGGCTTTCTTTCTGATAGTGTAAAAAGAGGTGAAAAACTGAACAGCCAATGGAAAATGAATTTATGGACAAGTATTGTAAACTCTCAGTTGGTATTTTATGCCTCAGTCTCAAGGAGGATTGCTTGTCACTTTCACCAGTAGTGTATTGAAGTTAGGACACCGAATTATAAAAAGTCACAGCTAAACATGGCCATAGAAGGGAAAAGAGAACCTACAGTAAAAATACCGTTCTCCTTCTTCATTTAACTACTGATGTAAGATTAATATAGGATTAACAGTCACAGATATATGTATGGATGGATTAAAAATGGAGAAGAGCTGGTGGATTTTAATAATGTATTAATGTTTTACTGCTCTAGGATTTTAAATAGTGCAAACATACACAGCAGTGTTCTTGCACTTATCTTTTGAGGTGATTTGCTTCCCTTCCCNCTTTCCCTTCCCTTCCCTTCTATTCATATTACAGCCTAGCCCAAACAGACCCAGCCTACCCTACCACATACCACCCTACCGTATGCCACTCCACCCAGTTCTCCTCATTACCTCATATCTTCCCAGTACTGCAATTTGTGATTTATTCTTCTTCTCCTCCTCTGTTATGAGACTTGAGAGTTGTACTCTTTGGCACTCATAGCATTATGCTTTTTTGCTGTTGGATTTGTAAAAAAGTCGTTTGCACAGAGCTAATTTTTTATGCTACCACAGGAAAGATAAAAGAGCTTTGGACTGGGAACAGCAGGTGGTCTAAGTCGTGGTGATCCTTAGCTTCCCTGGCAGCTTGTTTCACAGTTGTGACCTGAAGAAAAACGTTCACAGACAAGCTTTACCACTCTACCAGAAGGTTCCACTATGCCTGGGAGTTGGGGCTGTCACTTCCCACATGACAGAAGAACTCATGATACCACGTTTCCAAAGATTTTGTTTCAAGAAATATTTTGGGAGCTATTGCGATGTTTCCTCAAGGCGCTTAAGATTTTATGTAAGAGGCTTTGCTGTTACTGATCTGGACTTTCTTGTCAGAGAGGCTCTTTGTAAATATAAAATAGGAATATGTGTTGTGGAGAAATAATGGGTTCCACCTGCAGATATTAAGCTATTGTTGCACAACTTTTCTCTCTGTTCCTAAGCTAGGCAGGTTAGCTACTGGCTTCTTCCTTTTAATCCTCGTGACAATCCTTCTCACAGATTACCTTCTAGTTTCTACTGATTCTCCAGGGTTTTTTACACATTTCCTCCTTTTAATTCTCTTGACAAATGAATATATATAAAAAAATAATTCATTTTTAAAAGTCCTGTAGAAAGCCAAAATAAAGTATTATGTATCAACAGCCATCCTCTACACTTCAAGGTTAAAAGCAAACTATACTTAATATTCGATTTTAACCAAGGTAAAAAATGGAATGAAATGGAATTAGAAAGTGTTAGTGCTTTACTTTAAAAGTCAACCATAAATTCATCTTGAATTGACAAAGCAAAAATTAACTGCAGCACTCAAGATCATTAGTACACAGACAATACTTGATTTCACCTGGTTGATGATAGTATCTGCTATCGATATCAACAACCGGGTAGTGTCTGTGGTGTAAAGTTGTTGTGACATAGCCTTTCTTGCATCTATGTTTCCTCAGGGTCCCATCACCAGAACAGGATAGCATTGGTTGAAAACGCTAGATTGCTTGAGAGCTGAATCCAGTGCTTTTCTATGGGTGGGTTCTGGAGGGGAACTTTCAGGATAAAGATGCTCTTATCTGGGAGAAATCTAAGAGATTTCTGTACTACTCTAAGTACAACTCTTACTGGGTGAATGCCAGGGAAGTAAATGATACCTATAAATATAGCCATGATAGAGCACATCCAGGCTCCCAAACATCAAAGATGACATGCAATTCATATACAATCTGTCTACTGTAATAACTTCTAATTAGGCACTATACCTTTTTTTCACTGTTCAGTTTCATGAAATTCTGTATGGTATCAGGGCTGTGAAAATTCAGTTATCCTCTGCCAAATTTCTTCTGGATGAGCTTACTGCATTAAATTAGAAAGCTTTCATAAGAACATACTAAAATTACTTTTTTTGCTAATACATTTTTAAAGTCTCGCTGCATCAGTAGCTTTCATATCTAGTGTTAATGAGAGATGATGAATAATTGTTAATACAACTGCCAATTGAAGTCAGCTTGGCAATTTGATTGGTAAAATTAGCACTAATATCATGTGATGAAATATTGGTAGGATAATATAGAGTTTTCTATCAGGAATGCAGACTACTGTTAGACTCTTCCAGTGTTACAGCTAAAAGATAGCTGGAGTAAGATTTCCATACTCATCTGTTCCCACTCCTGAAAAGCCAAATTCTGACAAAATTCATGTGGTGTGCAGTATGATCCAATTTTATTCAGGGGTAGAGTAGAACTGGAACTGGGGCAGAACTTGGCTATGTTTTTACAGACACTAACATTCTGCATTCTACATTTCTTGACTCTAAATCAAGCATATTCCTTATTTGGTATTTTTCCCGGCTATCTGAATGAACATATTTTTACCTATGGCATCATGGTTACTGTTCTGTTGTTTATAGAAAAGATTAAACAGAATTTAGACTCTCACACCCCCAAAGACTTCTGGAGTTCAGGGAGGTAACTTTACTCTATGGAACTCAGTGTTTGGACTCTTATGAAATCCAGGGCAATATGTATAAAGTCACATTAATCGTGTTATAGTGTTGTATTTATTTTTCATATACATTAAAGCTAGAATGTGAATGATGGATAGTATTTAAAGTGTTTAATCCTGGTTGTTTCACATAAAGCTAAAAAACATAAATACCTCCAATCCTTTAACCTGAGAGACTTTAAGAGGACACGAATCTCATGGTGGTGGTTATTAAAATAAAAAGCTGCTGATTATTGTTTATGATGAGGCTTTGTATAGTAAGCACAAATACATGGCTTTATTTTTTTTTAATTAATTGATTACATATTAGCTACAGGGCATTTTGTTTCTCTGTTTATTTTCAGCGAAAATCAAAAGCAACTTTTTCACAGCATGACAATCATTCCTCCACACTTACTGCTGGGAAAAAGTGCTTAATACCCTTCTGGCTTTCCTTCTGAAAACAGAATTCTTTTCTTTAGCTCATGGAATTAAAGAATACTCATTATCAGAGGAAGTGGTTCAAGGTCAGACATAAGAACATTCTTCCATCTTTCCTTTTCATGAGCTATCAGCATGAGAAATATTCCCATTCTTCCTCTCTTTGTGGATTTGGGACACCAGAACTATTTGAGTTCTATATCTCCTTTTGTGAAGCTTTCATTTTCATAATTTGCTAAAGTGAAGCTATTAGAGAAAGCAGTGCATTGCAAAACAGATATAGCACAAGCACTAACATTGTAAACTCTACGTATTGTTCTGCCAAGGGGTTCATAAGGACTCACTAATGAGTTGGAGATGATATATTTGTCTTCATACCTTTATCTGTAGGACAAATTCAGAAATCAATCACTAGAAAGCCTTAAACAATTTTTTAGCATACTGTTTGTAAACCATGTTTCTGTGGAGACTGATATTACCTTCAAATTTTTTTATTACAAGTTGATAATCGACTGCATTAAATGAACATGATTTGATCTCGAGTATTTAAAAATCAGATATTTTCAGAAATAAGTCCCTTTTCGTGGCAGCTGGTACTTGCATTGGGGTCTTCTCCCATGATCTTTTGCATGTCTGCTGAGTACCTTCAGCGAGGCTTTCACCTGCACCATTACCACTATTCCAAATTTTCATTCTACTTCTGGGACTGGGTGCTACTCAGTAGGCACTAAGTGCCAAGGAGTACAACAGAGGACTGTCTTTTCCACTGTCTGTTAACCACTTAGGATTAGGTGACATAAGCTTCGGCAGGATGTAACGACTAAGTTCCATCTGAACTCTTGAAGCAGCTTTCCAGGAAAACTGGCTGCCAGTGTTGCATACTAAACGGATCATCCTTAAACGCAGTTGGTTCTGCTGTGGAAGTCCTTGTGCTCTTGTACTTAAGGTTTTAGAAGTACACTTTGTGATTCCTCTTCTGGTATTGCTGTTACTTTTCAAAGAGATGTTGCAGTCTTTTGGCAGAAGTAATTTCTGGTTGATCTGTTGAACTGTTTTTCTGTACTTCTGTGAGTATACGCAGCTCTACGGGTGAGAGGTCAGGGTGGTTTGAGCAGTGATACATTTTTTGGCTTAAGATGTGACAAACATAGTAAGTAGCTAATTCAGCCTATCGTCTTTAATTAGGGCATCAAGACTGGAATGAACAGTCTTCACTCTGGAAATGAGCACTCATGATCAAAGAAGAGCTACCTTATTTAAATAATTTAAACGGAGATCAATTTTAATCAAAGTTGATATTGAGTATTGCATACAAAAATGGCTACTTTTTTTCTTTAAATTTGATGTTACCATGTAAATGAGCAATTGCCTTGTTCAGAGATATGTGGCATCTGGCTGGCAATACTCCTTTGGGGCTGAAAATTTGAATGAATACCTACTTAAAGCTGGCTGCATGACTAACACCCTCCGAGCAGCTGAGAAGTCAGGAATCTGTCTTTCTGCTTTTCCAGGTATGTATTCTATTGAGTTTTAAATATCTTCTGATTCCAAATGTTTTTGGCGTTTTCTAACTTACTGAGGATAACAATGTATTCCTTTATAGAAATTAGAGAAGGAAAAGTTGGTCAAATAGTTTGCTTCAGAGATGATAGATATTAAGTAGGATAAACTATTACAGTTTAGTGTAGGCTTTTTTAAAGTTTCTCTGAGGAAAAAGTTTTTAATCACATATGTGTCAATATGCAAACCTGGAACAGCTCAAGGATATAAATATACATGGACTCTTCCAGAGATACACATTCATATACAGACATTTCCATATCCAGAAGCATACCTGAGATCAGAAAATGAATGAAGACGTCTTTATCAGGTTTACAATGCAATAAAAATGAAGAAAGATGCAGAAACACACACACTTTTTTTACTGGACTCACCAGTAATACTAGTCAAGGTCAAGGAAAGTTTTCTAATATATAGAGTCATAGCACGTCATACATGTAGGATTAAAGTTGTGCATTTCTGCGGGTCAGAGTGTCTTTTTGTTCTGTTTGTGCATCGGTGTATCCTAATCCATAAACCAACTTTTTGCTGTCGCAACAGAAGAGAAGGAACCTGAGTTTACCTGTTCAGCTGGTTGTGGACCACTGTCCCCAGGTAGAACTGAGTTCCAAAAGTCATTGCTGACACCTTCTTTCATTCAACCTTCATGTTGTTGTCTGGTTCACTTTCTAGAAATGTAATACCCTGAATAGTTGAAAACTTCTGAAATCTACTGAATTATTTTTACCAGGGTGTAATAGTTATGAATATTTAGGCAAGAATCCAAGTTCAGCTCAATGCAGTACAAAGGAAACAAAGGAAAAATATTGTAGCTAACAAAGTCTAAGCCAAAGGTGATGTCCCATCCATTTTTTTCTGCTCATTTATCCACAGAAGTGTGGTTTTCATAAAAGGCTCTTTGTGTGTTTTAATTTTTTTTTTCAATTTTATCATTTTCAAAACTTAAGAGCTTCTTTGTGAACAAGATTCTTTCATTTGATCACTGTTACCATTTCATCATAAGATTTTGGTCATGTTAAGCACCGTATTAAAATGAGTGAATGTGTACCCTTTCAGCCAAATATTGCTGTTCCTAAGGAGACTCACCTATTTGTACAAAACCGTATTTTAGTAAGAAATACTGTTGCCTAGCCTCTCCCATGTCTTGCTAACACAAGAACCCAAGGATAAGCTGAAATAGTTGCTGCTAATGGGTCTTAAGAGATGTGAGGCCTGAATGCTGATTTACTAGGAGTGGAACCCAAGAAATAGTCTGGTCTGGCCTTCAAGTTCCTAAAGTTTTAGTGCAGGAAAAACAAGCTGTTTTTTCATTTTAGAGAAATGATTTACCCAGAAAAAAACCCTTAGCACAAGTTTTTTGCATATATGTCTAATTTATATAGGCAAACCCCAACAATGCTTATCATGTCCAACTTATTCACTGTGACCACACCACTGTTTTTATCGTACACAGAATATTCTTGTTTATAGCATCTTAACCCTGACAGAGTTCTTCTAGCAGCAAACTATTTTAACAATTCCTCATGTCTAAATCGCTGCTTAGTAAAACTAAAACCAACAAAGCTGTTTTGTAATAACTGGATGCTCACAGATCATCCAGCAAAATAAACCAGCTGCATTTACGAAATAATCCTATATTCAGTAGAACATACAAACCCCCCTGTCTATCAGTCCTGAAAATTCAGATTTGCCACCATTATTCAGACAGTAACAGTGAGTAGCAGAATTAATTTAGCTTGAGTTTCATATTCAAAGACTATAGTTTCATGTTAATCTAAAACATTGCCCTCACTGAGAAGAAGAAATGATTGTCCATGGCTGAAGACTGCAAAGCATTGTCTTAGCTTCATGTAGGAAAGCTGTTACAATACTGGTGGCATTTCAAAATCAGTCCTAAAAAGAGCAATTGAAAGTAAGGAATGCCCTCCTTCAAATGTGGACAAAGATAAGCAGAATTCTTCCAAAAACCCACATTTTGTAAGATCCAGTAATAAATGCCTGTATAAATTGAAGCCAGAAGGAAAACAAAATGAAAAATATGAAGACAAGGTTAAAGCTAAGCAAAGTGTGCCTTTACTTATTTGATCTAGAGAGTGTTGGCTTTTTCAGGGCTCAGCAGAGGTCCCCCATTTAATTTTCACATAGAAACTAAAGAGCAAAAAGGAAGTCACCAATTTGCTTTCTAGCTTTTTACATTCTGAGGGTGATTTAGACTTAATAAGGACATTTTCTGCTACTTGTGATAGCCATGAGCTCTCACACACATTCTTAGTGTATTTCAATGCACAGTTGGAAGGTTCACACATCTGACAAGGTATAAAGAATCAATTTACAGCAAAAGGAAACATCAGATGTTGGCACTTAAACACCACAGCAGTAGATACCTTGGAAACACCTCAAATAAGTTAAAAATACCTAATGCTTAGAACAGGGGATGGAAAAAATGCAACTTCAGTCTTAATCTGCTTTTGATTTTGACTGGTACTTGAGTAAATTTTATGCATATACTAGACTGAGAGTAAAAAATGTACTTACATGGCTCTTTTACTGTAATATTTGAGTAATTAAAAAGAGCTGATAAAAATTACCAACCAGAAAGTTATAAAAAGTAAGATTTTTTTTCAGAAATGTTAATGTGTAAGATTTTTATTGCAGACTTTTGAAAATTCCTGGTTTTATTTTCCTTTTTTCTCCCTTACATTTTATTTTCTACAACGTAAAAATTGTCTACATCTTCCTCAGGTTTTGTATTTCATAAATTTTTATTCTCTGTATCTTGTCAGTGCTTCCACTGTACTTTGAAATCATAGAAACATCATTCCGTGAAATTAATATTTCTATAAATTCTTCAATAACTTATAAAAAAGGCTTGTGGACACTTACTCACTGTAATGCTGTTGATGTACCATAACACTCTCTTGCAGTAGAGGTCAAAAATCAAGTCACAAAGGTGTTTATTGATTTTAAATTAATGACAATTAATACGTCAAATGCACCCTGACAAAAGGGATCAGTCCAATTCACTGTAAAGTTAACTAATTTTCAGCCTGATGTTAAATCTGAATTTCTCTCAAAGCTTGCTACACAATTTGTTGTTTATAAAAGAAAATGATATGTTTGGCGTACTTTCTCTAAAGCCTGGAAATGTGCTTTCTCTTTTCCAGGAGCACTTCAGGAATATAATATATAGGACTGCACGGGGGAACACAGAGCGAAAGTTTATACAGCAGACTTATCCTTTTATGCGATTCCACTAAAAGCATGGAATATGGCTCACCAAATATCCCTGAAATTGCCTGAGTATGAGTAAAATATCATTTCACTCCGGGATAAAATGTTCCATTTAAAGTGCAAGTGCAGGCTCTAGGGTAATATTGCCAAAGTGGAGTTAAATTATGAACTCATACCTTTCTTTAGAAGGCTGGAAAGATATACCAGTATCCTAAGAACAGTACCTGTTTCCCTGCGTGGCAGAAATAGTGCATATCAGAGAGAATTCATTATTTTTACATAACAAGGTCAGTAAATGCATTTTACAAAAAGTAAACCATAAAATACTGGAAATAACAGCACAGAACTGAGAAACAAACTGGTTTTCTGGATGTCTTTTCTCGCTATGTGGAGAGCATAAAATGGACATAATTCTTCTCTGGGAATGTTCTTTCTGCAGCAGGGCTCTCCGACTGACTGAGAGCTGGAGAAATCTGTGTCAGCCTCCAGCCCACAGCTTAGGAGGACTACCTGCATGAGGATGGGGGGGACATCTGTGACTGGAATGATCTCAGATGTGGTTTCTTTCCTCTTTCCAGAGTAGATAGTAGCTGAAGAGCCATTTTTTTTTTGAGGTAAGAAATTGCAGAACCACGGTGCCCAATAGCTGAATGAATGCAAGAGTATTCTTCACGAGAAAGGGAGAATCAGCTGTAATATTTTGAAAAAGATGCTGTATTTTAAAGTTATGGTCTAATGGTGAACCAGTACAGGGATCCGCTCAATACTGGTTAACTTATCTTGAGAGTAATTTAGCTTCCTTGTGCAGGCACCCACCCTTCTCTGCATCATGACCCAGCAACCGTTGGTTGAATGAAGCCTACATGGGGAAAAAGATCAGAGTGTGTATAGCTGTTGTATCCAGCTTCCTGACTGCAGAAAAAAAGGGCTCTTTTTTTTTTTTTTTAATTTAACTGACAACATAAAAGTAGGGGAAAATTGCAAGCACTCCGTAAAGAACCGTAAAGAATTTGATGAGTTAGTTAAAAATACATGATAAATACATGTTTAAACAAAGGTGTAAATCGTATCATTCCCTGGATCTCAAAATAGTCAAACGTGGCTCTGAATTCTTGATTTGTATTTCTGATAATGCAAATTTCTGATATGTACCTCATATACGGAAGCAGTCATGTGACAGTCTGCTGCTTAGTGGCAGACTTTTAGATCAATACATGAAATGTTTTTATTGCTCACTGACTAACTCTAAATTCCTGAGGTC
>VXAK01000496.1:301302-348606 GCA_013399435.1 Arenaria interpres | reverse complement strand
GATGGCTTATTTATTTTTGTTTATCGGTGTTAATGAGTGCGGGAGGAGGGGTGAGGGGTTCATTCCGCCCCGCAGCCGGGGGGAATGCGCGGGGCTGGCGGCGGGAAGGGCGCGGAGGGGCCGCGGGTGCGGGCAGGGGCGGGGGGAGACGCGGGACTGGGGGCTGCTCCGGCCCCGGGGGTGTCCCCCTGGGTCTGGGGCCGGCCCTCGGTGTGTTTGGGGTTTTCCTCTTCTGCTGGAGTGTCGTGTCTGCCAATGTCGGTCAATGGAGGAAGGGTTTAAGAGGAGGGTTTGACTTGTTAACCCCCGAAATACACGGGAGATTGGGAAATATTTGGCTTAAATGGACATACAGAGAGGAGATCGACTTAGGTGTGTGAAAGATGCACTTATTTTCATGCGTGGTAGGAATGGAATTATGAAATGAAGATTTTATACAAATGAATTTAGTCATAACATTTTCAATAGCATGGGAGGGAGTGGGTTTTTTCTTTCTTTCTTTCTCCCTCCCCCCCCCTTTTCCCTTTCTAAAGTGTGAAAAGAAGATGCCCTGGATCAGAAAAGTAGTAGGAGGTAGACAGCCTTAGAGGCTTCATTGCTGAAACTGGCTGTTCAAGAAATTGCTGGGAAGAAAACAATATGATTCATTGTTGAAGTGTCTTTTTCCTTAGATTTATTTTTACATGCTGGTTGCAGTTATTTTGATTTACTGACTTCTTATGCTGAGTTTTTCCTGGAAGCAGTGATGTTCTTGGAGATTAGAGGCTCAGAAGGTTTTTATGCAGTCAGCAGGCTCCTGTCTGATGTCTGTTTACTCCCGAGTTGCATTGACCAGTTATTGAAATCAAAGATATTATTTTGCTTGTGCGCCAGTGTAACTGAAATGAGGAGCCCCAGCCCCTAGTATTTACTATTACGATTTTGTACGAATGCTTTCTCAGAACAAACGTGAAGTGACTTAAATAAAATAGTATGCCTGCCCTTAAATACAGATTTTAATCAGATAAAAATGAACACTATGTCAAAAGAAGTAGCTGTTGGTTGTAAAAGGCACGTGTCAAATGTCTGATTAATGTGCAATGTATAATATTTTTTTTGTAGTTCTAGTATTACCAGGCAAACGCTTTGGTTTTTAGTACACTGCTCCCTTAGAATTGAGAAATCCATGGTGGTTCAGAGGGGTGGAAACATTTCTATAATAATAAAAGCAATTCTGATAAATGCAGCTTATCTTGGTTTTACTCCTTGAGTTGATACCATAAACTGTGAACTGGGGTTGATTTTGGTGGCCTGGTTTGGATGAATAGTGATTTATATTTTTTTTTTTAGAGATTTGTTGTGTCGGCTGATGAGGTCTGGAGGGAAGGAGGTAGATGCACACAATGCCCAGGCTTGGGAGCTCATTGTTCTTCGCCGTACACTCTGCTGTGTTTGGGACCGTGTTCTCGCTCAAGCACGGTATCTTTTTCTTTTGAGAAGTGAAAGATAGAGAATGGGAAGCGTTTCCTACCTCTTTCCTCCTTCCCCAGGATGGCCTTTTGGTAACCTTGCAAAAAAGCAAAATAGTAAATTAGAAGCTAAAGGGCGCCAAAACATTCTGTCTGTTCTTTCCTCCTCCCCTCCCAGTGCTGGCTCTGCTGCTTTCTCTGTCTGTGAGTGAATATATAAAGAGAGAGGGAGCACATGAGGTGAGACTCGGAAGTACACTCTTTTGAACCCCTCTCAACTTTCTTTCATGTTCTACCTTTTCCCCCCAAATGAAAACCCCAGCTGGCTTGAAATAAAAAAAAATATAAAATAAATAAAATCACTTCAGCTTTGGGGTGTTTGGTCTGGAGGCACGTGTGCGAGGAAACCTGCTGCCAAGGGAGGATACTTCACATAAATTCATTGGGATGTCAGAAGAAGTGAGCGGAGGTGGATTTCAGTGTATACATAGTTTCCTTTTCTTGATGATTGTTTAATGTGTTTGTTTTTACAGCAGCATCTGTAAGAAAACAAAAAAAACCCCAACCCCCCAAACAACAAAAGANGATCACTGAGTCCAACTCCCTGCTACAACTATAGTGAGTGCTGTACAAGGGCTTCAGCTTTTGGGTTACTGGGTTATTGACGTGTGGTAAAATCCCAGTTAGCTCACTGGTAACTTCAACTAGCTGGTGATACTGAGGTGTGCAGAAGGGGGTAAAAAAATACCGTGTGGGTGTCAAGGAAAAGATGCCAGTGTGTTAGAGCTCTGGAAAACAGGCAGCAGTTTTTATTTTGACCCTCTAGCTGACTTCAGGGTGTAATTGCGGTCCTTACCTGAATAAAATGTTGTGATTCTTCTCTGGATTGAAGATGCTTCTATTTTTTTGTTTGTTTGTTTTCTACCACTTTTATAGCTTTGGCGTGGCTGGTGATAATTTTAACATTATTGTAGGCTGTGTCTGCATGAATGCTACAATTTGAGTTCACAGAGAGGTACAGTGAAATACTTATGCTACCTCTTTGTGACTTTATGGTTGCTCTGGCATGTGGATTTGAGCTATAGAGTGACCGAGAGAGGGGTAACTCTTCGTCTGGACAAAGCTCTTGACGTCCCTATGCAAAATGGGAAGCATTTTTCGGGCAGAGAAGGTAAGTGGAGCTAGAAGAGACAGATCTGCCTTAAACAGTAATTACGTAGCTGGATTGACAAGTAGTGATTTCTTCACATCCAAGGGTTTGTTTTACCTTAGTGGGGGTTTTGTGTGCATGCAGAAGTCCGTCCTGTGGAGCTGTGGGTGTAGATTCAGTGCTGCCGCAGCAAAAGGCTGATAATCAACAACATTTCACGAATATGAAGAGATACGGTGTGTGTAATTCCTAACTCTGATTACAGCTCAGGTGAGAAAAATGGCATTCTGTTGTCGCTGTTTAATAATTGAGGTTTTTTTAATAACACACTGTTTGTTAATTTACTATCATAGCTACAAACTGCACCTCTCTGTTCTAGCCATACCGGGTAGTTATTTTGCCCATAAAGAAGTTATTTCACTTTTGGGAGTGGGAGGAAAAAAGTGTGCTGTGAGCATATAGATGTTTGCAAGAGTGTGTTACTGGCTGTGTAATGGCACAGCAGAACCTGTGTTATCCTCTCAGCAGAGCTGTTTGTACATTAAGATTGCCTGAGGGTAGCTTTGATTTCATTACGTGCCATATTTAAGGACACTGTAAGCTTCAGTAACGTGTTACGCTCTGTGTTGTTGGCATATGAATACAGCACTGGAATTGTAGTTAATTTCTAGCTTAAAAAAATAATGACAATTGGGAAACAATTAGTTATTATGAGGATCCTGAAACGAGATGAGTGAGCGACTCATAAATTTAAAAGGGATGGTCGGAGTTGAAGTTAACCATTAAAGAAAAAGACAAGCAACTCTCTAACTTCCTAACATACTTTTTTGGGGGGGGTTGGTATCCTGGTTAGACTAACTGTTTTTAAGGTTCAGCTATTTTTCATTTTAGTTTTGTTATGGAAATATATTGCAGTTGTTTCAGTTGCATGAAGTCTAAACAAATCATCCTGCTTTAAAGGGATGCTCAGTATCTGACTTCAGCCCAAGAGCTTAAATTTAAATCAATAGGCTTAAAATACGGTATATTTAAAAAAAAACAACCAACCTATCTTGGAACCAAAGCAGAACAAAACCCCTATTGATTGGAGACCTGTTTATTTAGTGTGCTTTTTTAAAGCTGCTGGAAATGAAGCTTGTTCTCCACTGGTGTCGAGTTGGTTTATTGCGATGGGGAGATTGGTGGTGTGGAAGGTATTGGAAGGGGGGGACTGATTAGATGCTGTTTGGAAATGGCATTTCCAGCAAGTTGCTAGGGGGAAAAAAAAATCTAGCCACTTTTTGGAGTGATAGGAGGTGTTAGGGAGCAGGATCTACAACGCGGTATTGTGCTCTTTATGTTGGTTTGCCAGCAGCGTTTTACACAAGCTTTTATAATGTTGGTAGCTGTGCCCAACTGCTCTTTTCAGAGAGGCTGATGTATGAACAAAGGAGCAAACAAGATATGAATGCTGTGCTGGCTCCTTTTTATTTATAAGTCTGCTGGGGCAAGGAATTGCTGTAAGTGACTGAAAAAAACCCAAACAGATTGAAATATTAGCTGAGTATTCCCGTTTCAGGAGGTGGTGTTTGCTTTGGGGTTGTTTTTTGTTTATTTGTTTGGTTTTTTTTTAAAACACAAATGTCTGTTTAGTTCACTGAGCATCCCAAATAGTACCTTGACCTAGAGAAAAGTGAAACTAGGCTGGATACAAACATCCGTTTTCCCTCTATGCCTAATGGGGATAATGATGGCCTTTTTTGGTGAAATTCTTAGAAATGTGTGCATGAAACACACTCTATCGGAGCTGATGGCATTTCTCTGAATTCTAGGCATAAAGGCTTGCGTTTGTGTTTGGCATCTTAATTCTGTTAAAAGTCCATCTCTGAAAGTGTAGATCAGTTTAGGTATTGCATAAATTTGGTAGATTAAAAAGTAAATCTTTATGGTTGAATTACCAAAAATGGGGTAATTCTTTGAAGGTGTAGATTGGCTTTTGTTCTGGCTACAAATGAGAGGCTACTTCTTCACTGTTATAAGATTCGAGGTACGTGGAAGAAAATGAGTGGTCATTAATTTTGAGGTCTACTTAGACAAGTAGATTACATATATAGATTAACTATATTTTTAAAAAAATTGTTATCATGGCATTATCAATCGCTGATACTGAGAGTCAGTTTTGGCCTGTTTCAAATATGTAGCAGGATGTCTGATTTAGAATGATGGATGTTTCTAGTGCATGTGATGAAGGTTGCGGTGTAAATTTATTTTCATGACCAGCAGTGCTAATGAAGCTTCTATTCTAGTAGTCCTTTGAGGAGACAAGAGCTTCTAAGTCCTGAAGTTTGCCCCCTCCATCCCTGTTGCCAGTTTTCCTTTTTCCACTGTCCTTCCTAACACTTGGATGGACGAGTGGCGTGGCTGAGCCTATGGACTAGCTGCTGCCAAGCAAAACTTAGAATACTGGTTTTTGTCTGGCCGTGCCTTCCTGGGGATGTAATCAATTAGAGAGTTTTTTTTCTGATCCATCTGTGGGTTTGCACAAAACTTCCAGGAATGTTGGTTATTGCCGAGATGACTGTTGTGGCTGCCTTGTTTGAAATTCATTACACACCAGAAGTTACTGGCATGAAATGAGAGGGTAAGGGAATCGGGGGCAGGGAGAGGGAAAAGTGAGGTGAATTAGGGAAGTTTATTTTCTCTGAGAAACCAGGTTAAAGAAAGAGAAAGTGAATTCCATCATGTAGTGCTAATAAATATTTCTGTCTGCGTGATGAGCAGTTTCTCCTTTGTTTGGCTTTTTGATGTGGCCAACTGTTTTGGGGTGGAAACAGACAAGTTCTTGGGCATTTGGCCCATCTTCCTGCAGATCATCTTCCCTTTTTTTGGAGCTTTTTGGAAGCATTGTTAGTGATCAGCTGGTCTGGGAGCAGGCTTAAATACATAGGAGGAATATTCTTGCTATATATCATGCTAAAAATGAATAAAAACAACAAGGAGCAGAATTTCTTATTAATGAGAAAACGCTGTTAAAATTTTAGAAAACCAAGTTTTTGTTTGGTTCGACATGACTCTTGGGGGGTGTGTGTGTTTATACCAGTTCTCCAACAAATGAATCCTTATCTAGAGTAAGCGTAATTCATTTTAGGGGGCTAAAAAATGGTAGGTCTTATTTAATCTCAGATACCTTGCAAGTGGCATATATTAAATTCTCAGGAAGATATTGTATATTAAACTCTTGATCTTAGGGTCAGATTTCTGTACAGGGAATCACGGTCTGAATGTGTGTAAGGGAGTTGATCGTGCATATCAAGATGAGCATAACCTATATATATTTGTGCCTAACGGGAAGTAGGGACACAGAAATGAGTTAGGGTAGGATAAGTTGCTGTGTAACTTGCTGAATGTTAGATATAGAGCAAGTATTTACTGTCAGTGACAGCAAATAGGAGAGATGCTGATGTTCTTTCTCTGAAGGACAGATGAATTCAAACAGCCCTGTTTACTTGTGTCCTTTAATAAATGGCTCTGGGCGCTTAACACAGAGTGGCTGTGACTCACGGACCTCATCTGTGCGGTTATACCTGGAATCAGCAGTCTGTGCAGTGCTACTCATTCCATCACTACCCGTCTATTACATAAATGGACAAGTTGTCTCATTTTAGCTCATATCTTAAAAATGTTAACAAAATATATTTGTAATTTTGGCAATAGAAGCTCTGGTGAAGAGAGGTTTTAACTTTTCTTTAAGTGCAAAAACAGTTCAAAGCACCTATAGGCTGTGGGAGAGCTAAAATGTGTAGCGAATGGTAGACATTTAGTGTGAGAGTTGCAACTAAAGGGATTGAGTCAGACCTTTGATGCCAGAGATATTTCTTGCCTGTGTTGCTGCTGAAATCGCAGTGGTCTAGAGGCAGCTCGCAAGACTGTACTTTGTTTTAAACCCCAGCACTTATGATGATTACGTGGCTGCATGTAAAGCAGGATGATCTGGACTTGAGTGTGTCGGTGTGGTGGAACAGAGAATTACGACAGAATATGATGGTTTCTGTCAAAGCCTATTATTTTGGCAACCAGTTTAAAGAAAAATGGCAAGCTCAGGTAGTAAATAATTATGTATTATAGGATGCTATGGGATCAGAAGCTTTGTGCTAAATATCGAAGTTATTAAATATACGAGTTTAAGGATTATGAATCTTCTTGAACAAATGTGTATATGACGTTAGCCTGCTGATACCAACAACCACAAGGGACTAGATACACGGTGTTGATGCTAAAATGCCTTTTTATCATTTCCGTGATTTAAGAATCTTCATCCATTCATTCACATTAATGTGAAATATCATGGATTTGAAAGAAGGGATGGTGCATAATCGAATTTTAAGTGCTTTAAGGGTTGTATGTCTCCAAGAAATTAAACCCAGTAAAAAATCATGGTGCCCAGGCAATCGGGACTTTCAGATTTGCTTTGAATTGAGAAAGAGCACTTGGCATGTGGGAAGGTTCTTCAGGGCAAATGCTTCATGGTGATAGAGTGGATGCACACATCAAACGCTTTTTCATATACCTGTAATTGAAGAGTGGCTCTGAGCTTGGAAAACTTGGAGTTAAAGGGAGCTGCTTTTCTCTTAAACTTCTGTCTTCTGCTGTGTCTGGGGTTTGGTTGTTTGATTATTATTTTTTTGTGTGTGGTTTTTTTGGTGTGCGCTTATAGTGGTGCTCGTCTGTTCTTTTCTTGCCCACAAAACCAGCTTAATCTGTCTCTTGGAATTCTACCTGTGTTCCTTTAAAATTCTTGATCTTGTTTTGCCGACCCCTCTGTCTGCAGTAGCTTTAATGCAGATATTTCACTCCTTGTTCTTGTATGATCTAGAACTGAAGTATGAATTTAGAAGTATGAATGTATATTGGTGGAGTTCCTTGAAACTTGAAAATTTGCCTGGTTAACACCCAGTATCTCACAAGACTCTGCAAAGAACACTTTGCCTTGCTCCCTGTAATTGGTAAATTTAAAACTCGGAAAGCCCACGGGTTCTTCAGGTGAACAAACCACACACAATTTAACAATAGTTGTGTGTTCTTCTGATATCTGATGTCTCTGTGCCAGGATGGTACATCTTGTATAAAAAGGAATGCAATGTCTTCATTACAGATCTTCTAATGAGGTCGGTGCAGGAGACTTAAACACTTAATCCTCATTTTTACAAACTGGAAGTGAGATGCAGGAAATCTAATTTATGTCTCCAAGGTCATTCACTTTCACGAAACTTAATAGACCTGCCTCTGACTGCTCCTTAAACCACTGAATTATGCTACTTGCCTTCTAATGTGAACCCTTAAGATGAGAAACTTTACCCAATGATAGAATGAACTTGAAGGTAACTTTAAAGATTTACGTTTAAAGATTTCATTTAAAGATGTCAGTGAGTCCAATTCCCAGGTAGTAAGAGCCATCAGGAAAAAAAACTGGCTTACTTTAAGACCAGTTTGAGTTGTGCATTTGCTTTCTAATGTATTTTATTTGTAAGACTTAAATTCTAGGTTTATTTTTATCACACACAAGTTTATTTGATGTTGCTGAGAACAAAATCAAAATGGGCATGGTTTTAATAAAGTAAAACCCATCTTATTTTATTTATTTTGAGTACTTGCTGTGATTTGCCCCTTATATCTGTGATTAATCAGGGAAACCTCCTCGCCTCCCCCTTTCTTGTTCACAGTGTTTTCTGTGACTCAGTTTCCATGGTAAATTTTATATTCCCTGCTGCTTAATTCAACTGAACTCAGGGCAGAAGCTATGGAAGGCTTTCAGGGAATGACAGTAGAAAAAACTGTTGAAGGCTGCCCTTGTGTTGGCTGGCGAAAGCTAGAGTGGGTATTGTTTCAGAGGCTAAAATTTAAATAAAGGAATTGAGTGAAAAGGGGCAAACATGGATAACTTGACGAAGGAGCGTGTTTGTGAATAAACATGGATGGAATATGGTAATGGAAGTAGTTCTCCCAAGGCAGAGATGCAAATAAAACAGCCTAATGTCTGAATAAAGGGAGTATGGATTTAGGGCTTTCTGTTTATAGGTGGTCTCTTGGTGTTGGGGGGAGGTTGCAATCCATGCTTCTGGATGAATGTCTTAAACCCTGGATTAGAAAAGGGCTAAGACGACTGTTACCATATGCTCTTGAAAGAAAACTTAGGCAGAATCCAAGCTCTCTTCTGACCTGCTGAAACAGCCCTGGTTGCTCTTTGAATGTCTTCATCAAAGATTTAAGAGCTTGTAGGAGTGCAGTAGGTGAAAAGACAGTGTGTGCGTAGTCTGGTAATCTTAGGATTTTTTTTTAATTGTACTAATTTGTAGGGGGCTGCTAGAATTATCAGTGACATCTTGCTATATGTCAAGTGTCTTTTAGCAGGTCAGTAAACATGTATGTGGCTTGCAATATATTTATTTTGTACATCTGCTTATATTTTTTTCATAATTATGCCAATTTCCCTACTGTAGACTTTGGGATTCTACCCAATTTTGTGGTTTGTTGTTTTTTTTTTTTTTGGTGATTAAAGTCAGTGTTTGAAGATATGTTTGTTTTGACTTGATTTTCAGTTACTATCAGAGCTTACCTTTCATGGCTGGCTTTGTTAAACCCAGTTCTGTAAACAGCGTATCTGCTCGTTCCTCTGGTTGGAAAAAGTCATTTGATTCCCATTTCCTGCTTCTCTTCATGTTGAATAGACTTAGTCTTTTATTGTTGAATTTTATTGTCTGACTGCATGCTTCTCTTTCCATGTCTGTAATATATGAAAAATGAAACTGGCTCCACTTGTGTTCTCATTGTATGTCCCTTCTCTCCGTGCAGCCTTGCTTCAATTAATGAGAGCCCTGTTCTCTTCCCTACACTAATTATTCATCAAATAACTCCTTCTGTAGCTTTTGTCCCAAAGTACGAGTTTAGTAACATGTGGAAAGTAATTACTTTTGTGTATGTTTAGTGAAGTCTTCTGAGTCCTGATCAGTTATATTCACACTTTTCCTTGCTGGGACTTTTCTGATGCCCTAATGCACATGTTAGATCCTCTTGGATAGAAACAAAGGCTGGGAAGGATTACTAATGAGCGAGGCCTCTTGTTTATAACATTCAGTTGAAATTAAACATGTTTCCTGTATTAAATCCCAAAGATATTTTATTAGGTCATATGTTTAATTCCTGAAGATGATAAAGGGTCATGCTACAAGTAGACAACAAGAGAGACTGGAAAGATTGCATGTTGTTAATTTGTAACAAGAATTTAGATGTTGTTGATATCGTGATATTTGGGTTTTGTTCCAGGCACTTAAAAAAAAAAATAAAATTCACCACTGCAACTTGTTGCATGAACTTGAGCTGAACAACTCATTGCGATTGTGTCTTTCTGCTTATAAAAGATGTGATGATACTTCGTTGTTGTTATCAGGAAGCTTTATAGATGTTAAACAACATGAAAACGCTAGTTTTTTGTAGCCGTTTCCTTTGCTAATCCGAAAATGTATGTTAACTTATTTGTACATACATATTTCCTTTTTGTGATGATCCTGAAATAGCTAGTTAATGTTTCAAAAGCAACACAGAAATATCTTCCCAAGCCTAGTGCTTGGTCACCCCCAAATACAGAGAGAACTTGATGGCCTAGAATCATAAAAATGTGTGCAGTGGCAAATTTTTGGCTTTCTTTCAGTGGTATGTTATTGTTTGGTACAGAGGACCAGCAATCTCTAAAATAATGATGAAATGTGGAGATTTTTTTATTGTATTTTTTAATGGTAGTTTGTGCTCGATAGTGGGTTACGGGAACAATGGGTAAACTCTCAGGAACCTGGTGTTCTGTTGGTTAAGAAATGACTACACTTAAAAAATATAAGTTAAGCAGCTGTCCTTTCAGTTTATTGTGGTTACTCACACCTTTTCTCCATCCCAGTGAAGAATGAAGTTCTTTTGCTGTTTTACAATTTTTTTTCCTTCCTGTTGGAAGAGAGCAGTGAGGTAAAGTGTGCTTTAAAGTATGGATGTTGTTTTGATGTTGCTTGGTTTTTTTCCTATATTGATGTCTGGATATTGATATATATGAGGTGGTATATTTGCATCAAGGCACCAGTGAGCTCTGTTCCCTGGGGTTATAAGATCACGCTTTCTCACTGTATCTTTTAATTTAAGACATGGTTGCTCTTCTTTACTTCAAAGTCTAACTCTGATGGCAACTTTCTGTTGTATCTCTGCATTCGTTATTTTGTGTCTTGATGTATCATCGGTATCTATTTGGTATTACTTGTCCATATCAAAGTAGTTAAGGATTTTCTAGTAACAGCAGCTGTAAAAATTACCTAGTTCTTTAGTATTGAATGGAAATTATTGGTTTTTAAATGCCTGTTTCGCTAGCTACCAAATGTGAGTATTATTAATTTATCTTCTTAAAGTTTTAGAATAAATTTCTAGCTTGCTTTTTCCATGGTTCTCAGAACTCTTTTATGCTACAGTGCTTATCCTGAATCAAGTTTAACTTTAAAATAAGGTTTGTAGCAATTACTGCATCTTCTTACTCCCTGAATTACTTATTTGTGCTTTTAGCAGAAAATATATGCCTTGATGCTTCGTAATAGCAGGATGTCTCTAGGTATTACTAATGGAGAGCTCCTGTACTTAGTCTCCCTCTTGTTACTAATTGACTATTTGCTCATTCAGAGAACAGTTCTGAATCAATACTGGAAATGCATTCTGAGTAACATTCCCTCTACCTCCTTAAAGTGAATGAAATTGGGATTTTGCTTTCAGGTGTACAAAGGTGAAGGTATAAATGTTGAATGAGCCTTCCAAGATGGAAAGAGGTAGTGTCACCCATCAGTGAGCTAAGGAAAGCCAGAAGGTTATCTTCCTAGGTACATGTTTGCTTTTAATAAAGATATGGTCTTTAGAATCTAGCTTAGTAACTTGGACCTCATTTAAATATAGTTTTTTAAAAGCAGTCTGTGGCTCAGTAGATGTATGAAGAAAAAAAATCATATTTTCTCTAGCTTGCTTCCCCCACTGTCCCCAGGTGAGAGGAAGGAAGGGCTCCAGAAAAGAAAATCAGGCAGAAGAGATGAATACTTGCAGTGCAGAACACAGACTGATCCTTCTGTCATCTTAAGTTTCTGTTTGAAGTCCAACCAGGCCTATTCTCTGCGTGGCCAGGTATGTTGTCGAGCTTGTGTAGCCTTTTTGTCTGGTCTGTGATCAGGAGAAGAGGTGGTGGCTGTAGTGAGCTGGTGTCACAAGTAATACCAAAATA
Organism: Arenaria interpres; assembly: GCA_013399435.1. Classification (NCBI taxonomy): domain Eukaryota; kingdom Metazoa; phylum Chordata; class Aves; order Charadriiformes; family Scolopacidae; genus Arenaria; species Arenaria interpres. The sequence goes on along the minus strand of VXAK01000496.1, from coordinate 336,737 downwards.
TTTAAGCTTTAAAATAAAACTTGACATAATACAAACAATTATTAGAGAGTATATCTGTGGGGAAGAGAGTTTCTTTCTTCTTTTCTGAAAGTACTTAGGCGTGTGTATGAATATGCGTGAGTTGTTGAATATGAGGTTTTTTCCTTTGTTTTTGAGAGAACATGAAGACAATATCCATTGTGTTCACTTTCCACACTATGACAATACATAATGACACCAGACTTACAAGGTACCTTAAAAGTATCTCTTCAGTGTAGCAGCAAAGCCCTTATCTTTAGAATTTAAGTTCAGGCAAATGCCTTGGTGACAAAAAGCATGTTAAATTTTGAAAGTAGTGGATTTTTATGTGGGAAGAACCTATTTGGGTAGCATCACTTAAAGATCCCTTTGAGATTGTTCCCTGCTTAGTTCCTTCATGTTAACAGTTCTCAGGTCATCAGTTCCTGCTTGCAGAAATAGGACTTCAGGGGCCAGTCATCCATAGCACAGTCTGACTTCTGTAGCTGTGGAAAAAATGTCTTACGTTTCAAAAGACTGCGGGTGTGAAGTGTTTGTCAGAAAGAACTTGCAGAGCATGGTACGTGGCCGATGTGCTCGCTGCAGTGACTTGATTAGCTATGAATTTGGACTGTAGATAAATTGGCTGTCAGGGAGGACTGTAAGTGTTGTCTCTGTAGCACTATACAATTTTTTACTTTTTTTTTTTTTTTAAACCACCGGTATCAAAACAAACCTCTACCACTGCAGGGCTGAACGCTGCAGAAGCTTGTACTGGAAGTTTTCACGTTAGTGAGAAACTCTTTAGAGATGAAGGGTGTGCAGAAAGTCTAACACTTGGGGTGGCACTGGGTAATGAAATATATAAGATGATTAAAGAGGAGGGAGCTGATAGATGCTGTTAGAGCGCAACACCGAAAGGAGTTGGTTTCAAAATGTGAAGGGACTTCCCAAGAGCAGTAGCACCCTTTGCCAATCCCTTCAGGAGCTGGGTATCCATCTGAATTAGGCTTGTTCATCGTGATTAGTTGAATATATTCCTGAAAGAACAAAGGCTTTGAATCGTCTTGCTTTTTTGATGGTCCTGAGCTTGAGGAAACCCATGTTTCTCTGTAGTGGTACCTCATTTAGCTGTGTCTAAAATTTGATGCTGTCTTGGAGGAGGCAAAAATCTTTCCTATGCGTTTAGTTCCCAGGGAAGTGTCATAGTTGAAACATGTTTAAAGCAATCCGCATTAGATTACAAGGTTTAATTTTGCTTGCTTGTGCACGTATTATTTTTTTTTTCCCCTCCAACATGGGATTTCTTGCTATTTACTCAGTGTGAAAGGACCCCATAGGTGCTTTTCATCAGGGTGTAGCCTAATCCAAAAGGACAATATATGAAATACTTACTGGTTTGGGGAATGTGCTTCTCAACAAGAAGAGTGTCGCAGCGGACCTACACATCACTTTATTCTGTGTGTCCGGATAGTTCATTATAGAGGTCTTTACTTCTGTATGCTAAAGAGAATTCCTTTTGTGACTTGGAATAAATATAACCTGGAGTTCAAAACTATAAATAACTATAAACACAGCTGAAATCTTTGAGTGAGACATTAAGTCAGGTTTGGGAAACAGTTAGATTCTGGATTGGTGACAGGTTTGATTGTTAGCTCCAGGTAGAATGATAAAGTAAAACTTTGGACTTCAGTATTCATGGGCAGAGCAGCGAAGAGATAGATACACACATGGCCTATTGCGTGTCCCGTGTGTGGTCATTGCTGACCTGACTGGACAAGTTACTCCTGGCCAGAGGTATGAGGGGAAAGGAAAGCAGAAAAAGCTTTCCGTAGACTTTCAGGCAGTTTGAAATACTTTAAACTGGGTTTAGAAGAAGGGGAAAGAGCTGTGGCGATGATTACTAGGGGAGCTTGGGAATGCAAAATGTATTTATGGAAACAAGCCAACACTCAAACAGAACTGTAAGGGCTTGTCTTCTGATCAGCTTTTTTTAATGTGAAAAGAGCTCCCCAGTTTGAATTACAGGGCTCTGGTTAAATGGTTACGTGAGGTATGTTTAAAAATAGCAAGTGTATTTTATGTCCAGTCAAGTGAGGTTCTTGGCATTCAAAACTCAAATGAAATCGATGTTGACTTGCATCTGACAGCCAAGTGGCTCAAATTCTATGTTTCTTGAAGGAAAATTGCTTTTTCTAAATTTTAGATGAATTCCATTGTGGCCTGTAACAACGAATAATCTTGTACTGGATTTTCTTTAAAAGAATAGGATCCATAACTCTGCAAGCGTGCTTCAGTTCAGCTATTGAAAATAAGAGCTTTAAAAGCATATGCTAAGGCAAGTTATAATTTGTGAGTACTATTTTTTTCAGCGTGAAATGGTCTGTTGAATGCTTCTTTAGCTTGTTTCTGTGCACTTCAGTTTGCCAGATTAACAGAGCTATTAATAATAACTGCTCTTGCTTTCTCAGCATGAAAGAGTTGGTAAGCATGGAGCTATATGTAGTTTGTATTTTTAATTAAACTTGTACTGGGATTATCTTGTATTACCAGTTACCTTCTAGAAGATTATGTTCATAAAAGGTTCATGAGTTGTTAAGTGGAAGAGATTAAAGTGATTGTTGGCATGTTAGTAGAATTATTTGTTGCCTACGCAGCATTTGTTCGTAGCTTTTATTTGCCAGTAATGGCAGACAAGTAAAACGCAAGCATCTGAATTTTGAAGTCTACACTAGTTGACAAAACTGAGCTGTATTTTGGAGTGATTGACTTTTTTGTTGTTATTTTTTTTTTAATGTTTAGTTGTTTAGAAATATCGAGTGGAAGGATAGGGATTTTTCAGTGTTTTTGAGTGTAGTTACTTAGTGATGATACTCTCAGTGGTGTGGCTGGGAAAGTATTTTATTAAAGAATGAAAAACCACTTAAAGCATGGAGGGCATAAATGAGCATGAAGAACTGCCGAGCAGATTCTGGAGAAGACGGTTTCCATTATAGTGGACTTGTAAATCCTTGCTGTATTGGTCAGTTAGTCAATATAGGGAAGGCGTTGAAGGAGTTCTGCGCTTAGATAAGTAACCTGTTGAAATATAGCGCTTGGTGTGATTGTGTGCATCTAGATCTGTTTAGAATTAACTGTGGAATACGCTGCCGCAGTAATGAGGAATACAGTGGGTGTCTCTCTGCTGTTATCAAAACGCGTTCGAGGGTTTCGCTGTGCGTGAATGCCTTGCGTTGTTTCGCTTTTGGTTCATCCCAGAGCGGTGTAAGTAAATGGCACCCATTCTGTGCCCAAATAAACAGTCCCTATGTGCTCTACAAACAATGACCTTACAGTTTGAGTAAACATCTGTTTAGCTCTTAATAATGGATACCAGGCAGGTTGTAGAACTTTTAGCCACAGTTATAAGTATTTTAGCTACAGCAAGGAAAAACAGATAGGGGAGAAGACACAGCAAACTTATAAGTTGTCTGATTACCTTTTAAAATAATAGGTCACATATCCACAGTATATCTCTGCGTAATGTGTGGGGTGAATTTTTGTATGTAGAGTGACTTCTTAATGGATATAGTAAATCCAGTTTCCAGTGCGTGGTATGATGCTACAGAAATGTATTGCGCTATTCTGCTCTGTATGTTGTCTCCAAAAAAAAATATTTTCCTCTCCTGTTTTTAACAAGTTCCCTTGTAGGACTTTGAATTTGTGTGGGCTGGGGGGGGGGCGGCGGGGAAGGGGATTTCTCTGTACAGGAATAAATTGGAGTCAGTGCATCCCAGCAGACTTGCACCAGCATCGTGCGACGCTGATGCTAAGCCTGCTGTTTGAAGCTGATGATGACTGCGAAACTTGACGTTAACACTAATTCTTCCACATGCTAATGCACTTATCTCAAATTTGGAGATGTTTGAGATGATTAAGAATTCTAATCTTAATTACTCTTTGGTTGCCAAAAGTGTATTCTGTTAACAATATGTCCAATTTATCTTCATTCAGCTTTCTTTCTGCCCCATAATGATGGGTGCGTTATGTTGTCAGTGTAACTGTGTGCCAGGCTTACTGAATTTACAGGAAGACTTTTTGTGTTACGTGACTGCATTGAGAGGTCACGTCTCGAGTGAGATGGGTGTGAGTTTGATTTGAAAGCTTCTAAAGTAGCGACCGTTCCTGGTGTTCTGCTCTGAACTGTGAAAGCACAATTCCTGTCTAGCAACCTGCAAAACCAGATTTTCATTGCAGATCTGATGAATGCATTGTTGTTTTGAAACGTAACTTGGGGTTTTTTTAATTTTCTTGCATATAGGCGATATATACACAATAGCTGCTCACCACGTGGTGGCAATTTTCTCAGTAAAGGAATTTGTGTGGATAGAAAGTCTGAACTTTGCTCAAGCATGAAGAATGTAAGCATGCTTTAAGTTAGCGTATTGGTGACATCACTCTGTTTTCCAGATGTAGTGAGTTTGAGCAGGGAGTATGTATCAGAAGGGACTATCAATAAATTAACATTAGCTCTGTCTTTGAATTTAGTATTTTGTGCATGTCTAGCCGGTAAAATGCTAAATGCAATTTTTTCAATTATGAAGGCTTAGGAAGGCTTAGAGATTATTTTCTGAGATTCTAAAATATGTACTGTTTAATACATAATGCAAAAGGAAAATCTGGTTTCTTAATGTAAGAACACGAAAATGGAACCAGCTGCAATGTTATGCCACCCTGATGCAGCTTTGATGCTACATTTTTAGCAGTAAATTAAATATTGATACCTCTTTCTCCCTTCTCACCTTCCAGTACACTCTTAAAGGTTTTGCAGTTGTTTTTAAGTTTTTGTAGAACAATTGATCAAGCTTCTGTAATACTTTTCACTAGATCTTTATGCGCCGTTAAGAGTTTGGTGGTAGTTTAGGGGAAGAAAACTGTAGGAGCAATTTTCTTCTGTACATGGGTAAATCTGAGAGCAAGAAACTGTAGAACTTTGTAAGCTCAAATGGCACAAGAAGGACCATGGTGTCCCTTGGCTGCAGCAAAATCATACCCAAGATAAGTGTATCACAAAGTATCACAAATGAAAGACAGATGTCAGGAACCCAGGGATTCTGCGGGCTGGTATGAAAACCACTCAGGATTCTGATGCTTGTTTGAACCACATGTTTTCTATCAAGTGTGAGTTATACACCAGTGAAACGGCTCAGGGTACTGGGGAAAAGTTCTTACGCTTCTGAGGATTAGGAAAGTAGAGAGGTTAAGAGGAGATTTATAAGGCTGTCAGAATATTCTGCTAGGACTGGAATTCAGTCGGACAGTGAGCTGCCTGCTACAGAAAATTGTCTGGCTCTGATGGGAGGCTGTACAGGTTGTACTGGGTAGTCAGTCTCACCATGCTGGCAAGATCACAAAGAGTTCTTATTTTGTCATTGTTGTCTCCCGAACAGCTTCATGTAGCTCTTGGAATTAACTTAGCCCATCCCCAGATATCTCACATCTGGCAGCTAATTTGTGTTTATGCAAAGGATTCACAAAGTGCTCTTTCCTTACTGTAAAGAAGCTGAAGTTTCACAATAGTTACCAATCTCTTAGTGAGCTGAAGGTGGCATTCTGTTGCATTCTAACTAAAGCAGAGTTGGAGGATCACTGAAAATGTTTGTTAGGTCCAACCGTAAGCTCTATAAAATATTTAATCTTCTAAATTCTTATGTCTTCATTTTCTCCTTGTTGTGGCAGAAATTAAATCAGTGGGAAGCGTTTCAGGGCTGGTCCATACTGAACCAAATATTAACAAACTGATTTTTTCCTTTAATTTCTGGAAGTTGTATTGCCTTGCTTTTTTTTTTTTTTTTTTTGAAAATACTGAAGCAAACTTGACTACTCAAGTTGTCAACCCCAGGCTGAACAAAGACATGCTAAGGTGACATGACTGAAAGCGCAGCGCTTTCTCTTCTGATGTATTGTTTGGTGCTCTTGTGTGCACGCATATGTGTATTTTTGCAGCTTTATCTCTTAAGTGGATAGTTCAAAGGTTCAAGGTTTCCAAGACACACAGAAGATCGCTCATTCTGTGTGTGGTGTGGCTTATTGCAACTTGATGACAGCGTTGAATTGAGTGCGATGAGAAATTGATTCTGATGCGAAAATTTCTCCCCTTCGTACTTCTCTTTGCGTTGTTCTGCTCACCTTGTATCTTGCGTTGGGGAGAGCAGGTATCAGAGAGAACCTGAAATGTAACTGAAGGGTTTGCTCAAGGCGCCATTGGATAGTTGGTCTTTTAGAGGCCAAAGTAAGGTCAACGCTGCAAACATTCTTTTTGGTTTTGTGGTGGTTTATCTTACATGTACCAGTGAGGTGGGATGCAGATATGAACATCTGTAGCGATACCCTGTGGCTTCCCTATAAACTCAGAGTTCTAAGAACTTGCTTGATTTTTGTAGACAGTAGTAACAGTTCTTGCTCTTCAATGTCAAGCTCTGAAAAGCCCACTCAGCAGGGAGATCTCTTTGAATTGTGGCTGTTGATCTTTCTGCTTAGTTTGTTTGCTCTTCTGCAGACGGTTTGTACAAAAAGTGCCTGTCACACAGCTTGCTTTTAGGTTTTAATCTGATGCAGGCTTCCCCATCCATCTTCCTGCAATTTCCCTTTCCTAGTTTTTTGTTAGTTTGTAATTAGAATGATGAGTAAATTCTTCTGGGTGGTGAACTATCAAGAGTAGAAACTGAGTGTCCAGTGTAATGTTTCATATTAAAATAAAACAAAATAGTAATCCTGCTTGATAATTATAGAATCATAGAATGGTTAGAGTTGGAAGGGACCTTAAAGATCGAGTTCCAACCCCCCTGCCCTGGGCAGGGACACCTCCCACCAGACCAGGTTGCTCAAAGCCCCATCCAGCCTGGCCTTGAACATCTCCAGGGATGGGGCAGCCACAGCTTCTCTGGGCAACCTGGGCCAGGCTCTCACCACCCTCAAAGGAAAGAATTTCCTTTCTGGTATCTGATCTAAATCTCCCCTCTTCCAATTTAAAACCATTACCCCTTGTCCTATCACTACACTTTCTGACAAGAAAGAATGCAAAGGACTTCAAATATTGGCAAAAATCAAAGGGGAAAGATAGTACTTTATTTGGAAATTCAGCATCTGTGCTAGACTTGAGTCCATCAAGAAATGATGCAGCCATAAAGTCCCAATCTTTGATGTGTGCTGAGGCTGAGTAAAGGACACCTTCGGTTACATCCAGTTGTGAGCACTAGTACTGGTTTTCTTGAGCAGCTGTTGTTAAGGTTCTGTGACCATGGCATGAATTCATCAGTGACTGCATCATTGGGAATGGAAATTGCACTTGACTTAACTTGAAGGATCAGATCATTGACATTCAAGGGGCAGAATGCAGTCAATACTCCCCAATTCTAATAAAACTTGGCAGCTTCATAGTGACAGCTGAGCATCGTGCCTGGAGACTTTCACATTTACAGAATTGCCGGCAATCAGTCTGCTGACCTTGTTTTTTTTCCTAAGGAACCATAAGCATTTGTGTGATGCAGTGGGTGGTTGCTGTAAGACTGGTTGTTCTCCAGCTGGTTCCTAGACATTTGGATGTTCTTACCGGACGGTGTGGAGCAGTAGGTATGGTAGTGAGGGGAGTTTTGGTATTTCTCCCCAGTTTGGATATGAATGCCCAAAGCCCACCCGTTGTTGCTTTTTTGCATTAACTTTACTGTGTATCAGTGTGTGTGGAGGAGACTTGTCTGTACCTTGCCTGCTGGAAGGTGGGTGCTGGGGTAGAGAAGGGGTGATGGGGTGTGAGAAACCCCTGCGAAGCGGCTCTGAAGAGACAGGAAAGGAAATAAAGGTGTAGCGCCATGACAGAATACTCTTCTGAAGCAACGTGAGGAGAAAATAGTCATATTCTGACAGCGGAATCAATAGGGCCTCTGTTGAAACGAATGAGAATTTTTATCTCTTGAGGCTATTGTTGAGGGCAGACTGAGGCAAATGTTTAATGGGTTCATGCTTTTGAAATAATTCTATAACTGTAAGGGAGAGGAACATGCTTTTAAAAATTGAGTGAGCAATTATGAAAAGGAGGTTAGTTGCCACTTCTGTAAATGGTTCCTTTTGTCACAGTTGAGTATTCAGTATTTGAACAAGCATCAGGGAGTCGCAGTCACAGCAATCACGGAATTGCTGTTTCTGTATTTTATGTTGTGACTTGAGACTTGGTGTATGTTGATTTGCGTGTCTGTAGAATGTGGCTGTCTGTCCTGAGGAAGGCTTAAGTGTAGAGGTAGAACTTGTGGTTTCAAAGGAAATACCTCTGCAAAATATAACCTCAGACAAGTACGATTGTGTACCACCATCTCTTTTGTTCTTGAATTTTGGCATTTAGCTTGTCCTGCAGGATGACTCTGAAACGTGTGCAGTTCTCGAAGTGCTGATCAACACCACAGATGTACCATACTAGAACTTTGCTGTCTAGAGCCTGTTGTTGACTGCAAAGGAATTCATAAATATTTAAGAACAATAATGGTAACATGGGTTACTTAGTAAGAACACAGTGGTATGTGGGAGTAGTGAGAAGCGGGCTAGTCTGAGTCTTTCAAGTGCAATACCTGTTTTTCCTGGTGCAAAGTAGATGAAAGAGTAACAAATTATTCAGGAGTATAGCATTCACATGCCTTGAGTGTTATCATAAACTGTACTTAAATATTGGCAAACTGAGAACTTTGGCCAACTCATGGAGTTCTCGATTTATTTATTTTTTCTTGTGCAAAACCTGGAAATGTGTGGATGCTCGATTTTTGCTTTTGACAAAATAGTTGTGGACACTGCAGTACTTTGGCTGGGCAAGCAGCTCACTTAAACCTCGGAAGGAAGAGTGAGAAATTCCAGCTTGAATTTCTTGTTTATAAAACGTGTGTGCTCACGCTCTTGCTGTCACCGCCTTCACGTATGTATATATGCATATATATATATAGCTGCGGTATTTATTGTGCAAACAAGGAAAAAATGAGTACTCATTGTATTGCTGGGATTGTTCATACTTCAGCATTTGATTCTAACCTACTGATTTTTTTTTTTTTAAGATGGGAAGTGTTTACTTGGGTCACTTGCCAGGTTTGATACTTTCTTGGTTTGTTTGTAAAATACTCGGAGTCCTAAAAGCCTTTGTACATCCTCACTTCAATTACTGCAGAGGGAACCAGGAAAGAAAAATGCTGGTGGTTTTTTTTTTTTAAGAATGAAAGAATAGCTCGCGTTTCAGAAATACTAAGCTGAAGTGATTTTTTTTTTTTTTTCCCTTTACCTTGTCAAATTAACATGATTGCATGTTTCACTTTTTATGCTAAAGAGTTTCCGATCTTCAAAGGCAACTTTCAAAAAGACATGCTGGTTCAGCCAAGGAGACTAATATTTTAGAAGGAATATTACCAGTAATAAAAAAGACAGAGTTATGATACTTTGCATTAATTTTAATAACTTTTTGTACAGCTCTTGAGTCAAGATGTGAGAAATTAAAGGGAAACACGGTTCTTAGTTCGGCTGCAGTGTGTTTATACCTGATGTATAGCATTATCCTCGCACAGACACGTGGAGAGGCTGGGTGAAGCCTCGCTGTGTGGCTCACTATAACAGTGTTGTAATAGAGGCGTGAGTTCATTTTCTGTGTCGGAGTCCTGTGACCCTTTATCTGTATTGCTCCTACTTGTGATCTCTGCCCTTCAAATGGGGCAAAAAGCTATGAAAATTATCTTATTTTTCAATAGCATTAGGTGTAGAGGGTAAAAAAACAACATGGTTTGTGGTGCTTAAATTCTCTACCCTGTCTGTCAGAGGTTGGGAAAGAGGATAAGCCTTTTTTTTTTTTCCTGATGTTTTTGGGGTCAAATTACTGTTAATTTGCCAGTTTTGGTATACATGCTTCACACTGTAAAGCAACGTGGCTGACATAAAATGCTTTCCATTTGACTTTCCTAGGTTGTACCAGCAGCTCAAGATTAGTAAACCACAGTGGAGGTTGGTTCCTTGGCAATATGAGGGTCAGGAATATCAACTCAATTTCTTCTGGTGGGCCAGTGTAGCAGTTGATTGTATTTTGCTTCTATTAAGTTCAAGTGGAGATTGATATGGAAACTTGGGAGTCTTGATTCCTTCCCCTCCTTCAGATTCAGACAATAACTGGTAAACATCCTGGGCTCTGGGTACTTCTGGGACTCCAGTTTGTCTCAGAATAATTTAAGAGATGGTGAATGTAACGGACCTCATCAAATGCATGCAAATAGCACAGTGAATATTCATGCAAAAATAATAAAAAAAATTAAACTTAACTGCCTTGTTAGAAACAACATTATATGCCTGACTGAGAAATTTATATAGCAATAGTGGTAAACAAGATTCTTGACTTAAACTTGAGTAAAAGCTTGTTTTTTAGTTTCTGTCTTGGTAACTTAACTTACAGGTATTTCATAATACTACAAATGGAAAGTAAGGAAGAAAGGGGGGAGCAATGATTAGAATATTTTTTTTTCCTGAGAAGTCTTTCCCCTGGTGGGATGAGTGGGGAAAAAGCCCAACGTTGTGAAATGGGATGAGGGGAAAATAAGAAAGAAATGGGTCTGTCTTGTTAGAAAGTCAGAACTCTTCTGGCAGAGGTTGGATGTTTCACTGTTAAGGTACTTTCCCCTGCCTTCCAGTGCTAGGGATGGGATGGTTTGTAACTGGTGTGGAGCCAGAGAAAAAGAAACTTAAGAGCTGCCTTCTGCGTCCAGCCTCCCTCCATAGAAAAGATGCAAGTGGTTTTTTTATGTGTGCTAAATATTGTTTAGTAATGAGAGGTCTTAATATGTCCGTCTGCTTTTTCATGAAGTCTGTTTACCCACACAATACATGATTTCCAAAATGATATAATATCAGAAACAAATCTAGGTCTTCCACTTGGTAAGTACGGGGCAGGATATCGGGAGTTCCTGTGTAATCTCAAATTTCATTTATCCTGCTCACCATCAATAATGCACCAGATGTTTTGCCTGCGTTTAGTTTTGCACTAAATTAAACATAGGCAGGGGTGCAGGATGTTCGTCTTCAACGCTGCCAAAGCTGGTGCTGTTGACAACAACTTCTTGAGTCCTCTGGGTTGGTTTTTTTTTGGTGGTGTTAGTGTGTGTGTATGTGGCTTGTGTGTTTGTAGGTGTTCTGCTTATAGTAAAGAATTGCTCTAAAATTAGTTTGCTTCATTCAGACAAGCTTATGCTTTTAATACGGCCTTGAACATTTTTTTTTTTACTTCCATCCCATCGATCAATTTTTAGATTATTAGTTTAATAAGTAATTATATTCCCTATCTGCATTTTACTTGCTGAAATGGAGGTAAGGTTGTAAATGGTAATAATTAGATATAATACTTCTGTTGTACGGTAAGCAGAAAGCTTCAAATGGGTTATATCTTCTACTTCATAATACCTTTGTCTAAAATGCAGTCCCCAGTGGTTTGTTAGTGTGTAACACTCAGCCTCCGTAAATGCTAACTAATGCATTTAGAATTTCCACTGCTAGGAGTTGGTCCCAACTACACGCTGGCTGTTGGGAAGCGTCTCTGCAGTGTGATTCGTAGCGACATGTGGAAGCAGGAGGGTAATTAAGATGGCAAACCTTGGAGATCTAACATCCCCTCCCTCTTTCCTTAGAAAATCAGCTACATCGTTGAAACCGGACTTGAAAAGCATGCTCTGAAGCCAGAACAAACACCCTGAAATTTTTATCATAATGTTGCTTTTAAAAGTCCTAAATGTCCTCTATTTAAAATGAAATTCTTTTGTATTAACCTGCTTTCATATGCTGGCTTTCACCAGACTGCAGAATTGCCTGATTTGACTTTCTAATGTAACTGTAATGAATCTTCTGGGAAATGGAGCGATTGAATGCATATACTGTGCAACTCCATTGTAAAATATTCTGTCAGATCTGCTATATTTCTGATTTTATTTTTTTTTTTAGGGGAGGGGTGTCCCCATCAGGTATTAAAGCCTAAACCAAATGTATTCTCTAGGGAACTTCAGGAGCTCAGTGTGTAATATTGCCTTGATTAAATATATTTTCAGCACCACATACATAAATATGCCGGGTGATAGTAGTACGGTTATATTAAATTCAAAGGCGTGTATTTGGAGAGAAAAGAATAAAGAGGAAAATTATTGGCAGATAGTCTTGTAATGGGCACAAACAGAGCTGCTGTGTGTTGTGCACGCACAGATAGGAAGGTGAAATATCTGGTAGGCAGATAAAGGCTGGATACAGCTGGGTATAATAGCTCGTAAGGACACTTCTCCTATAGACATTGTCATCGTGTAAGCATTATATTCGGCGCTTTAATGTAGCAGCTGGTGAGCTTTTTAAAAAGGGATTTCTGCGATACAATTTTTTTTTGTAACTGCTATATCCATAGTGTTTGTAATTGCTATAATACGATGTTGTTTTATTTGTGTGAAGGAAATTGAACACTGGAGTTTAATAATTAAGGATTTATTAGTTAAAACCTCGTGTCATAATTAGCCAGATGCTGCTGTGTTGAAACAGTTAGTTGCAATTAGTGTTTTTAAATAGAAGGGTCTTGCCTTTAATGCTGTATAGGCTTGACTTTGAAGATTTCAATCTTTAGAATCTACTGAAGCCCAATGTTGAAGGAAATTTTATTTTTATTCTAATGAAAGGCAGTAATCGTACTGAAATTCCAGGCTAGGTAAGTGAATTTGAACAGATTGAGTTTGGTTTATTTTTCTCCTTTAACATGACATTGAGGGTGCAGTGTGTGGTGGTAGGGTTTTTGTTTGTTTTCTTTAAGTAAAAGGTGTTTCTCTAACGCAGTGTATGTGTATGGACTGTTGTTTTTTTACTGTGGGTTTTTTCTTTTTTTTTTTTTTGGGCTTTTTCAAAGCTGGTAAAAGGAAAATCATGGCTGGATTGTTCTGTTTTAGCCACGGGTAATTCAACCACATTGGCAACTATCTGATAATATGTATGTAGAGATCTATAGCTATCTGGGATGAAGGATGTGCGGGATGGGATTTTTAATAAATGTGTTAGTTTTTTGTCCTGGGCAAGTATTTTTTTAATAATACCAACTCGAGTGGTGTGATGAAGCATCCAATGGGCCCTCCTGAGAGAAGATGATTATACTGGAGAGATATCAAACTATGAATCATTTACACTAACCTCTTGTGAAGCACAGCTTGCATTTTTAATGAAGGATGATTGCATTTCATAAACAGACCTTTAAAAATTAAAATAATATTGATCCACTTTCACGTAGCTCTATTAAAACAGTAAGCTATGTATCTCCTAATAGCTGCAGGACAGATTATTTTTAAAAATATACCAAAGTGTGCACAAAACTCTAAAGACAGGGTATACTTCTGTGTTCAAATGCTGCCTTATTCTGCAGCCGTACTTGCACAGTGTCTGACTTGTGAACAAAAAGATAATTAGAAAAATATTGCATATATCCTGTGTAAAAGAGAAGGCGGAATCCAAGTACTTAATACTCCGCTTGACATATAACAGCTGTCCCTTTCATACTTTTGTTTCAGGTCTGAAATACCTGTCATTTGCACTCTTGACTCCTGTGGAAGGTCGTATCCAAATATTCTTGTGTATTGTCTGTGTTGATGGCTTTTAAGGTGGTATATATAGTCTTGCTCTTTTTTTGATTTCGAAATCTTTGTGTTCCCAATGTCTTCAAGATGGGACACGTAGAGATGGCCAGTGTGATTCCAGAGCTGTGTTCAACTTGGGAATGCTGCAGAGTGCAGTTCTTCCTGGGGCTGTGATATACAGGAGCTTTTGGGCAGACGAATTCCCCAGGGGCAGGAGGAAGCGAGCAAAAAGGCGCAGTGAGAAAGATGCTACCAGGCTATTCCTCAAATTCTGTGTCATACTCAGCCTCATGTTGCAGGAAGCCCTTAGAGTCTACTGGATTTGGGGTCCTCATACCCCTCAGCTTTTGGTGTTCTGGGCCTTTTAACTCATAGGGTCAGCTTTTTAGTAAACTCTTCCTTGTAAATTAAGTTGAGAAGTCAGAGAAGTTCAGGTTCTGTCTCTTTCTAGGGAGTAAGTACCATTGCATCCTGGTGATGAGCAGGTTTAATGTATTTGCAGTGTTTGTTGTGATGGGAGCCTATTGTATGATAAACAGTCTCTTGAATTTCCTTAACTTTGGCCCACACGTTTGCATAATTAATTTTAAGACCCGGGGTTAAAGTGTTATACTCTAAAATTGAAGAGTAAACAGAAGTGGCAGCCGGTATTGTGGTAGCTCTTCAAAGTAGTAGATTAGATTAATGGATTATTCTCAGTTATTTTCAACATTGAAACATAAAAAGTATAGCTGTTTCCGCCCCATTACAATTACTGCTTTTTTTTTCTTTTAAATCTTAACATTATATATATATTGCTGTTTCTCCATAGATTTCAAAGTACTTTACAAAATAGTGGAGTATTACTCAGTTTAGAACTAGTACTTGAAAATGCCATACTTACAGAAAAAAAATATGTATAGACCACGAGCTTGTTGGTTGTTTCACGGGAGACTTATGGAAATCGTGCTTTCAGAGCGGTGATTGGTGTAGTCACTAAATCACCTTCCCATCTGTGCCTGTGTCTGTAATGTCTTTGGGGAGGGGGGTCGTGATGCATCCTTTAACAGTTGGAACTTGAGGCAGCAAAATAATTGAAGAGAATTATCTGGAAGTGCCAACTTCCATCTCGGTGGCTGATACAACTTCTCTGGGGAGGTCAGGTCTGCCTAAAGGAGTATTTCCCCAACAGGGTCTTCGTCTGACAAGGCTCTGGCTGAACTGCTCATTCAGAGCAGTTTGTACAATACTTCTTGAAAGTAGCAAGTTGAAAAAAAACCATGACTAAAACTAGACGTATATTTATATATCTGTGTGAAAAGAAACTCTGTGTTTAGCATCTGTTGTAGAGTCCCATGGCAAAAGGGCAGATTTAAACTTGAATCTGTTTAACTTTAAAATGCTGGTAGTATATTGTAAGCTGAAGATGGATAAGTACAAGGTAGGTTCTCAAGCTTTGGAGGATGTTATAATTTTCGTATTTTTCCTGTAGTTAACTTTTTTCTTTTGTCAGTTGAGTTGGGCAGTTGAAAGAAAGGTTGGTGTTGCACAGCAAAGATGTTCTGTGGACTTATCTTCATATTGTGTCAGGTTGTTCTGTTCTCCTTTGTCTCTCTGGTTTCCTTCCATATAGAATTTAATTCCTCAAATCCACTGTAGTACCCTGACTTACATCTTCCTGTCTCTAAAACGAGTTGTATACAAATTAGCCTTTTGTCAGGGCATTTGAAAAATGCAGTCTACGTTGGGAGTCAAAGGCTTTAAAACCTGTGTGTGTCACTGCTTCAGCACGGAGAATTTATTTCACGTGTTCCCAGTGTACGTGCTGTGTTTTTTATCTAGAAATGAAATTTTTCTACCAGTTGTTGCCATTTTGCATTCTGGTTTTGTAATCATCTTTTATGAAATGGCTTTATTGTTTGCTGATCAGGTGTATCCTGACATAAATAAAACATTGGCAGTAATTGGCTGTGACGGATTTCCAGCACTCCCTCCTCTCCCTGGCGCGAAGAGCCGCTGACAGTTACAGGAGACAGCAATAGAACCCGGGCCTCCCATTGCAAAGTCCCTGGGGTAATTGGCTTTGACGGCTACTGGTTGCTGCAATAATGCTGATCCATGAGCTTGTGTGAGCTGCATAATGCCTCGAGGATTTTGTACCCATCAATATGTCCTCAGCTTGAATCATTTTTTTTCATACTTTTTCTGTGGCAGTTTATTAAAAGAAACGCTTGCTACATTTACTGTGTATTTGGTATCTACACAACCTCAGCTGTCAGGGCAGATGAAAACACTATCCTGCAATTCTGTACAAAATTCTACTGCGTGTCCGCGGCTTATCTGAAGAAAATTTGTCCTGCAATTGGTGGGAGATGCTTGCAGTTCAAGCCTCTTCTTTACGTAGGTGCATCATTAATTAATTAATTATCCGGCATAATAAAATGTGATACTCCGTTGGCAAGAGCACAACTGCTTTTGTTTGGTGAAATTAATAAGCTGGGAGACAAACCTGAAAATCTGAAAAGGCAGAGATGTACATGCTGAATGAGGACCAACCGTTTGTCAGCGATAACCACGTGTTTGCTACCTTAAGAAATAACTCGGATCTCTTTTGCGGTGTCTGGTGGAAAAAGACCCATCTCATAGCTCATGGTATTGATCACATTTGAGTACATTCTGAGAAATGTAAATCACAGCAAATCCAACTTGGTTGGATCCTAATCAACTGGAAGACCAAAGTTACTGGGTTCTTAACCAAAATTGGGACATTGAGCTGAAATGCACTGAGTAGTTCTTACAACAGGATGACTTTTTCTCAGCTAGAATTACTGAGAATTGTAATTGTTCCTCACTTAGAGCAGAATTTTGTGGATGAAGTATTGGCTACAGTAATTTACTATCCCAACAGTAATCATGGTTATTTTGGGGGAGGAAGTTTGTATAAATCACCCTGTATAACTTTGTTCTTGGTTAATTTTAAGGTGCTGTGTTTAGGGGATCCATTCTGAAGGATTCCAGTAGCAGATCAGGAAACATTAGATGGGAGACGAAGGCTACAATGGCTGGGCAGTACCTGCTCTTGAAACAGGTACTATTGCTCCCTTAAAATTAAAACCTCTTGGCATACATCAAACCAGCCTGCACCTGCAGTGGGATCTGGCTGAGTCATCTTTAAGGATGACAGTGACTCAGGGAAAGGTTCCTCTTTTGGTTATATTTCAGTGCCAAACTCTGCTAACTCACTAGAATTATTTTTTTTTAACTCAACTGTGATAATTCTAAGTGGTTTATGGGTTTGTAATCATGTAATACCAGTGTGCTTTGAAGACGCTTCTGGGGAAATATCAGATAACTCACTGTGGGATATTCTGCA
Organism: Arenaria interpres; assembly: GCA_013399435.1. Classification (NCBI taxonomy): domain Eukaryota; kingdom Metazoa; phylum Chordata; class Aves; order Charadriiformes; family Scolopacidae; genus Arenaria; species Arenaria interpres. Next base: position 319,754 of record VXAK01000496.1, on the reverse strand, counting down.
TCTTTATTTTCAGAAACAAACCCTCTGATTTAGTTGTCATTATGGGGAAGTCTGGCAAAATTTGAAGTTCCTTATTTTGTGGACTCAGCTCTGTCTTGATACTGAAAATAAAAGTTATCTGTTTGATTACATACTGCAGAGGGGAAGTTTAGGATCGATGCCTGGCGCTCTGTTTGCTTTTGGGTTCCAGTTTTCCGTGACAACAAAAAAATGTTTCCTATTTAGCTCATATTTTATGAGTTTGGTTTTATAACTGTTTGTGTCTTGAATCTTTAGGCAAAATTTTGATCAAGGTATTCCTCATTTTGTGTTTTGAAGGAAAAGGTACTGAAATGTCACTTTTGGCACCAGATGAGCACGAAGTGCAAATAACACTTCTAAAATGGGATTTCCTTTGGTTTTGGTAGATGATCTCCTCTGGAAATTAGAGTAATTATTTGGGAAGAAACCTTTCAGAGGCAGAAGGAACCTTTAAGAAGCTCACTTGTGCCTTCAGAGAAGTACTGTTAAACGAAGATGTTGCAGTGTAGTATTTTTAGCCGTTTTCAAGTTGTTCACGCTTGACCAGTTATACCCAGATTCTGTCCTATTCTGACAGACTGAACATTGGACCCTGAAGATCGTGTTCTGTTTTCCAGGTAAGCCTTAATTTGAAAGCATAATCGTATTTAAAACCACCCAGCCTCCTTTGTAGTGTGGTATTGATATCCCTCCCACCCTAAGAACCAGAACCAGGGACTATCAGTTTTTTAAATATGCCCAGCAAAGTCTTAGGAATCAAAAATAGCAAAATGCAATTACAGGCTAATTGATTAATGTAATTACGTGTATATTTCACTAAAACTGGGTTCTGCAACATTAGCAATTTAATTACAGAATGCATTACTATTCTAAACCTAGCAAAAAGTATTTTGCTGATAGATGTAGCTGCTATTTCTCATCCCGTGTCCTACATAAACGAGTTTTAGCAGCTAGTGTATGAACAAGTGAAATATTCCCATTTGCATCACAACGAAGTTTGCTGGGGAAGCTTAAGCACACTGCAAAATTGCTTATCAAAAGAAAAGGAACTTTAATTTTTGTGGCTTTTGACTCTTGAGTGCAAATTAGATTTTAAACATGTTGTCACATGCCAGGTGAATCTATTTAAGAGCATTTTTGCCTAATATGTGTCTTCTCACTCTTCCTGCTTTCTCTTCTGGCTTAGGTTTCTCTCTTTCACCAGTGTAGTAGGATGAAGTTCAGTGCAGGTTAGTTCAGTAGCTGAATCACCTGCCTAGGTGTGGGTTTTTTTTTTTTTTTTTTCAGTGGTGCCCAGGGACAGGACAAGAGGAAATGGGCACAAACTTGAACATAAGAAGTTCCTTCTAAACATGAGGAAGAACTTTTTTCCTTTGAGGGTGGCAGAGCCCTGGAACAGGCTGCCTAAGGAGGTGGTGGAGCCTCCTTCTCTGGAGACGTTCAAATCCTGCCTGGACACATCCAGAGGTCCCTTCCAACCGCATATCATGCTGTGATTCTGTATTTCCTAATGTCAAAGTTCATTCAGATTTGTGTGTCCAGTTCACTTTGCACTCTGATGTAAGCACAAGATTTTTAATTTGTGTTTTATTCTGGCATGTGTATGTTTGGGATTTTTTTTTTTTGGCTTTGAGTTGAAGGAAGATAACGCATTCCTCCTAGTGCTGGTGCCAGCTGGTACCCAGTGTTGAATTGGTCTTGCTAAAGGGAGTTTCCTCTGAAAACTGTTCATGTGTATTTGAAGAGAAGTGATACAGTCTGTCTCTTCTCTCAATTCGCAGGCGATAGGACGAGAGGAAATGGTCCCAAGTTGTGCCAGGGGAGGTTCAGGTTGGATATTAGGAAAAATGTTTTCACTGAAAGGGTTATCAAGCATTGGAACAGGCTGCCCAGGGAAGTGGTTGAGGCACCATCCCTGGAGGTATTTAAAGGATGGGTTGACATAGTGCTTAGAGACATGGCTTAGTGATGGTTTTTACCGAAGTTAATGGTTGGACTAGATGATCTTAAAGGTCCCTTCCAACCTAGATGCTTCTATGATTCTCAGGGCCGGGAGTGGCAGTGTTTCCTATCAATGGTTGGAGAAGGCCCCAGTGAAGATCCTGTTTGCTCTGTCCTCTAAATGAGGGATGGCACAATATAGGCTGCTAAAATAAGCGTATTTTTTTTCTGGTGAAGCTTGTTTTTTGTGTCATATGCTGCTACTGCACAGGCAGCGTAAATAATTGCTGGGCCTGATCCCGGTGGTTTTTGATGCAAGGAAGAAACAAGTGGTGGCAGGCAGGGGAAGCTAATCCGTGTGCTATCCGCACAGGAGAGCGTGAGTGTGGGAGGCTGTTGCACTGGCCATCTCTCTGGCATTAATATGAGAATAGCTGTCAGTAAAGGTCACAGTCTTGCTGATCCAATGTGAAAGCTACACAATCTTGTTAGCAGATACTATACCATACAAAGGAGGATTACGTTGCAGTAATAGTTCATGGTGTATCTTATTGCTCCCCAAAGGAGATTGATTTATTTTCAGGTGTATGAATGATGAAACACAAAACATGAGTTAACTTATTTTCTTAATAGCATGTACACTTCATGTAATACTTCAAGTATGCTCTTTTAAATAACCTCATAATGATCCACAAGCTTGCCCTGACTTAAGAAGCTTAAGGAATTAATGTCAAATTACAGACATAACTGCAAATAGTATTTACTCTGTTTGGCATGCAGGAGAGGTAGACAGTTGACAAACATTAAATTAAAAACTGTTTTTTTTCTTAAAGGAAGAATTGCAATTGCTACAGCAATTTAATGTTAGTACATTGCGAGTGTGTATGAGATAAGATGGCATCGGCCAGTGCTAATGTCACTGTTTTGTGGTGTTCTGGCTGAGGATACGGGCAGATGTGCCCAGTAGTTGAAGGTCTCAGTTTAGTTCTCCATCAGAAGGTTCCTTGTGTGTCAGTGAGGTCTGGAAAGCCACCAGTTTCACAGGCGAAGTTGTACATGTGCAGTGCGTTAGTGTTGGTGTGAGACAATTATAAAATGCCTAAGAAGATTGTCTGTGTTACATAATGCTAATGGAATTATGGTTCAATAAACACATTAATACAGGGGAGGGAGAAGATGCCCAGACTTTAGCTGTGGGAGGCAGCAGTGTTGCTGCTGAACGCCATGGCATAATTTCCCAATGTGTGTTTTAAATTCAGTGTAGCTGGTTAAAACTAAAACGTAATAAGCTTTAGCTGTAAATGTAGTTTTAAGCTGTAAATGGCTTACCTTAATCTTTCTATTTTGGTCAAGTGAAAGGGAAATGAGGTCTGAGGAAACGCTCTTTAACAAAAGATGGGAAAGCTCCCAAGATCACTTATCTGTCAGTTGAATTGCAGGTAATGCATTACGTGGGCAGCAGTTTGCTCGTTTTCAGAGTCAGAGCAGTAGTGGTTCTACAGAAAGAATGGGTTATACTAAAACAGTGGCCAGACTATTGATGCTTTTTGAAAAAATAATCTATATTGAGAGATGTAGTAAAGATTTGTAGCTATCAAAGGCTCTAGACTTGTCTTCCAATAGATGCTTTTTAAGCCACTGTTCTCAATTATTTGTTGATTTTGGTGTTCAAAGACAAACATATACAAAGGTGTGAGCTGAAAACTCCAAATTGCTTTTTGCAGTGACAGCTGTTATAAAACTGCAAACTTTGTATGTGTAAAAGTATAGGGCTGGGGACAGGAGGTCTAGTAGTTGTGTTAGCTGTATATGACACAATTTAGACCTTAAAAGCTATGATTATACAGCTTTTGTGGCTCAAAACCACAGTATCTTACAAATTACACTATTAATCCGGCAAGGTTTTAGATAGTTTGGCACTTATTTCCATCAGGATGTTGTTAAAGATGACATTCAGAATGATTTTGTTTAAGGCTTGGGAACCTAATGTTACCCAGTGTATAGAATCTGCTTTTGTTGTGTGTCGTGGTCATCCGTGTAGATGTAAAAAGGTATATAGGTAGTTGTTGGTTTGATGTATCGATCGAAATCAAGAAAAAAAATAAAATAATCAGATGTAGATTTTTCAAGGAAGACACAGCTTAATCTGTAAATTACACTGAACACTCTGGGATTTGGGAGTGATGTGTTTTGCTGTAGCCCAGCCTGGGCGTGTGTGGCTGTTTGTGAAAGGGCTGTTGTGGCTGTGGAGTTTTTTGACTTATATTTGTTAGACAATTGCAAGAGCAGCTGTTACTTTGTGGAAGATAATTTGTGATGGAAGCTTATTAGATCCTTTCTGTAGGCTAGTGTTCCTGTCTGTTTGTATGGAAAAAAACCCCACACTTCTGACCTTTCTTACTTTTCCCAAGTCTTTATTTTCCCAGCAGTGACTTGATGTGTTGGAGAGACAAATTATTTTCTTCTCTCTCTTTGGCTTTGTTGCATTTGTTTAAAAATAAAAACCATTTTTGTTTTAACTCCTTATTTCTCCTATGATTTACTTTAAAGGACGTGGTTGGTTGAAGACAGCCTTGAATTCTTACGGCCCTACGCGTTCTTACAGTTACTGCCTGTGTCCAAAAGCAGGGTCCTTGAGATCTTTTTGAATCCCCTTAGCTGAAGGATGAATATCCTCTTCAAGAAAGATTAGAAGGATAATCACAGATTTTCTGAAACAGAAGATAGGTCTCCAGTATGAGAGATGTGCGTAAAGCTTGTATGTTTATTTGCTTTTCTGGAGTAGAAAATGTGGCCCTTTTACTGGAGAATGAAGAATGGGGAGAGGCATGATGAGGGAAGCACCTTCCTCCTGCTTGGAGGTTAGGGAGGTAGGTCGCCTTCACAGCACAGGAGAAGTTGCTGGCATTGTGTAACTCGTTCCCTCTTCTCCGTCATCAGTTGTGAGCCTGATTAATTTGGAGGCTTAAAGAGAAGACATTAAATTCTGCAGTCTGTTTTTTCTGTCGGTGTTTTTTTTCCTCCCAAGGGCTCAGATTTGGGGAAAATTAACCGCTAATAATTGAATTGATTAATAGTTACTTATTAGATGCTCTCTGCGTAGGTCCTTTCTTGTCAGTGTTATCTTTCTGCATGTACCTGCTTTAAGCAAAAAGTTTATAACCAATGAGCAAGAATTCAGTGATGTATTTCCACATGGCAGTAACTTATCCTCATTTGAGGTTGAAATAGGTCTTTTAATAGTAGTTTGAGAACCAAGTGGATTTTTAATTACTGAAATCATATGCTTTAGAATCTTTCACTTACAAATAATAATTAAAAAGTGCAGTTCTAATGACTGTGAGGTAATCTTAGACATGACCGATGTTAAAACTAATGGAGAGCGGCTCCTGCAATCCAGAGGAGATAGAAAAAATCGGAGCAATAGCGCTTCCTTATTCACTTCAGTAGAAAGGTGTGCATAAAGTCTTTGAAAACAAAACTTAGTCTTTATTCAGCATGAGAGAATACACCCTCCGTCAAACTGACAGAGAAGTAGCAATTTTTTTTTGAATAGCTTTGTACTATAATCAGAGGTGGTGTCGTCTTTTGCTCTCAGCACATTGATAGGACACATTGCTTCATGCAGCGAGACACCACTCTGCCTCTATTTCACCCACCCCTCTTCCCAGCTGGGACCGGTAGATGTGAAACTGAGATATGTGTGTATATATTTGTGTGTGTATGCGTGTATATATTATATATATACACACATTTATCCACCTGATTTCTGAAATATGTTACTGTGTTTACCAGTATATAATGGGTCCGTTATCAGCTTTTGTGTAAAATGCTACCGGTTTTTAGAAACCTGCAGCTCCCAGTGATGTGAATTCTTTAATTAAATGAGGAGGTTGGTGTTTGGTGTCATTAATAAGGAGCTGACTCTAGAGGGCACTCGAAATCAATATAGCATTCTCCTTCCCATCTTTTAACATGCAAAGATGACGTTTCGGTGAGGAAAAGCAATAAAAGTCACTATACGTCCCTTCTGGCTTTCTCATCAGCCCCACGGCCTCTCAGTGTATTGGGGGCATGGATGCTGGGTTGGCCAGGATGGTTCATCTGGGAGATGACTCTTAATTATTTAGCTCTGGGAGGGATTCCTTCACTAGGCTTCCAAAACACTGTGAGCTCTAACACCGTACCTATTGTTGTCACGCTGACTTACATAATTTGAATGGTTGAAGTATCTTTCCAGGCCTTTATAGAGCATAAATTAAAGGATGAATGGTTCCAATTTGATGGCGTTTTCTTCCTGTCTTGGAGAAGAGGTAAAATGCTGCATTTTTGCCTCAATATATCCATAGAGAAAGAAGCAGTGTCTTGACCCGCTGTGATTTCTAATATTCCTTTCTAGCAGCTACTAAAACATGTAATAATGTACAAATTGCACACTGAGATTTCACATAGGGATTTTTTTTCTGTTTATAACCGGCCCTTTAGTGCTTTCTTCTTTTTCTTCTATTTACATCCAGTCTCGTGATCCTTCCCCAAACAACTAAACAACCATCCTTGGGGAGGGCTTTTCCTGCTTAGAGGTTGTAAAGCCTCATGTGCTCATGGTTCTGTTGGACTGCAGTAGATTCCATATGAAATGCCTTTTGGTGGCTGTGGTAGGATGTTTATCCATGGACCAGCTGTATCTGACCAAGGCAGAATATTAGAAGTGCTGGGAGCATTTTAGGATGATTCTGGGTACTGCTATTCCTAGCTGTGGCACCTCCTGTTAGAGTAACTTCCTAAATTAAAAGTTGAACTCCTTTTAACAAGTATTTTAAACCCTGAAAAGACAACAGTGGCGATAATTGCATCGATATAGGACAGACTTCCAGGTCACTTAATTCAGTTAGCTTTTCAATAGATTTTCCTCTGAGCATGAGAACTCTTTCCCTAATGGCTAAAAAAAAAGTCCCCAGTTGTTTAAGGTCTTATCTAAAGCTGTAGCTCGAGTTCTTGGTTGGAGAATATTACTATCCAGAAATGTAGTGTCTGTTCGGATTTCTCTTTGCTGCTCTGTGACAAGAATGATGCATTTTTTCCAGTTTATAAGCAAGTCTTGTCTTGATTGCATGGCCATTCTGGTACATGCAAAACTGGGCAGTATGATTGTTTGGGCTCCCCTCCTCTGTGCTGAATATGCTTTGCCTTTTTCCCCTGGAAAAGTGTAACTCTTTCACCCTGAATATACAACCAGGTAATACAAAACTCATAATTTTTACCTCTGACTTGAGTGGTTATGAGGATAGTAATTGTTTCAGCCTGATGGAGATTAAAACTTGTCTCCCATGTCAGTTATTAAATGTGGGAATAGCTGCAGGCTATGGAATAAAATATTTGATTTACAGTGCAACTCTGAAAGGCTATAATGCAAGAACTGTATAGATTTGTTTGGTATAAAAGCTTCATTTAAGAGGAGAAGAAGCAGCAGCTTACTAGACCATTTCTGGTTGCGATTTCTATTTTAGCCCGATGTGGTGATTTGTGTGGTATAATGACGGTAATTCAGAGCTGGGAGATGAGTTGTCTGTAATTTTGAGCCTTTCTCAGTGTTACAGCTTCTTATCAGCAGAGTTAACAGGAGCTGAACTGTCTGTATTACATGGAGTTTTCCTCCTTTCTCAAGTTAAAGGTTAAAGTTATTACAAGCCTGTCTGTTAGCTTTTGTTGGTGTTGAAGAGTGCTTTGGACACTTGCACATTATTGCACTGGACATATTTTTCTCCTTAACGTGGTGAGCAGTTGTTTAATTGGAAAAGCTGTTACTTCTCTTGATCCTGACTATAGTAAAAATCAATGTCTTCTCTGCAGTCTGAACTAATCGGAATCAAATTCACTGAAGGATGAAAATGGATTAATCAACAGAGAGCCATCTTAAAGGTTATTTAAAAAAAACAACCCCAAACCCACAAACAAACCAAACACCCCCACCCAAGCTCTGAAACTAATGAGCAGAACACGGAGCTTCCTACCTGAACTTGGACTAATTGAGCGAAGATGGTAGAAGGTTTAATCTGAAATGCATACAGCAATATTCTTGGGAGCTATTTGATTTCAAAATCTTGCCTTTTAAACACCACCTCCGGTATAGATCTTCAATCTTGGGATGAACTGACAAAAATGAGGTCTAATTATGGGTTTCTTTGTAGTGGAAGCCATGAAAGGCCTTCTGTTCATTCCAAGAACAGAGTCCAACAGGGTTGTCAGGCTGTTTTTTTGACCTCATTCATCCAGTGAGGTCCACTGATTTAAAATATCCAGTTGCATATCTGGTTATTGCTATCCCAAAGTGTAGATTTAATTGAGAGAGAATTAACAAGGGGAATGACGACAGCATATTTAGTTGCCTGCTCCTTTGGAAAAATGTGGGCGTTGCTGGGGTTGGAATTGATGTCTTGGAACCCTGTAAATTGGATAACGGACTAAGCAATCACGGCTCACACGCCTGTAAAGGGAGGCTTTGGAGGGTACTTCATGTTGCTTTCCTGAAATTGCATTCACTGTTAATATATAACCACCATTAACAGCTGTGCTTTACAAATGAGCCTGAAAATACAGGCTTTAATTCTAGTTAGTGCTAGCTCTCTGTTCCCTCTCTTCTCTAAACTTTATTTAGTTGATTTTTTTTTTTCCTTGCTAGCTCACTCTTGATAATTCTCTGCTTAATATATTTTACAGCCGTGACTTGTGCTGCGCACTGGCATCCGCATAGAAGTGAGATGCAGTGTGACCTTTTTGATTGGAGATGATAAACAGGAATGAAATGGGTACCCAACACGTGTTCTGTGACTGCTTAATGGTGACTATGTTAGGGAAACACAAAGTGTAACCTTTAAATTATGCTTTCACCTGTTGGTATGCCACCCTGGGCATGTTCACATCCTAAAAAGCAAAGAAGCAGATTTTATTTCATGAGGAGGTTGCCTGCCAAGCTCCAATGCAAGTCTTAATAATGGATTATTAATGAACTCGCGAAGTGTATGTGTATACTTTTTTCTGATAAAACACCAACATGAAAATTCAGCATTTCGTGTAAGTCGCTTAGATACTGTGCTCAGAAGGGAATGAGATAATCGCCCATAGAGCAGACAAAGAACACTTTTAAGGTTCTATCTATGACAGGTCCGAAGACCTGTCCATGCTCCTCTGGAGTGTGTGCGCTGTGCACACTGTTTTTTGTTGTTCATATCTTGGTTAATGAAGCGAATTATTAGCTGGAGTGGGAACCAAACACCTGAAAGAACTCCTTGCGATGTTGCTTAACTCTGTGCATTGTGGTTTTTTCTTAATGCTGTTGTCAGCACTGGAGGGGGAACCTGAAGGCTTAAAATTTGCAGTTCCAAAGTCAAGTCTCTGCATGGTCTTTGTGGCTTGAATTTAGAGTGTTTTGGTGCATTTTATAATGCTTCTTTTAGGAGGCTGACACTAGATGGCATCCTGCAGCTTGACCATGTCACCCGATTAAAAAATGGTCACTGATTACTCTTGAGCCCTTCTTGTTAAAAGAGGATTCTAATGTTTCTGTGCAGTGCCTTTAAAGCTCTTTGTGTATTGTTACATTGCATTCCTTTTGTCCAGGAATGTTTGCTTTTCCTGTAAATTAAATATAGAACATGTAAATATTTTCTTAAATGAATGTTTGTTTTATGGAATTGTCCCTTTGTGTGTGTGTGGTTCAGTTAGATCTTGATTTGCAACCTGCAGGCAGCTGATTTAATCAAAGCTGTAACGTCTGGAACACAAGTTAGAAAGGGAGGGGATGGTATTCTGATGTTTTACAGTTTTCTGCAAGTACTTTCAAGAAATTACACGGATAGCTCTTGCATATCTGTGTTACTGTGTTGCCTTGAAATTATTTGGCTGCCCAGTTCTGATGGGATTATGTATTATAAATTCTTCTGTCTTAATTTGTGTGGATTGATGTGTTTTCTCTCAATATTGTGGGAAGAGACAACTAAATAGAAAACCTGGGATGCCTTTTACATTAAATTCTCTCTGATAGGGCAGTGAAGGAACAGTGTTGGGGAAAAACTGGCATGTTCCCAGTGTAGACCTCCTAAAAAAATTAAGTTAATTTGTGTGTTTCTGTATAGATGCATTACATCTGAAACCAAGGTGAACACAGTTAAAGGCTAGTGTGTTTTCTACTTGAGAATTTTGAAGGAAACTCAGTGTCAGGATATAGTCACATGAATGAGATTTTTAAGCCCTTAGTGTGATTTTATGTTATGTTAAATGCTGATAGGAAAATATGCATTGTTTTGACAAGTAGCACAGAATTGATTTATGTTAAAAGATACGGCAAGATCTGGTTTTTTGAGAGTGTTTGATAAGCTAGTGTAAACCATGCTTAACTATTGCCACCTCCTCGTCTCCAGTGTGAGAAATATTGTGAAACTAATTTTGAAAGGCCTTTTTGACTGCTAATTGGTTGATATTAGCTATCAAAAATCTTGCCGCTTCCTTTTAGTTCAGTTAGAGCTTCTGTGTAGGTGGTTGAAAACTGCTGGGTGTGAAAGATGTTCTTACATCAGTAAATCCCAATCCGTTTGAAAAACAAGTCAAAATAAGTGGAGTCCAGGAAACTGCTTACGTAATTTATGTGATTTAAGGAAGGTCACGTTGCGCTCTCAGCAGTACAGTTTTGAATGTATCTCTTTATCAAAGTCTTCCAAAGTGTAAAGGGGCCTTTTTCAGAAGGGTAAGGGTATAGTTTCTTAAGCATAGCGAGCTGTGGCGTGGCCAAGGTGGAAACCTGCCTAAAACTCGGTTTCAATTCTTACCCTGGTGTATTTTTTTAGGGCTCTTAGATACAGATGCATGTGGGCAAGTATAAATTTTTGATGTAAAACACTATTTCTTCCTATGAGCAGAAAGCTGTCTTGTTTTCTTACTCTTAAAAATTTGTGGAGGGAAAAGAAGAGGAATAAACTACAAACCTTCACATTATTCCATGGTTTGGGGGACCCTGGGGGTGTGTGTGTGGCAGAGCGCTGCCTGAATGAGTTTCATACCCGAGGTATTTTCTTCTATAGTTTTGGGAAATCAAGGGTTTCTTCCTCGTGTAACTGAACTGGAGTCATGTGGTTTCAGACTGTTAACATTTTTTTCAAGATTATAGTAGAAACTTCCTGTTTTTAGAGCTTATCTCCCCGTCTGGAGGAAGAGATTATTATAGGTATGGTCACATCCTGTGGTGGTTGTCACTTAAAAAAAAGGCTATTGAATTTTTTTGAAGCCTTTGAATGTGAAAGTGATTACTACAGTAAAAAAATGAGCTGTAGTTACATTTCCTATCTCCACTACGATTTCAGTAAAAGGACTGTAAATCCATTGCAAATTTTACATATCTGTTAGTTTAATTTCTGCTATACTTGGTGTGGTGAGAAAATCTCTTGGTAAAGAATCTGTCTTATTCTGGAAGGAGGATTGTAAAGGAAACATTTGGCAGTCATTTCCTTTAGCTTGTGAGTATGAGCATGCTTTATATTATAATAGTTTAAACATACCACAGGCTGTTGATAGAGGTATCAAGTTTTCCATTCCCAAAGTTACTTTTAATGGAAACCGGAGGGAGGAACAGGCAAACTTCCATTGTTTAACAGTTGCTCTGATAGAGTTGAAAAAGATGCGTTTGTTTACTTCTTCCTTCACTCCTTTTCCTTAGCTTTCCCCCTCCCCTCCTACCCCCACACATCTCTTGAGAATTTTATTTTGCTTTTTCATATACAGCTGAGAACAAAATTCCTGGGTTTTTAAAATCCATGTATTAAATTTTCACGTATGTAAATCTTCCTTTTTAAATATGACTTATTTTCTTGACAAATACTTGGATTTGTTCTTGTTTTAAGATAATACCTTCTAAAATATAACTTGTGTGTTGTCAGTTTGTCGTTAAATTCAAGAAGCTGCTGAACAGGTTGATGACTCGCCATAAGAACCACAAAATCTGGCAGACACAACTGGATTTTGTTTTGATATTCTTGGCTTACAATGTACCATTCTGTAATTTGGAGTTTCTCAGGGCAGGCATTTTCTACAAAAACATTTTTGAATTTAAGTATTGGTCCCTACAGAGAAGAGGAAACAAACCGGAGGAAAAATATTGGAAAAAGTAATTTTTGTGAATAGTAGGCATGAACTTTTTTTTTTTGCTTAAATTTGTATTGCCTGGTTTTGTTTTGATTTCTGGATGTGAAAGCTGTATCTGGGTTTTGAGTTACTTGTCTCACTACTTGTTCCCTGGTAGCTTGGTCACGATATCCCAACTGAGTTTATTACGCTTCCTACTGACTTACCTATGCACATAAAACATAACATTTTGACATCTTGCCAAGTTGCTGCATTCCTCAGGTCGTTCCTATTTTTTTTTTGCTTTCTTTTGTTTTTTCCTCCCCTCTTCCCAAAGAAAGCATACTTTCCTTCTGCCCGAATTCTGTCCTTTTTGAAGTGCAGCTACTTTGGAGCATCGCCCTTGAATTCAGTTTTAACTGGAAATAGAAAACCCCCTTCTCTGCCTCGTGTCTGTGTTTTCTTGGGTTTTTTGTGAGGCACACTGAATTCCAAGGGTTTGCACAGCTGGTGGGATGGAGTATTTGGCATTGGGAGCGGGGAGAACAGGGAGAAGCGGTTGGGTTGACGCTACTGTGAACATTCACTTAATTGTATGGGGACTTGAGGTGGAACTCCCAGTGGGCTGGGCCAGATCTGTTTGTTTTCTGGGTTTGGTTTTTTTTTGTTGGTTTGGTTGTGGGTTTGTGTGGTGTGTTGTTTTTTTTTTCCCCAAACACGTACTAAGCTAGGCCTTCCTGTAAAATCCAGAGATTTCACGTGCTAGCATGTGAATTGCCTTAGTCTTCACAGCTCCCTGGGGGAGCAACTTGTGTTTTTTCTTTCCCGCTGTGAAGAAACGCTGCATCCAAGATGCTATATAAAAATAACCTCCCAGTTTTCTTCCAAAGCCATGTAGAATGGAGTTATACTAGACTTTATGTCCTTGAAGTCTCTATTCCCATTCTTCAGCTGAGTGATGCACTGACTGGGTAATTCTTTGGCTGCGTGACAGGTTCTGGATGGGCTGAGGAGGAATCTGAGGCAACTTGTGTTTTGAGCTAATAACAAGCGATTGTATTAACAAGCAGTAAATACCACCAGTGCACAGGTCTTGGCACTTCATTATTTATTTTTTTTCTTGGGAAGATTTGTGTTTGCTCTTCAGACTTGTGCCTCTCTTGTCAGGTGAAGTTTGGTCTGAAGGCGTTACCTTACAGGGGTGGCAGAGAGTCGTTGGTGGCAGTTGTTGGTGGCAGTTGCAACAAGGGCAGTGCCTGGAATTCTCGGGCCTCAGAATGGTTAAAGCTTCTAAAGAGGTTGAAGCTTCTTAGAATTTTCTGTTCCTGATAGGGTCCTCCTTTTCCAGAGTGGTGATGTAGTGCCGTGTTTTAATAGTGACCTGTAAAGAACGTGCAGCTTGACTGGAGGTCTTCTGAGATATAAACCTGAACACCACGTAAGTACAGAAAAGGAACCATAGTTCTTGACCCATAAAATGCGTGATAATGTTAGTAGTTGGGTTTAGCAGGTTCTAGATTAGGTGCTGTGTACCTAAGGCTTGGGGGGGAAAAAAACCACCCGTACCCCAAACAACAACAAATTGCCAAAACCCAAAACAAACCCCACCAAAACCAACCAAACAAAAAAAAGTCAAAACCTCTGATGATTCATGGTCTGTAAAGGGTACAGGTTCCATTTGGTGGTTTGAGAGGCAAGGAAATGGTTGATCCAAGTCACAGCAGTTATACACTAAATTAAAATACCCTGTGTGTGCTGATTTTTGAGAGCCGCTGCCTGCTGTGCGTGCGAACGTGGTGGGGTGGAAGTGGACAAGACTCTGACTGTGTTTAACTGTGGGCAGAGTTTACCGTCTCCTTAGGCGGGCTTGGATTACAGAATGAAATGGCCTTTTGATGATATTGAAGCAATAATAACATTGCACTGAATTTCCTCTTAAAGATTAGGTTTTAGCAGTGTGGAAAAGCACCCTCATATAACTGTTGACCAAGCTGTAGCTGAATTAGTGCTGTGGCAAGAAGCTGCTGAAAACTCAATACGTGTTTCTTGTTGTGTATTTACACGTGCTCACAGATCTACAAGTACGGACACTTTTCCTGCTTCAAACAGGTTTAAATTTGTGTGTAGACAGTAATAACTGTTTTGTCGAGCTGAGTATCGTTTATGAGTATAAACACAGCTGAGAATAAAACAGTGCACTATTTGCAAAGGAAGAAAACATCACCTCTAACCTGACCAAAGGTTTTGTGTTTGGAATAGGTAGAGCCGCGAGGCTTTGATGTTGTGTTGAAAACAAACAGAATTGGGTAACAAATATTCAGTGCTCCTGTTCTGAGCGGTTAGGAGGTGACCTTTCATGCTCAGAGCCCAGCCTACTTTTCAGCTCCTTCTCTAAGGAATCTTCAGTTGACCGTTGGCCTCAGGAATTCTCTAGCAAACTCAGCTTAAACTGCTTCTGCTTTGGGCTTTTTGTTTTACTGGAGGTATCATTGTTCTGTTGGCTGGGAATATATGCACTGACAGGGAAAGGGAGACTTTGAATGAGGACTGGAATTAAGTTACACACCAGAAAAACAGTGCTGTGACAATAATTTTAAGCAGTTAGCTTGTTCTCCTGGAACCTACTCCCTTCCTCTTCCCCCCTACCCAATGCCAAATCCAAAGGGAGAGTGTGATTTACGTGGAGCTCTGAAGACGGTATTAAGTCCCCTTTTAAAAATAGGTTTGGCTTAGCAGGGGTTTAATGTGTTGGACAAGGTGCTTGCCTAAGCTGGGAAGTAGTGTTAAACACTTGCTATCATCACGGCTCCATGATTTCTTAAAAGTAAGTTTATGGCTTCTTTTTGTACAATTAGTGCAAGCCAGAGAGTGTACTTGAACCTGCTTTTTAAAAAAGTTAACTGGATGAGTTAACTGCGTGAGACTTCTGAGTGAGCTGCTTGTGGGACCTCTTTGACTTGGATGTCTCCTTAAAAACAAGAAGTCAATTTACCCATTTAATCTGCATAATCTCATTAAGCCTGTTTACGGTTAGTTTGTGTTTCAAGTGTATATGTATCTGGTAGACCTGAAATTGCCCCTTTGGAGCAGTTTTTCTAGTGGGTGAAATGTTTGTGTGTAGGTGATGGCTAATTCTGTTGGAACAAGTGGAGAATGCTGCTGATCGACAGATCTTGGGGCTCGGAAGGAGTCTGTTTGTATTTAATATTCCTCAAATTTGTATGTCTGTCTTTAATATTCTTCAAATACGGTAGGACTCCTGCGCGAAGCTATGAATTATTTGTGTTTGTTATGAGTAGTATGTCTAGAAAGCAGCACATTTTACAGCCCTTTGAAGATACACTGTCTGTCACTTCTCAGTGCTCAATCTTTCATGAGCTGAAGTGCGTAGGTACAGTGTACAAAGTGTTACAGTATTCTCGGGAAGCGCTGAAAACAGAAAGCTGCGAGTTAACGGGTGCTTCCCAGCTCTTAGCTGTGAGGAGAAGTGGTGTAACTGGGTGTACATGTACATGCCTTTAAGCGATGTCAAGAATTACTGACAAATTACAAGTCTAAGCCTTGTTTTTATTTTTATTTGTTTTTTTTCCAGATTTCCAGCTTCTGTTTTTTATTGTCATGACCTTAATGTTTCTTCAACTAGGTGTTCTATTTAATTATAATGTTTATTATGAAGTCAGGTATGGGTTCCCTTGGCTGCGTGCTTAGGCCTGTAGCGGGGAGAGCTTTGCTTGTAACCGCATCCCTTGTCTCAGTTCATTATCTGTTAATGGTACTCAACATGACAGGCCTGGCTTGATAAATGGAGGCTGCCAGGAAAACTGGCCTGGATTGTGCGTGCGGTGGAACTGAGCTTTATTTCATTGTGTAACACCAGCTCGCTAATGCCTACTGGCCCAAACACAACCACGCGTCGCGCGAGGTCTGTTAGCGGTTGTGCGAATCACCATCGTCCGTTCGGTGAATCTCTGCTCAAGCCCGCTCCAGGTCTCCTCCTCTACAGCGTATTTACCTCGTCCTTCTGGAGGTAGCTCCTGCTTGAGTGGTCTTGATGGGTTTTGTCTATGTATAACTGAGGAATTTGGTTTTATTTTTCCCTTTTTCACATATGCATGCTTTTAGTGTAGATGTTGAAAGAAACGCTGTTGTTAACTTTATAATGCTGTGACTAGCAAAGGTGTATTTCATGAACAAGGAAAGATTTTTTTCATCTTTGATCCATTTCCAAAAAAACAAGATAAAAAAATTCCTGTTGCAAAATGGAGCTTGAGGCTGTGCTCTGTGCATGGGGTCTTATTTTTGTATTTTAGTCTAGGAAATGGGGCCAGATCTCCATATCTCATAGGAAAGCCAATTAGTGAAAGCTCAGTTGTTTCCGATGTCAGTGGTTGAACGCTGTAGCTCTTCTGTTCGTTCAAGAATCTCCAATATGTTGTGTAAAAGCAGATGGGACTTGAGCTGATTTCCCTGCCACCTACCACAGTGCCCGCTTCTGAAGCTGCCTTGCCTTGCATTTGGGAGACAGTGTCTGAGACTGAAGAACCTTCTCCGGTTCTGTTGCTGTGTTCAAACTGCTGGGTGCTGGACTCCGCACTGTTTGAGCAACTTTCATCCTAATGGGATACCAAAAATTGTACAAAGGCACTGTTATCTTTCATTTGAGTGCGTTTTTCCGATATATACTGACTTTTAGGATTTGTGGTCCAAGCTGGCTGGGTCATCTGTCCTAAAGGGATAAAGGTGTTTTGACCAAATACCATCAAACAGGATATTTTTTGAATAAATGGAACTTGGCCTGAATGAACTTAGTGCTGGAAAACTTTCAGAACCTTGATTTAAATGCACACTGGAGCAGTAATTCCCTTCTCTGGTTCGCCAGGTGTCGGGCCACATTTGATGAGAAAATTGAAGTGAGGATAAATGCGATGTGGTTGCTTTGTACCGACTTGAGGATTGAATTTCAGCGCTGGCGGGTTTGGAGCCATCACACGGCTACTCGGTTACAAAGCTTATTTTGTACCAGTTCTCTCGAAGACAGGCTCCAGTTCAGAAGCTGTTACAGGATGGATATTGCGGGAGGGAAGCTCGTGCCGCACACCGTCTGTGATCTGTATTGATCAGAGCAGTCTTGCAATGGCAAGGGCATTAGAATTAATCAGCTACTTCAGCTGCGTTAGTGGTTTTAGGGAGCTATTTCTAGAAGGTGCAGAATAAATTTTGAAGTCGGACCGTTGTCTCCTGAAGGACTCCCGCGCCATAGTACAAAACACGGGAGAAATATCTCTGGATAAATAGAGGGAAAACACACAACTACAAATAATTAACAGCATCTGGAAGGAATAAGTTGGCAGACAGTACTTGAGCATGGTGCTCTAATTAACCGGGTCTGTGAACCTTGATTATCATCATTTTATTTTCATTTTTAAACTTGGCTTCATAAAACCGTGTCGGAGGAGTACACCCTGATTTATTTTATAGGTAAAATACTACCGCACGGGTAGGAAATGGATTTGTTTGGCAGGGGAAAAAGTGTATGTTGCCCCCAGGTAACGGATTACATAGAAGACTTGTTTTGCATTTTATTCTGCAAGGGAAATGGCAAAGCTTTGCTGTAAAATTAAGTTGGTACTCGGAGCTGAAAGGTCACGGTTGTGGTGTTAAAGAACAGCGCCAGGCGTGAGGTACAGACAAGTTACAGGTTTGCATGGAGATACATAGCAAGAGACAAATATTCATTATTTTTGAGAAAATTGCCAATTAAATACAATTAAAAGGAAGGTGCTTTGCTGAGCAGATGAATTCCTGCCTCTGATGGGGAGAAGGGAGACGTCGCGGAAAGGCATTTTTAAACAAAATGGCTTACTAATTGAACACACGGCAACAAAACCCCTCCTGTAGAGGCGTCTTTTAACGATGCCACTGGCCGAGGCATCTCTCTTACCCATCTTAGGAGCGATCGCCGGGTGGGGATGGATGGATGGATGGATGGATGGATGGATTCCCTCCACCCCTCGATTTTTCCTCTGCATTTCCCCCCCCCCACGTATGTTGCTTGAGCCTTCCTGCAGGCGAGGAGGGCTGGGGGTTGCATTAATATTCCCGGCTGCAGCTCGGGGCTGCCAGCGCCGCTCACTCCCGGGGATGCTGCTCTGCCTCCTTAACGTCTTGCTTGCGGATGCATTTTCGAGCTGACCACGCTATTAACGAGCTGCCATCAATCACGGGGCTCCCGGTTCCGGCTGGGGCTGAGCGGGGCGGAGGCGGAGGCGGGACCCGCCGCCCGGCGGGGGGGGTGTGAGGGAAAGGAGCGTGTCTCTCCGTGCGCCTGGAACCGGGGGGAAGAGGCGGCGGGTCGGGCCGGTGCGTGAGAACCGGGGAGG
>VXAK01000496.1:193533-301244 GCA_013399435.1 Arenaria interpres | reverse complement strand
ACCTGGAGGGGGGAGATCCCTGGGGGGGTGTGGGGGGGTGTGTGTGTGTGTGTTTGTCTGCCCTTAAAATTCGAGTTGGGGGTCTCCGAACCAGAGCCCTCGGGGAACTTGTGCGCCTTCACGCACGCTCGTTGTATTTCCAAGAGGAAAATGGAAGGTTGCTGTAAAAGTTGACTAATTGTTACTTCGCCAACGATAACACAGACAGCACCTGGCCGGAGGAAAAGCTTGACTTAATTCTCTTTTCCCCTTGTGGTACTCCAATTTTTTGGTGGTGGTTTTTTTTTTTTTTTTTTTCAAGGAAAAAGTTGGATTGACTCGGTAGGTGAGGCAATAGTTTTTATTGGCCTGGGAAGTTCAGGAGGCTTTGGGACTTGCAGGGTTTTCTTTCCATAACAAATGCTTCACCTCTGTGTTCTAAATATAAACAGTGAAGCTAAAGAGAGAGCTGTGTTTAATTCTGGTTTTTTTTTCTTTTTTTTTTTTTTTTTTTTCTGAACAAATGAGATAAGGAGATAAGGATTGCATTTTCCTTATCCTGGAAGAAAGTACTTTTTCTTTCCCTGCACTTGATAAAATGGAATGCCTTTGAAGTACTAATTGGTACGGTGTGTGGTGTAACTTTTTTTAGCTGTGTTTAATGGTGTTTTAAGATAGCGACAGGAGATCTGCTCGGCCACTTTGTTTCCTGAGGAAGAAACCAGCTCTGCTTTGTTTTGCAATTGGTTTTAAGCTCCTCTCCAGTCCATGTGGCTTTGCCCTGCATGGGGCATTGTGTGCCTGGATGGCCTCCTTACAGCCATATGGGGCTGCTTGCAGTGTTGACAAGGCGACTTAATATTTTTAATTGTGTTTTTTGGCTTACGTTAATGTTAGGTGTGAAGTAGGGGAAAGTGGAGAATCGAAATGTAGTGTCGTTTCAGACGCTCCACCAACATGGTTCTTCTGGGAACTCAGTTTAAAGTCAACTGGATGTAAAACCCTACAGCCGAACACTGTTCCAACGTAAAGCCGTTAATCTGCAGGCAATTAGTTCCAGACGTGCAACCAACTCTGCATTTTTGTCAGTTTTTGTTCTTACAGGCGCTGGCAGTTTGGAATAGTTTGTGCCTAGTGACTATCACAAGACAGACGCTTTTAGACGCTTAACGGCGAGTTGAGAATTGTGTGGGAGCAGCAGTTAAAAGCTTTTATTTGTTTTTCCAACCCTGTAATTTAGTAGCGTTTAAACTATTTTCTAAAGATCTCTGGGAGCAGTGAAAGGTGGGTTTGAGCCCAGGGGAGTTGGGTGGTGATTTGTCCCTTGGCAGGCGGTTGGGGAGATATTACTGGGATCTGGATGGAGTTGCCCAGGATTACCCCATTCCCTCCCCGTTCGCCCTCTTTCCCGGGGCTGTCTGAAAGTGATGCATCAGCGAGCGGGGCTCGACAGCGTATTTTAAGACTGAAACTGCCTGTATTCCCTTCAAACACGTTTCCAGAGAAAGGCAGTTAAGAATTTGTCTTGTTTTGCGGTTAGGATTTATGAATTGAGGCGAGGGCTGACGTAATCTATCCCACCACTTCCTTTGTGTGTCCTTTAGAGTTGATAGTGCTTTGTTTTACTTAAAATAGCCAGGACTGTTTCTTAAACACTTTTCTATCTCCTTTAAGCTTTGGCCTTCGGTGTAAGCAGGCAACTTGGTAAACTTGGACGCGATTATGCCTCTTTGAGGAAATGGTTCCTTCCTTTTGTCACTAAGGTTCAGTGAATTGCTTGTATGCTAAGTAGATGAGACTTTAATTTTAATTAACGTGATGATGTGTACAGCTGTTCTGTCAGGATGCATCGACTCTCTTTGCAATTTTACTACAGGTTGTAGAGAATCTCTTGGTGTCTCCCAACCCCTCTTTTGGCTTACTCTGATTTGTGTAAAGGTGACAGGATGGGCCTTTTGTTTTCTGATGCGAGTGGTTATTAGTGAATAATCTGCGAGAGCTTTGTTTTGATTTTTGTCTGTGGGAAAGAAAATAACCTATTAAACTAATCCTAGACCTCCTTGATTTTTGGGGGGTTGAGCGGGGTTATACTACTTATTGTTTTGCTTAAGAGGAACCAGAAGGAACATGTAACTGCCTAATTTTACAGGGTCAGTGATGTTTGCGTGTGTTTTTTTTCCTGGTGTACTGTGAGGGAGTTCCTGCTGTAGTGATTGACCCATGTGTAGGTAAAGCACTTAAAAGGTGATTGTACTCTCTGGAAAAACCCCACCACTTTTAAAGTGTAGAAACGATGCTGTTTCTTTTTGGTATCTGAGAGAGCCTTCATACTGCTGAAATTTAGATTTAATAGCCCAAATTTCAGCAGGTGAAAGATACTCAGATCTCCACAAACTCAGTGGGTTGATATGGAATCAACCGCGAGTGCAGCTTGATACCCAGCTCATAGTCCAAAATTCCCATACTCAGGACCTAAATTAACTACTTGGTGGTGTTTGAGAGGGTTGAGGTCTATAGGCAGAAAAAGCCATCCTTCCAGTAATTTTTCTGCTTCATCTTGGTGATGGGGTGCTGCAGATTTTTGGGAAGGCTGTGTCTTGCAGAGATGCATTGCATTCTTTAGTGAATATACGGCTTTATAGAGCTACCTCCAGGTATTAGGTCAGTGTGTGTATGTTAATTTTTCCTTGTTTTGGGACTCTTTCAAGTAATACAGGGAGATTGTGCCGACACTGCTTATGCTGAATTAGGAGTAAAAGCAGTTTGTAAAACACTGAAAACCAGCATTTCTGTAATTTGTTGATATATACAGATAATGTGATATTTCAGCTGAGATCCAGTTACTGGTTAAAAAACAATTATGAAGGCAGAGCATGGAAATGGATATCATGTGTTGAGATTATCGTGAAATATTGTTTTGGCCAAGTGATTTTCAAATTAAGGATATTTCGTTGCAGCATTAGCCTGGGCTCTGACAGATGAACGGATTAAAAGATGATGATGGGAGTTGTTACAGTCCCCAGCTGCTGGCCTTATCCCTCTGGTGACTGTTGTCACCCGGGTCCCCAAAGCAGGGGTATCAAAACCAAGAGGGAAACTTGAACTGCCACTGTCCTCAGCCAGGCGTGTTTGTTTAAATCAATTCTAATTCTACTTCAGCTGGATGCACCAGGCAGAAAACAAAAGCAGTTGAGGAGCGACGTGTCAAGTGCATCTGAGTGTTCTTTCTGGGGGTGTGACAGTTGTTGGGGACTTGGCTCCAGAGCAGAGAGATCCAGAGAATTGGTTACAGCTAGCAGTGTTTTTTAGGCATTTAGGAAGCAGAAATTCCATGTAGCCTGTGGTGTTTGATGCAGACGCTCAGCACTTTGATCTCTATAAAATCTGCAGAGTAGCTGTGACTGCTTTACTGGCGTGGTCGCTTACAGGTGTCATTGGGTCAGGCAACAAGCCTATTAATTTTATTCAATTTATTCATTTTTTTTTATCCAAGTATTAGTTCTATTCATTTTTTTTGAGCTGGGAAGTTTTTTCCAAGATGTCACCATGTTCCTTTAAAACCTTTTATTTTTCTTTTGAACCTTGTGTATTTAAAGCGTAAGACTCAGATCAGTGAATGACTTAGAAGAAAACAGAGTTGCTTTATTTTGCATTTTAAGAGTAAATAAGAGAAATGGTGTCTTAATGACTGTACTCCTAGAATAGAAAGCTACCTGATACTCTGATACGAATCGCTAATATTGAGAATATTCAATAAAGTCTTTTATTTTTGTTTGGAGAAGACTGAACATGGCTTTAGGTCTGTCCAAGGGGTGGCGAAAGCGTATGAGGGGAGGTTCTTCCAGTTTGCTGACCTTGCTCATCACTGAGCTCATGTTGGGTGGATATAAGCATTCAGTGTAATGAAGATTTCCCAACTAAGGTGGGCAGACCTTCTCTGGGAGTGATTTACTAGTCATTAACATATAGATTAATGTGTAAATATTCTATAATATGTATAAAGGAGCATTTTAGGGAAGAAGGGCTGTGTCAGGGAAACTGGAATCTAGTTGTTGTAGTTCAAACTGTCAGGTCAACTGGACCTTCCTTAGCCTTGCTCTCTTTAACTGTTTTTCTTGTTGGTGTCTGGATTTTACAGAACAAATTTCTCTATTACTGAAGAAAGCAAAAGCTTATAGTCGTGTAACACTCTGAATTAGGTAATAAAGGGATAGCACCCATGAAAAGCTTCCTGTAAGCTGACTTTCTGTTTATAAAAAAAAATATGAAGCATCTTTAAATGAATCAAAGGGGAAATATTTTTTTATACTTTAATTTTCTTAACAGAGGTGAAATTCTTTCCAGAAGAATGGGCAAAAATAATATTTATTCCAAAGTTTGCCTGGGGTAGTGGTTTGAGTTCTGACCTTTGGATACAAAGTGAGAACAAATAGTGTTGAAAAATGTAAATGATTAAAACAAGCTGGCTGCCTTTAGGAGAGTGTTTTGGTTTTTTTTGGTCAAGTTTTGCCGAGAAAAGGTCTTGGTGGTTGGATAAACATTTTACTACTGGAATAAATAGTATTTGATTGTGATGCGTAGATTTTCTTATAACCACACGGGTTTTTTTTCTGTTATGGTGGGTTTGGAATTCAGGCTTTTTCTACTGTTAGCGAAGGCATGGAAGCAAGGGTGGCTGTAAATTTAGTGTTAACAATGTAGCTGTGCACTTCCTCTGGGGACCCGGTGGCAAATTTTGGAAGTAAACTTGCTTTGATTAAGCTTCTCTGAAAATGGATATCATTTTCATATAAGATGACTATACAGTATGAAATAACAAATCTGGAATGTATTAGTATTGGTTCCTAAAGTTATACTTGCAGGTTCTTTCAGTCTCTTTTTTTAATGAACTGGTTGTGAAAAGCTGCACGATAGGTAAACCTTTTATTAAAACTAATCAGTCTTGGTGTAGATAGATCTCTGCTTCTGTAACACCAGTTTTGTATATGTAATAAATTGTGTCTTAGGTGCTGATTGGGATTTTCTTGAAACTAGCAATAAAAAAGGGCTTTGGTTTTGGCGGTGTTTTCTTTGTGAACTTGCTTATTAGTAGAGATCAAAATGACTTGGTTTTGAAATAAAGCTGAATTTTTGTTAATAGGCAGTGAGTGTGAAACAAAGAAACTGGACTCAATAGCCAATGTGTTAAGTACAATTTAGGAGACTCTACTGTGACTAGCCCCCCTATCAAGCATTTCAGCAGCATCTGGAGCCTGATAAGCTTTTGTTCAGTTTAGGTGTTTAAAATTAAAGCATTTAGTAGTTCGGACATTGTCAGGTTTTGTGTATTAATGTTGGTTTGGGAGATCAAGGCCTTTGTTTTGGTCATTGCTGGGAACTGGAGAAAGGGCAGGGAGTTTAGCCGTTACACTGGATATGTTAATCCGTAGTTCTGTAATCTCTGTTCTTGTTCCTCTAGCTAGTAAAATGATGGCAGTAAAAAGTTTTAAAACTTAAAAAATTATCTTGCTTTAGCTTCGTTCTCCACTGGGGAGTTTACAGCCCTTTAATCTAATCAGTCTACAAAATCAAAATATTTACCTAAAGCAGGACCAATATGTTACTTCCTCTGACTGGGGGAAGTTCCCAGCCTTGCTGTGCTTGCCAGCGGCCACCCTGCCGGGCGAGTGCTTGGGAAACTGTGGAAACTCAGCAGAGAGCAGGAGGTATTTTAACCTGAGCACAAGTTGGACCTGGGAATTCAGTTATTTGTATTTTTTCATGTTGTGAATTTACTTGGATTTAGTCAGTGACTGATGGCTAAAAGTGGCCTCAGCAGGTAGTTAAATTACAAGACAATCTGAAAATGACTGAGCCATAAAATAAGTCAATACAATTCAAGCAGTTAAGGTTGGGGACTTTTTTTTTTTCCAGTTAGACATAGTAACAGGTCTCTGTAGAATTTACTCTTCCAAGCAGTCAAAACATACTGTATTTGCTCCATTTCCTATTGAAATCCAACAAAGGAGCCAAAAATCAGATTTCCCTTTCCTGATAATAAAGCTATTCCTTTGAGATTAGAACTGGGAATGCATTTTTTCTTTTTTATATATAACAGTTCCTGCTTATGAATTGAATGCTCTTCGGTAATCCTGTATGCTGGTTTGTGTGAGCGTATGTGGGGAAGAACACCTCTAACCTGCTTGTTTAATATTAGACTGTTGTAATTGAGTTGAAGCTGGAGACCTGGCCTGTGCTTGGAGTTAAGACTGGTATAAAAGAGTTAAGAGCAGCCCAAGGTTATTAGATCATTTGGAAACTGATTACCCTTTCACAGTGTAATAAAGTAATTATGAATAGTGTATGAAAATTGGTTGCAGTCTGTTTCAACATTATGACTGCCTGTCTTTAAAAGAAATTGCATTGTCCTCTTTTGTGTTGATCTTATAATTTGCATATTCAAAGCATGTTAGATATTTGCCACTTCCAGCTGTAAATGGTAAGTAGCATTTAAAAAAACAAATTATGCCATCTGTTTGTATAAGTTTTCTGTGAGGTTTTTCAGTTCTTGATAATATTTCACCTTGGGTCTGTTCTCTTTACAATGGTACATGCCAGTGTTGCCAAGAGAATTTGAAGTACGTTCTGGTCTAAACTGAATGAATTCGGTCCTGGGTGGATGGAGTTGTAGCTGAGCAGGGCTCTAGCAACTTCATCTCATGACGGGGTGTTTCTTGGCAGCGTGCCCTGAGTGCAGGTGCCACTTGGGGTTCTCTTCCAGCAGGGTGATGGTGAGGATGGAGAGATGCTGGTGGGAACCTCCTGTGTCCCGTCACTCTTGTCTGCCGGTCCTGGAGGGTCAGAGTCTGGATTTGAGGGACCAACTGAAGTTTGCCCTAGAAACATGTGCAAGCTCCGTGTGGTCAGTGAGAACAATTCTTGTGGGTTTTTAAAGCGTGGAGTCTTTAGTTACTAGAATGAAGCTGAAGATGTATACACTGACCTTCAGAATTTGACTTTTTTAACAAATGCTGCTGTATAAAGTTATTTTTTTGACATCAAGTTTTATTAAATCCATACTTTTTGGCTGAGTGCTTTTCTTGTGAGGACATACTGTGGTATCCGAGATGCCAAAGGTAAATGTAACTACCTTGTTATGTTACATTCAAGTGAGAGTTCAACAGTGGCTTAGGATTTCAGGGGCACTGCAAAATTTCTGACGGCAAAGTCTTTGCTCAGTGCACATCTCAGCTCATCTCAAACACAGAGAATTGTTGTTGGAGATAAATGATAAGCGTTGTGTGCCAGGGTAATACAATTCTGAGGTCATTCCCAAACTTATGCTATGATGTGTCATGTGAAGTTGATGCGGGTCTCATGAGAGAGGTTGAAGATGCTGCTGGCCTGAGTTGGGGGTTCCTGGTGTTCAGGTAGGGGTTCCTGGGGCCCAGGTGGGGGTTCCTGCCTGCCACGTGCCATGTTCATCTTGGCACTGTGGCAGTGGCACGAGCATCTTGGCTGGACTTCAGTGCAAAGCCCTCTGGCCCGGCAGAAGTGGAAGCGTAGCGTAGTGCAGGTAGGACACATTTCCACCCATGAACACCTGTATGAGCTTTATTGAAACGGTGTGAACAGATTCTCCAACACTAGTACAACGCCATGACTTTAAGCTAAAATTATACATTAGACTTCTATGGTAGGTTTTTTTTCATAGTGGAAAAATTAAGTGCTTACCAGGCTGCTTCGGAAGACGACCTCAAGTTATTCAGCTGCAAGCTGAAGAGCACACCACACAGAAGGCTACTATTTTTCTCGTGTTCCTACATCTTGATTGGAGGGCTGGAGCATCTCTGCTGTGAAGACAGGCTGAGAGAGCTGGGGTTGTTCAGCCTGGAGAAGAGAAGGCTTCGGGGAGACCTTAGAGCAGCCTTCTGATACCTGAAGGGAGCTACAGGAGAACTGGGGAGGGACTCTTTGTCAGGGAGTGTAGTGACAGGACAAGGGGTAACAGTTTTAAATTGAAAGAGGGGAGATTTAGATCAGATACCAGAAAGAAATTCTTTGCTGTGAGGGTGGTGAGAGCCTGGCCCAGGTTGCCCAGAGAAGCTGTGGCTGCCCCATCCCTGGAGGGGTTCAAGGCCAGGTTGGAGGGGGCTTTGAGCAACCTGCTCTGGTGGGAGGTGTCCCTGCCCAGGGCCAGGGATTTGGACCTTGATGATCTTTAAGGTCCCTTCCAACTCTAACCATTCTGTGATTCTTTATTAAGGTTCCTAAAGACAGCCGACACAGCTGAAATACCCACTGAAAAAACTAAACTAAGCATGAGATTCTGCAGTGTGGTTTTGTGTTGCTGTCGTGGTCATCTCAGAGTTTAAGGGAACTCCAGCCAGGCCAGAAATGCTTCAAAAACACTGGCGTGGTTTTCTTCAAAACGGACTTTTTAATACAGTTTGAACATTTGAGACTCAGCAGTAGCTGAAGTTTGTTTTGAGTTTTCTTCCATGGAAATTCTGAAGTATGTAACTATTCTTCTTAAGGAGATAAATGAGTGATTGAGTCCTGTAGATAAATATGTGGGTAGATGATGAATAGAGAAATAGACGAATAGAAACTTTCCCCATGATTATCTTTAGGCCATGTTTGAAACTTCTTCTGCCTCATATAGCCTAAATTGGGCATCTGATTTGAGTTTATTTTTCTTTGGAAGCATAAGTCTTAATATGTGAGGGAAAGAGTGGTTATGGGGTTTTTTTGTTTGGGGTTATTTTTTTGGTCCGGAATGAAATAGGGACTTTATTCTCAGAACTCTTGCTGTGTTTTTTTGCTTTGTTGGGAGGGCTGTTATTGGTGTTTTTGGCTCCCCTTCCCCCCAACCTCTCCAAAAAGGCTGTTACTTCGTGGGTTTTTTAAACTCTGAGCAGTGTGAGCGAAGTTATACCTGTCTGGGAAGTAATGGACAAAGAAATAACATGCACAGCCCTAGTGACAAATCATGAAAAGGTTTGCACTTTGCTATTCGGCTGAGAACTTTAAAAATATCCTTCTGTAGGAGTTTATCTTGTTCTTTCTTGGCCCTATCAATGCCATTTGATACTAGAATGCTATGCATAAAATTTTATTTCATGTTCGGAGTTAAAAAATAGTTACGTAATTGTTTTGAAATGTCACTTACTCCAAAGTTCATTCTGATTCAAAAGCCAGATCATAATTCAGTGTATGTTAAGAACCAGTCAGCAAGTAATAAATCTCACCGTAGCTATATATGTTATCTCATGGGAGAGGCTACAGGACTGTAGGGGAAAACAGGCTAATCCCTGGAGTGTTGGGCAGATTTAATTAGGTCCCAGTTGCTTGGGTAACTGCCACTTGGTGAATTTTCTTCTGAAGTATGTTGAAAGTAGCTCTTAAGTCAGCTCCTGATTAGGTTAGTGTTTCAGACAAAAACTTAGTGACATGACGCCCTTCTGAACCCCTACGTGTTTAGTTGTCGAACGCTCTTGTGCGGTAAGTGATGGGAACTCCACGGACAAGAACCTTCAGAGGATGCTTTTAAAAGTAAAACTTAATTGCATCGTATTTATAATAAATAGTGTAATTTGTTTTGCTGGTTCTGGTTGCTAAAGGATCACCTTAGGGTTTTAGTTGAAAGAACAGGTGAAATATGGTAATCCTAGTTTACGTTATTGTGGGAATAATGAAAGACACGCCTTGGTCACAGATGGATGAAAGGCTGCTGTGCACAGTTCATGGTGCTGTGCTCAGCCCAGTGCCTTGTCCACTAGAGACCACAGAGAGGTGTAGTTATCTTGGCATGTTGTTTCAGAGCTGTTACTCACGTCTAACCATAAAACTTTACCTTGAAAATAGTTAGGAATTTCATCCTGCTTCAAAATAACCTCCATTTTGAAGGTATTTTCAGTATGATACATGTCTTGTGCTCTTAATTTGCATGTCATGATGTATTAGCATGTAATTATGTAAGCTGAGGAGATTTTCCTTTTTTATCTCATGTGCTTATTCTTCTCCTTAAATGTTTCAGGTCTCTTAACTTTTCTGAGACTGTATCATTCAGTACACACAGGGTGAGTTGTCTGGGTTTTAAGGAGGGCAAGGCACAAGGCCACAAAATCCAACTTTAGCCACAGTACCCTCTGCCATCTCCCAATTCCTGGTGGTGGCAAATGATGAGATGTGGTGGCATTAATGGGAATGAGGCCACCAAATTTCACATGTGGCTTAAGAATCGTTTGCATTAGTTATTCTATGCTTAATGGCTTATGGTCTAATTTTGCAATGTTGTTTTCAGCAGCTTACAAGATCAGCCCTAAATACTTTAATACAACGATATTGCCTCATTCCAATACATGAAATTCCATTACTTTAGTCATACAATAGTTAAGAGCATCTACTGAGAGCACTGGAAGTAGAAATTATATTAATGTCTGAAGCGTGACCAAAGTCAGAAGTTATTTCATGCAGCGTTAAAATACTTCCTCTTGGTTTAGATGAGAAGCAGACTAATCACTTGGAGCATTTCTTAATGTTTTCTTCCTCTTCTCATGACAGACGCAGCCCGTTATGAAGTCCCTTTCAATGGGTTCATTAGCAGCGGCCCACAGATTACCCATGCGATTGTAGCTGCTGTTTGAAACATAATATATAGCCTTGAAACACCTAATGCCTGAGACCTGCAAACTGGTCCTTTTTTTCAAAAACGAGTGCTTCAAAGCTCATGCGGAATTCAGTTGCTTGCTGCCCAGGAGCAGTAACATGGCTATGAAGAAGGTGAAGTTTTCTGTAATTTTTGAGAAGTTCGTTCGGTGTGAAGTCACAGCAGATGCCGTGGAGCAAATGAGAGATCGGGTGGTCATTTCTAGTATGGACAGTGGCAAGAACAGTGTGGAGGTGAGTTCCTGGGCTGTTTAACATGGTGTAAATACAGTCCCGTTTGCCTACGTGACCTTGCTGACAACTTTCCAGCATTGCAGATGGTGGTGGCTGTAGGGAGTGAGCAGGGCTGCTGCTGGTTCCTGGCTCTGGTTTGCTGGGGCGTCCAGTGCTCTGATGGTTGTAACTGGTTCGGTTGTACAAGAGAGTCGTAGTAGAAGTTATTCGCTGGTCCTGAAGCAAGTGACTATAGACAATCTGTTCTACTTCGTGATCGTATGTTAAGACAGTCTATATCTTCTAATTTTCCTTGCTTTTTGCCAAGAAGAACAAATCTGTGGGATTTGTGTGATTTCTTGCATTTAAGAGCTTTTGAAGTCAAGAGGGTGACTGTTTCCTAATTACCTGTTCACTGCCACTTGTTTCCTGACATTGAGTCTTAGCTGATGAGGGTATGGGAGTAAGCTGGCCCTTTCTGATTAAAATGAAATTAAATACTACAGTTGCAGAATATTACAGGTTGAACAATGGAATTGTACCTTAACGTTACGTGGTGCTTTAACTCCTTACTATTTGAAGAGGCAGGACTTTGGATAGTGACAGTTTTTGCTGTGATAAACCTGTATGCATAAGCAGGGTGGATTTTCTTCTCTGTTTTTGGTGTTTGTTTTTTCCCTTAGGGTGGTAGAGATGAAGTTGAGGGGACAAGATGGGTGTATGCTTTGTTTCCTCCTGAGTCCTATGAATATAGTCTGGAGATGGGACCTCCAGGACCCTGCAGGTCTCCCGGGGTCTCAGTGTGACCTTGGGCCAGTTGGATGCTTTCATGGATGTTCAAAAGACACAGCTGTATTTTTGGGGGGGATAAAACAGTGTTGGAAATAAAATGCCATTAATGACAACTTTGGTTTTCTGTCACTTAAGGTCATACAAGAGATCATATAATCTCTTGCAACATTCAGATCGGATATTAGGAAAAATTTTGACACAGAAAGGGTTATTAAGTGTTGGAATGGGCTGCCCAGGGAAGGGGTTGAGGCACCATCCCTGGAGGTGTTCAAAAGACAGGTGGATACAGTGCTTAGAGATGTGGTTTAGTGATGTGGTGTGTTGTTTTTTTAATCAGCATTAGGTTGATGGTTGGATTAGATGATCTTAAAGGTCCCTTCCAACCCAGACAATTCTATGAATCTATGTTTTTGAAATCTTTAGCAAGAATATAGAAGGATTATTAGCTGTTGTGTGGGTTTACTCCAGACAAACTTCTATTTAAACAGTCTCTCAACTTTCTGTGCTTGTGCTTCTTCCTTGCACGCAGTATTGTGGATGTTTGCTTTTTGTATAATATTCCTGGAGCTGAAGAGCAGAGATCAAAGGTCACACTTCCACTGGGAAGGTTTTACTGCCTTAAATACTATATTGCATTTCCAGAAAGAAAAAAAAAAACCTAACAAAAAGGAAGTGAGATGTAATTTAATGCATTTCAGTTGTTAAGTATTATGAAGAATATGCTGACCGTTTGGTGCAGACAGTCTATAATAGGAGGCAGAGATCAAGCCTGCATTTCACACATGAGCGAGCGGATTTAATCTCCTGATTAGAGCGGAGCTTCTGGGCCGGGCAGAGCCTTTGTGGGGAAGAGAATTCTGACGTCTGCTCTGGCATTAACCAAAATAAGCTGCTCCTCAGAGCAAATGAGACCAATGGCTGAAATTAACGACTCTTTCGGTAGACAAAAATATCATTTGTCTTGATGCTTATGTAAAAAGTAATTTACGTTGGACAACAATAATTACGTCCTGTTAAAACCGATGCCCCCCCCCCCGCTTTGTCGCAGAACTGAAAGAGCGCAGAATTTCTTTGTTTCTACTGTTGTGGAATTTTATGGAGCACTTAAACAGCAAGAGCTTTAGTCATTCTTGTCCGTGGTCTCTGCTACTCTCAGGATGCTGCATTCTTTAGAAATTGCTTTAATTATAGGCGCATTTCAGTGGAAATGTCTGGTCAGCGCAGGAGCCCACCCTGCAGTTATTCTTCCATTTTGAGTGGTTCAAATATACATCAGTTGTGTGGAGTTAAACAAAACAGTTAATGTAGCTGAAGACTAGAGTTTTTGCCTTTGCTGCTCCAAGGGGTTTTCCAAAAATAACCTGATCCAGTTTTCGTTTGGGTGATTTAAGTGAAGATATTTTGGAGGCTTTCTAGAAGATGAAAGGGTTGAGAGAGGGCAGCTGAGTGTTCAGTCATTTAAAAATGAAACATCCAGTGGAGAAAAGCATCGCTGTATACATGTAGGGATCGACAGTTTGATAGATCTTTGTGGACACGGTGCAGAGGTTAAGGTACCAAAATCAAATTTAGATGGAGATTGAAATTAGTTGTTTGTGGGAAGAGTTCTATGTAGTTGAGTTTGCAGTTGCTTGCAAAGCAGCGATGGTTGTCTTCTAATAAATGCACACAAATTAGTGTCTTTAGTATTATGCAAAACTCATTTCTGTCTTAAAATGAGTGACTTCCCAGGAAGGCAGAGGTGTGTGATGTGCTGGGAACTCTGATAGTCATGTGTTCCTTAGAACTAGAGCTATTGTAAAGTGGACGTACGGTTCTATTTCACAGAAGGATTCTTTCATGTCGCTGTGAACCTCGTTGCTCTCGTGTACCAGGAATTTATCTTCTGGTTTCTTTGTTGGTGTGTCCCTGCTCTGCGTTTACAGCATTTGTGTTTATATTTTACTTATTTTAGTACACATACTACAGATTTCCTTTTTTTTATGCCACAGACTGCCTGTCAAGAAATCCACAGGCATGCTTTCAGGTTTCACCTTTTTGCTTCTGAAAGTGTCGTCTTTTTCTGAAACCTCTGTCAGCAAATGCATGTTTTTTTATAATACTTGGGAGAATTTCTTATTGTTGGTATATGGATGGTCCCATGGCTGGTCTGTGGTGGTGATGGTGGAATGGTTGCCACCACCTTTGTTTTAGATTCTCCACCCTAATCTCACTTTTTTTGTCTCTTATCTGTATTTTGTTGGCTGAATCTTGCAAATCCAGTCGTGACTTGATATGGTTGCTGGAAAGAAAGCAAAGTAATTGTCTGATAAAAGCAGAACCTATTCAAATCAATCTGCTGTTTATCATAAGTTCTTGTTTAACTTTTTCCTGGTTTAAATGTTGTTAAGCAACCTTATAATGCAGATGTTTTCTTAGCTCCAAATGACATTAAATTCCCTCGATAATAGTTCTTGTTACAATAGCAGCTCTTTACAGGTCCCTTGGGCCTTTTCTCCCCTAACAGCCTTTTAAAGAGAGGGAGCGATGTTGTATTATATGGACATTTTAAAAAGTCCAATTTTATTTTTAAGCGGTGTTATGGGACAACTACTTCACATTGCTCAGACCTATATTGTAGTAATCATTTACATTAGCCTGAATGACTTCAGAGAAAAAGAAGTAAATACATGGCTTTGTATTTACTGTCTGTGGATCATTATTTGTTCCCATATGTTATGACTATAGAGGCCATTAAAGCGCTTTTTAAAGTGAGCAGAGGAGTTCTAAGCATCGTGGTATAATGGAGCGGATCAATAGAGTGGGCTGGGATCTCAATTTCTGTTCTGTAGTCCTAGTTGTGTGTCGTGGTCGCTCTCTGGTTTTGAAGTGGCCACCTCGTAACTCAGCCCTTGAGCTTCTCGGGAGGGTTGAGAGGTAAAAGGGGTGCAGGGTTTGGGGGGGCTGTCCCCAATGTTTGCTGGATCGCAGCACGGTAAAGGGGGGCTGAGCTCTTCAGCTGGTCACCAAACAGCCTCG
The DNA here is from genome assembly GCA_013399435.1 of Arenaria interpres. NCBI lineage: Eukaryota > Metazoa > Chordata > Aves > Charadriiformes > Scolopacidae > Arenaria > Arenaria interpres. Next base: position 286,592 of record VXAK01000496.1, on the reverse strand, counting down.
TGTAAGAATGGGTGTGCACCAGCTCCAGTGCCCCTGCTGTTATTTTACGTCCCTCACCAAACAGCAATAGAGAGAATAGAGTCTGTCTAATTTATCTCTTAAAACTGGGAAATCTTATTGGGAGTACAGAAACTTTCTAAACCTGCATGGATTTTATGTTGCTGCCCTTGAATTAATGTGGGGAGAAATTGTGACATACTTGGAATTTCATGACTCTTATGTAAGTCTGTGTGTAAAATTATCAAAAGCGGGTGTTCTTAGATTTTCTCAGATTACTAGGGTGAACGTGACCATTTTCAGAGGAGGTAGAAACTGATACTTTCACCCCAAATATTATCCCTGATGTTTCAGCCTGCTCTGTGGTCAAAGCTGACTGTCTTGTGAAATTTTGTTCTTGGTATTTATGGAATTTATGACCTCTTGCAGGTAGATAGCTGTTCTACCCGTCCTATGCTAATTAAAATACCACAGAGTGAAATGTCACTTTCCTCTCTTAAATCCTTACCGCTCAGATCTTTAAAAATCCTCATAATTGCCAAGTAAATCTGGCCACTTTCTGAGGAGAGATTTAAAGATACTTGAAACATTCTTGAGTAAAATGAAATATATTTCTCTTCTGAAAATGTGACTCTGAAGATGTGCAGAATAGCCTGTCATTTTCTGCTGATAAATACAGAAGTAATTTTTTTTGCCTTGTGAAATCTTCCTTTGCTTTTGGGAGGAATCTCCTTCACTCTCTTCTTTTTTGCCTGTTTCTTTAAGTTTTGCAGCGTCAACATTGTGTTGAAGAGAGGGACTTAGGATCTTATCTAAGCTGTCATCCTGCATAGCTCGTCTGTCAAACAGACCCTCGACCTGGATTTCGGAATGATGCCATAATATCCCGCGTCGGAGCGTGTCGGTGTGAAGGTGGAATGTGCAGTGGGAGAGTGCTGATACGCGGCATTATACAGGCTGTGATTTCAAAACTGACAGCTGTGAGCGTAGCTGGTATAAGGCACAGCTCAGAAATATGAGATCTCTTGTTTTTTCTTTACACGGGTCAAGCTGGGTAAATAGCAGGGGAAAAAAAAGGTTGCTGTCTGTCTTGAGAAACACCTTGAATTGTCTGCCTTTATTCAAGCGATGATTACTTCTCAGCTGTGAGAGATGCTGATGTCGTCAGTGCCTGCTTGTTTCTTTCTCTGGACACTGGCTTCTTGAACCGTTTGGGGATGATTAGTAGAGAGCAGTTCAGAGTGAACAAACACGCTTTTAATTGCGTGCACTTAGAGGGCTTACAAGAGCTACGGGCTGTAAATATGTAACTCATAATGACCATTACTGGCCGGAGTGTTCCAGTGCTATACTTGTGTTATAACCTCAAAATGCCATTGAAGGAGATAAGGAAGACAACTGATAAGAGGCTTTTTGTTCATTGGGGAGAGACTCTAAGAGCTTTTTAAAAGACTTTCAGCGAACTTGCTTCTAAGAGGGTCGCAGGTTTGTCCCATGAGCGTTCAAGAACAGGCAATGGACTCCTTCAACACCCTCCAGCCGTAGAGCTGGTAAGGCACCAGTGAGACTGGCACTGGCCTCGTAGGAGAGTCACAAGGTGCATGAGAAAAGAGAAAGAAAATGAGCATTTCGGTTGACCAGTGTGTTAACCTTGTACAGAAAAAGTTTGTGTATGTGTATTTGAGAACTTTAGAAGCCAATTATTCTCTAAATCTTGCAGAAAAAGTAAAAGTAATAAAAAGCTCATCATATTTACCTCCATTCGGACATATCAAAGCTGCTCAAATGCTTTTATACGATAAGGAATCTTAAGGTTCTGCAACAGGTACTGCATGGGGTTGTTAGATGTATATTAGCTATAAATGTTTTCTTTCAGTAGCATCAGCCAGGATGAGTTGTGCTAGTTCAAGGCTGTGTAAGTTGATCGTTTTTTCACTTTCTTATTTGGCATTAGAATGTGACTTGAATTGACGCGGCTGCATTCACAGTCATAACCAGCTCTTTCTTAACAGTTTCTAAAACCACTTCCAGGTTTTCTCCAGCTATTAACGAACTCCCCCTCAGCATCCTAAAAAAGCTAAATCACAAACAGAAGTCACCGCAGTGTGTCAGATAATTTGAAGTAACCTTTTCTCAGCTCCATCCCTGCCAAGCTTTCACTCTCTTGGGTTTCAGGTGCGGGAGCAGCAATATTAAACCCGTGTTACCTGAACGCAGCACAACAGGTAGTGCAACAGTAGTAAAGGCTGCCTGACCCTCAGGCAGGTATCTTTAGTAAAATCTCACTCCAGACTGTGTGAAATACTGTCCAAGTGTAGTGGTATAAAGCTCTTGCTGTATAATGTTTTCTTTTCCTTCCTATGCTGGCTTCTCAATGAATTTGAGCTCAGTTTGCAGGCTGTGGATGTGTGTTGTCATGAGGCTCTTAGCTGTGCCTCGCCAGTTTGGGATGATGAATGGATCGAGGGGATGGGGAATATAGCGAGAGATATCCTGCACGAACTCCTAAAATACTCTGTCACTCAGAATATCCGCAATTCACGTTTTCAACAGGATGTGGAAGACAGGGAAAGAAAGTGGAAGAAAGTTGGTAACAGATGTTCTTAGCCTTTTCTGAAACTTAAAGGTTAAAGATCTACATGCCTTCCCGGGGAGGTGGAGCCCATGCAGTTAATGAGCTTTATCGTAGAAGGTGGGATCTTCTCAAGTGTGAGCTGTAGAGAAGCTACTCTCTGGTGTGGTTGAAGCAGGCATGGGTGTATTTGAGCTGCAGTGCTGGTGCTGCCTTCTGGCACTTGCGGTTTAGCACTTCGTTCTCTCTGTTACAGATGAGATTTCCTAATGTTGTCTAACTGGGGTTATTTTTCCACCAATGATCTTGAAGCTTTTCTTAGAGCAGTTCTTCAAACCTTACGAGTATATGGGGGAATCTTTATGGGCTGTTTTCTTTTTTCTATTTTTTTTTTTAATTCAGTCCCTTGCACTAAAACCAAATTAAAATTCTTCCTTGATATCAAAATTAGAAAAACTCTGTGGAAGGAACTTGAGCAGTTGCAGCACATTCTTCCTTTAATCTGGCATTTGCTGAAAACAGTGCCTTTTTATCTTGCAATACGAGACTAAAAGCTTACAGAAGAATGGTCCTGTTGTGTTTATTAAGACTGGTAACACATGACCAAACAAATCTTGTTAAAAGATTTATCTGTCTGGCTTAAATAAGAAAAAGGAGCTCTTCTCTGTATTTTTAGTTCCTCTGCAGACTTAAATGCCTTCCTGTTCCAGTCTCATAGCATTTCTGTTGGACTTCCTTTCACATTATCTTTAAAACCTGACTCTTTAATACTAGTTAAGAGGTTTAAGTACTTAATGTGCAGAGAGGTGGTATGTATGCCTTTTGGTCTGATAATGGTTTCCAGGTGTATAGATCAAATAACGGTGGAGCTGTGTGTGCCAGGTTTTGGCCACCTCAATAACTTGCAGTGCCCAGGTCTGGCTCTCACTCATTTCTCGTGGGAGAAGTCGTATCCTTTCCGGATTTGGATGGGAGCATGTGAAGGTTTTTGTGGCTGAAGAAATTATGAAATTTTAATTTGAACTAGACTNTTTTTATTTATGAAGGTGAAGTGAGTGGCGGGGGGGGGGGGGAAAATAAATCTCACCCAGGTGAATGTGGGGTAATGACCAGTTGAAAATAATGATTATGAACTTCCACACTTCAGTTATTAAAAAGAAGTTTAAAGGTTACATCGTGCCCGCTTGATTTCTTGTAAGATACTTTGGCAATAACTTTTTTAGATCGCATTTGAAAATGCATGGGCAGATCTAATGATATTTATTGTGACATCTTCTGTTCTCTCTGTCTTTGGGAGTGGAACTGAGGGTTTGGTGAGAGTCAAATCTGACACCTGGCTGCTCTTGGGTTTGACTAGAGAGGGACTGCTAATAAGAGGTGTCTGTATCCTGTGTCCTGAGAGGTGGCTGGGACCTTTAGGTGTCACTTTGTGGAGTGATGCTGCTCTCCGGTTGCCTGGAGAAGGTGAAGGATGCACAAGAGCTTTCCGGGAATGCAGGGACTGGAACTGTGGTGCTTTTCTCCCCAGCTGCATTTGCGCTGAAGAGTTCCTCTTGAACTTTGTGGGTGGAGGAGCCATCCTCCAGGCTTACCTGAAGTTGTTAAGTTACCATTTAACTGTTCCAAGAAACAGTTGTGCAATGTTAAACACCTTTTCTGTGTAAAAATGTGTACTTGTACGAAGTAGCAGAATGCCGGAGGGGCAATGTTCTCACTTGCTGAAGTACCTGCTTTCGGACTTTGTTTTTCTTGGGACACTTAGTGCCAACTTGTCTCCATCATGTCTGGCCCAGACCCCAAAATTAGGGTTCCTCTCTTACTAGAATCCTCATTTCCTCTGTTTCTTCGTCTCTGGAGATCTGAATGTTTGGACAGGAATAAGAGCATTTGGATATGATTTGGAGTTGTAGGTATCTGCATTCTCTGCTGGCCAGCAGAGAGCGGAAGGCTTTAGCGAGTAGCTCTGCAAACTCATTTTTGTATTATGTTTGGCTTCTGAACAGTTTAAGATAACGGGGACCTTTAATGTTGGATGCCATACTGGGTAGAGATAAAGTTATCCCATACTGGATGTAATAAGCTTACTTGGATAAATGGATATATCCTGAGGCTTTAGTTAAAAAATAAGAACAACAAAATCTTAGAGGGTGACGGCAGCGAAGCTGACATTTTTCCTCAGGTTTTTCACCTTGCATCGAACAAATAATGGACGGGGCTGTTCTTCCCTTCCTTTGTATGCCAGGTATGTTCCCCTTTGAGCTTAAATGACTTATTTCTGAGACTAATCTCAAAAAAATTCCCAATGGAAGAAGTAGTAAACCAGTATCAAAGGCAGTTAATACTCCTCAGCCTGTGGTGCTGTAACTTGAATTTCTTTTCCGTAGTGTGATGAGAGAAGCAGCTGCTTTGGTGGTGGCTTTGGTGGAGTGAGAATGAGGAGCTGCCAGTGAGGAAAATGACTGGAAACCCAAGCTACAGAGCTTGCCAAAAACCACTTAAGATTTTCAATGTATTTGCTTTTACTGTCTTAATCCAGTTTTAAACATCTGTGATTACGGTGTTTGGCACTGTACATGATGTATTAGCCCAGTTTACTGCAGAGAACAAGAAAGAAGGCTCGTGGTGTTTGTGTAACTTTTGCGATGGCGTTAGCTTTATGGGTTCCATATTCCTGCATAATTATGTATAGAATGATGAAAGTGCTCGACCCACTACAACATCTGTAACTGATGAATAACGTTGAGTCAGCAAGTAGGTTTTCACAGTATTTACATTTTGGTCAAGAGGGATTTGGCAAATTAGGCAATATGGAGTTGGTAGTATTCTCCCGTTCCGGTGTGGTTGGTGGGTGAAAGAAGAATGTGGGAGACAAAATGCAAATGCTTAAGTTTAGATGATGTCGTACTTCAGTTGTAAGATATTTTCTGCTCTTAAGGTTGAAGAGGTCCTTCCAAACGTTGGGTGTATGCTTCTGTTTATAAATCCGAAATTGCTTTTGGTTTCTGGTGTTAGTAAATCAAAAGTGGGGAGGTAGCAAGGGGAAAAATGTATTTCACTGTAGAGGCAAAATATATCTTGGAATCTTTAAAATTTGCCTGGTTCATTGCTTAAATAATAAAGAGTATTTATCAAATACTCTGCGGTAATAATGGCTTAATCTTAATTAGGTGGATGCTGATAAAGCATTTTTTCTTTGCTTTTCTGGTAGTTCTGTATTATTGCTGCACAGCTGAGGTCGTGTAACACTAGCTTTCCTTTTTTTTCCTAGTCGTGGTACAGCTACTCTTAAGGTTATATGACTGCTTTATTCTTAGAAAGGCAAAAGTAAGCATTGTTTCATAATGATGTTGGCTTAATCCTGCAATATTTTTGAAATTGAGTATTTTTTTAGTAAAACAGTCCTGGAAATGTGATAGGCTTGTGTAAGAAAGTTGAATAGTGCTTGCGAGGAGATTTCATCACTTTTGACTCTGATTAGATGAAGAGGTTTCACGTGCTGTTCAGAGACACGCTGGCTGTGAAAATTTCTTTTGTATGGGTTCTCCTGAAACAGGAGCTAGGAGAAGGATGGCAATTTTGCTGTATTTGTCACTGGAAACTTCATAGATGAACAGATTGAGCAAATTGTGGTACATGCAAATTCTTGCACGGCCCTACAGTAAACTAAATTGTTGTGAACATAGTGATTACTTCTTCAATGTTACTTCTCTGTGCAGAACTTTGTTCTGCAAAAAAAAAGGCAAAAATCCAAAATAATTGGACTTGTAATAAAAACACTGAAGTATTTTGAATTTGATCTGAGAGAATAAAGACTTAAATCCGCAGGTCTGTGGAGAGTTCTGTTCTTGTATCCTTTGGTTTCTGATCTCTAAAGAACACAAGAAGATCTCTTGCACATAGTTTGAGATGCCACTACTTGTAATTTTTAGATTGCCCTGGGAAAGTAATTAGTTTTCGTTCAAAATGAATAGATTATTTACTCTCTAAAGTGAATTGTGTATCAATGACAATAGAAAAAACCCTCCAGCTTGCTACTGGGGAATTTCCTAACCTCTAGAAATTTAAAACGTTCTGTATTGAGTCCCTACAGACCATTGCTATTGCTCTTATCTGCAACTTCCCTGGCAATAGACAGGTTCATTGTAGTCTTCTCTACTGGAGTTTCCTTGGATTCCCCTTGTGTGTTATCAGAATGATGGCAGCTGCTATAAGGAGGAAAGAAAATAGAATCATTTCCTACCTGGATGATCGGTTCATTCAGGAAATGCCTGAGAGATTTGAGCCACAGCCTGAATCGTATCAGCAAAAGCAATTTGTCTCTCTCTGGCTGTTTCCATTGCTGGGAGTAGTAGTCAACAGGGACAAGAATTATTGTAGTCTGAGATTCATGTACGAATGAAGGAATTTCAAATACACAGGATCGCTGACTTCTTTAAAACCAAAGTAGTCTTTTTCCTTCTCTAATGTGGTTTACAATGCTTAATGGATGAACAGTCAATCTTCTGAGGTCCCTGACTATCACGCTGTAGTGTTCTACACAGTAGACTAATTTCAAGTTGCACCAAGTAGTTGCTTCCTGAAAACTTATGAATTGGGTGTGGGTGAATTCAGCATTATCCTGAATTTGTCAAGTAGGGGGGGGAAAAGGTAACTTACCTTTGATGTTGGATGCACCCTTCTTGAAATGTCCTTTTTATGAATATTTACAGGAAAAATAGTATGTTAGAATTCTTGTTCAGTAGCGGTTGTAATGGCTCAGACTGATGCTACTGAGCAATGTTTGAAGGCTCTTGTAAATATTTCAGTTGGTGCAAATTCAGTATAGCCTTTCCGGAGAAGGTACCAGGAATCCTACTGTACGTGCTGCTGGCCCTCACTCAAAGATGTCATGCAGCCTCTCAGTCCAGATCATTTTGGTTTGGACAATAGAAAGGAAACTCTTGATTTTTGAGTCAGAGGGATGATATAACTGTGTTGGGCCCGGTATTCTTTATCTGTCATTTGACTAAGATACGGTAGCGGTGTCTCATGGGGAAATAATCAAGTTGCAGGGTACTGGAGGGGAGCTGGCTGGGTTGTGCTTAGTGCCCACGAGGGTGAAACCACGACCGTCGGCAACTCCGTGTACCCTTGGTTGTGGTTTGAGGATCCTGGCCATGGCTCCAAGCTTGCAAATACTCTTGTTAACAACAAGTCCGATTTCTTAAATCTAAACTTGCATTGAAGGAAGAAAAAAGATGCAGTTGATGTTAAGCGTATTTGATTAAACCATCAGGGAAGTAAAAATGTAGGTTTATCTCTTCCCTTCCTATTCCCCAGCAGGAAACTGAATGTGTGAAGGTGATGAGTTATAAAGTGATGAGTTGTAAAATCCATCTCCGTGTGTTCCGTTATTGGTAAAGCAAGCAGGAAAGGTCTTATTTTTGGTACATGGAAGAGAGATTTTGTTAGTGCGCTTGTAATTACTGTGGTTTGCTTTGGCTTCAATTAATTAATTCCTGTAATCTGCGGGTTACAGGTTAGCTCTATTTTTGGAAAGGCAGGGTAGGGGAAAGACTTCCCAACAGATTGCCCTGGAGGTGGCAGATGGCATTCTTTACTGCATACCCGCTTTGTAGGGCACCCGTTGCTGGTGGTGTTGAGATGTGAAACAACACAGCCGTTTGCTGAACTTTTTCGTTTGCTTCAAAAAAACCCCAGCATTGTAGATTATTCCTTTCTTGTCCTAGTCCCTTCCTAAATGTTTTTTGGGGTTTTTTTCACTTGCATGCATCCTGTTCCGCTTCAGGTATAAAGTGCTATGTGTTCTCAGTGAGCACTGCCCATCCAAGAAGTTGTTCTGTTTTTATAGTGAACAAAAGAATGGTTTTAAGGAGTTGTGAGATCTTTCTGAGGATGGAGATAGCTGCAAACATTTTACAGACGCTTCATAACTTGTCATTTCTATGAACGCTTCAAAAGACTGACTTGTATTTTGCTGTCTTGTATTTTCCGTACTGAATTGCTTTAGGGTGTGGGGTTTTCTTTGTTTTTAATTTTGATTTTCAGAAATTGAAAGGATTTTGCATATTAACATGGGCTTTTCCCCTCTTTCTCCCCCCCACCTCCCCTCACCCCTTCAAGAACCTTTTTAAAACGCTGGGGTTGTTGGAGTGGTTGAATTTTTCCTGGATTTGAGTGAGAAATTCAGAAGACTGAAGCCCAGGCTCACTGTCTACCTTTCACGGAGGCCCAGCCGTGAGAGGACAGAAGAAGGCACGTGGCGAATCATGACAGCGGACAAAGAAAAAGACAAAGACAAAGAGAAGGACAGGGATAGAGACCGGGATAAGGAGCGAGACAAGAGAGACAAGGTGAGGGAGAGTGAGAACTCGCGTCCTCGACGGAGCTGTACCTTGGAAGGAGGTGCCAAGAATTATGCGGAAAGCGACCACAGTGAAGATGAGGACAATGACAACAACAGTGCCACCACAGAGGAGTCCACAAAGAAAAGCAAAAAGAAACCACCCAAGAAGAAGTCCCGATATGAGAGAACGGACAACGGTGAAATAACGTCCTTTATCACAGAGGATGATGTCGTTTACAGGCCTGGAGGTAAGAAATTCTTATGTTTCCTTTGAAAGTAGTTTTTCACCAGAGCTGCCAGTTAGTTGGCTGCAGCGGAGAGCACAATGTGCTGTCTGTTAATGTAGATTATGACTGTCCTAGGGGCAGGTTGCCACAGTTCTATTAGAAAGAAATACAGATATGCATGCAAAATTTTTCACCGTATCTGGTAATATCTTGATTTGTTGGAATGAACTTAGCTCCGCTTTGAAAAAAGAGCCACCCTTTTTTTCTTTCTACTACATTAATTATCTGTGTATCGTACGGAATCTCTGTCCCTGGGAATTTTGAAACTAAATTGGATAAAGCACTGAGCACTTTGCTCCAGCTTTGAAGCAGGACCTGATCTGAGCCGGAGATTTGAGTAGGTGGCGCAGAGAGACGTCTTCCAGCCTTTCAGACAAGTTTTTCCTTGCATCTGTGATTTATTTGTAGAGCTCCTCTCCTGTCTTCTGTTTGCAAAATGTAAATCAGGTGACTTAACATCTCGTACCTGTTATGCCACTGATTTCACCCCCTCGTTAATAGCCAGCTAATTAATGCCTATGCACAGCAGCTTAATTATTGGTGAATATTTATTATTGATAAAACAGTGTCAGTATCAGCAAGTGTCCATATGTTTTGGGGAGAGAAGCAGAGCTTGTGGTGCGCTCTGGTTGTGCCACTTAATTCTCATAAAGTTTTCAGGGTCTCATGGAAGGTTTCAAGATCTAACCTGTGGCTGCTGGCAGCTAACTTTTTCCTCAAAATGAAATTGTACTCGAAAATTAGATTATTCAGCTAGCTGTATTCCTCACTCCTGAGTTTAAAATTTCTGTGTTCATCTACACAGCATTTTAAGTGTTGATTGCAGTTGTTTGTTTCACCACAGGGAATTAGTTATGTTTGGCTTTGCTCTTCAAAGCATTGGCTTAAGGGCTCTTCTGGTTTTATATTACTTTTTTCTGTAAAACTATCAGTACGCTCTAGTAACTGCTGCAGCAAAATAGGGATGGATTCAAACTAAATACCGTGGAAATGAATGAGCAAAAATCTTGTCTGGTTTTTCCATGAGGCGCTGTATATCTCAGCTACTAAAATCTCAGTGTGTGAGTACAGATGTAAATATTTTAAATGCTCTATCCAGTTGTATTTGCTGTAAATGCTCTAAAATGCTGGTTTGATGTGGGGGCAGCAGATACGGATGGGTCTGGAGGTGTTGCATTCTATGCTTGTTCTTCCGTGTGAAAGTGCTAGAGTCTGTTTTCACTTAGATCTACCCATGTTTCTCAGAATTTGTCTAGTTCAAATGATACCTTCAAACATCATCTCGTACCATTCGGAAGATGTTTTTCTCTTGGTCGGGGCTTGTAGCTGAGTAATATTTGTTGCTGGAGCAGTAACAGTAGGGAGCCTGCAAACGCGCCAGCTTTGGTGGCAATCTTATTTTCAGTGTCAGAGGATGAAAAATAATTCAGAATCTGTTAAGAACAGCTGTTGTGTGGGCCCAGTGGTACAATGTGATACGCTGGCTTTATTGCAAAAGGACTTTGCTTAGAATTAAGACGGAAAATCAGTTGTTTGTGATCTCAATTTTATCCTGCAGTAGGATGGAGAAGTATTAGCACTCTTTATCCAGTAGGTGCGGTGCTTGGAGTAGCTCTGAGGCAGCAGGACTTGGATAGAGGGATGTTTTTGGACAGCAGGAATCGGTACTGTAATTAGACAAAGTTTACACCTTTGCCAGATAATTGACAAAGGAGGGGAGAGAGCCTGTAGATGCCGGTGGGGTGAGGACAGCTTGGATTGTTTATGCTGTATTTTTCACAAGAGTATTCAGAAGAGAAATCTTCCTTATGTACAGGCTGGCAAGAGCTTCAGTTACGACTTGGCCCTTCTCACTTGGCAGCAATTACACACTGGGGGAGACTATTTATGGGCTGAAATGCTGAGGTAGAGTCTCAATCACAGCGCAGACATGAAGATGTGATGAAGAACCTGCCTGCAGGAAATGCTCTGTAGATGCTGGGAAAGGACCGCTCAGGCCTCGTGGGACTTCAGGGGGCACAGATGCTTGGCACTGTGGGAGAACAGCCTTCTCTAACAAGCTGAGTACTTCAGTATCATAAAATGGTTTGGGTTGGAAGGGACCTTAAAGATCATCTAGTTCCACCCTCCCCTGCCCTGGTCAGGGACACCTCCCACCAGACCAGGTTGCTCCAAGCCCCATCCAGCCTGGCCTTGAACCCCTCCAGGGATGGGGCAGCCACAGCTTCTCTGGGCAACCTGGGCCAGGGTCTTACCACTCATGGTGGTGGTGCTGGTTGCAGAACCAAGGATAAGGGAGCTGCCTGGGGAGCAATTCCTTCTTATAGGAGTGTTTGGCAGGGCTTGGAAGAGGCTGCCTGGTCAGGTACAGGATTGGGAGGCTGGTCTGCAGAGTCTCAGCTAAGACTTGTGCTGGCCACAGGCAGCTGGATTCCTTTGCTCTTTGCCCATCTTCCTGCAGCCTTTGGAGAAAAGGGGATGAGGGGAAGTGGTTGTATCCGATCTGGGGGAGGTTATCTAGTGAAAGAACAAGAAAAGCCACAGGACTCATGGTAATTGAAGTATTTTATACCATTTTAAAATTTAAATATCTTCTTATTAAATTTTACATTTTATTAGCAGCAATTAGCATAAGAGATGTACCCCAGCATTGAAACTTTCCTGTTCAGAGTGCTCTTTGTGCTTTTCTTAAACTTGTATCTGTCTCTTGTCTTGAAAACTGCAGAGAGCAGTGAGAACACCCGTTACTGGTTAGCTCATTGCTGGCAGGACATGACCCTAGCTAGAACCTTAATTGACTATACTGATTTTTAAATCTTATTTAAAACATAATTTCTTAACATGAGTGAGATCTTGCATACGCATTCCAGTGTGTAATATATTGTAAAGCAATTTTAGCATCTATTGCAGGAGGAAATCTTAGCTTCTGTCTTATGGCTGGGTTACATATAGGGAAATGTATTTGGAGCTAAGGGTACAAATTGCATAAAATGTAAGAGGGATTAAGAGAGTTTAAATTAATGAGACGTGCATAGCAAGGATTAGGAAAAAGAAAATTAAAGGTGTGTGCAGAATGGATAGCTGTTTTCAGGTTACATGTTTTTAGGCTTTAGGGAAAGGAAATCCCATCCATTTGTTTACTCCTTTCTCTTAAATGCTCTGACATCCATCCCTATCAGATAAAAGGTCTATGTTTTCTTACTATTAAGTCCTCCTGTGTTTACCCTGTTGCTGTACAGGACTTAATCCAACACTTGATACTACTTTTTCTGGGCTGAGCTCAGGAGCTATATTTGAGTAATAGCAAATAAACTGTAAATAAATAGATAATCAAGATCACCGGAATTTTTTCAAATGAAAGGTTACACTATATTGTTACTATATAAATACTGTTCTTACTAATTTGCCTAGATATAATGAATGTATGCATAGCTTTAAACAGTGTATTAAAGTTTATTGAGTAGAGCTTAGGCAGTGCTATGCAATTAATCTCTACTTTGTGGGAAATCACACAGGCCTGTGCTAAAAGCTTGCTGGCCCACTTCCCCATCTGTCCTCTCAGCTTCCCGTTTCCTTCCTCATCTAATCTGTGGGGCTTTTTTTTTTTCCTTTTTTCTCGCAGTTCTTACCTTTTGTCAAAATGACTGTCGTGGTAACAAATTAATTTTTATTGTACAGTGCATATTCAGATTTGCTCACAGGCTTCCTTAGCATAAGGTAATGATAGTGTAAGATAGTTGTATCAAGACTGAGACTTTTTTTTTCCCCCCTTTTAGATTCAGTTAGATTATTTCATGCTGAATTTCCTTCCATGTCTAGTGCAGATGGATTCCCTTCTTATCCTACTGGCTTTTGCCAAAATACAGCGTGGTTGATTTCCCATCCAGTTTGCATCCATGTGCAATATGGTTAACACATGGCTCCTAATTGGTTGCGCTCTAAAACCGATGGTCTTGGTTTGTAGTAGGTTTTTTTTTTTGCAGTTCTCCTTTTTTTGATTGTCAGACTGTAAACGAATTGGAATACTTTGATACTCTGCTGTGCAAAGCAGACTTCATAACTACATCTGTTGTTTGGGTTAGACAATGGCTCTCCGTGGATGGTTTTCTCTCTAGAAGGTACTGGAGGGCTGTCAGTCAAACGGCTCTCAGTGTAGTGACTGGGTCTCGGTGACTGAGGAGCTTTTGGAAGAGCCATCCAGGTTTATCCAAGTGCCACGTTACTTTAAACACTGAGAAATATATTGACTTGTGTATAGGCCCCGCTTTTGGTACTTGGTTAAGAGAATGACTTGCCTGACTGGAAGAGGGAGTGGTGTGATGGAAAACAAATACTACTGTCAGTAAATTTGAATTTTTGGCCAAAGTAATGAAAGACGAAACAGGTAGTGATGATATGGTTCCAGAGAACTTTTTTCCCTCTCTGTACTGAAGGGCAGCTATGTGCTTAAAGTCTTAAAATGCCCTGATGTATGAAGGTATTTTTGTTGTGTATCTTCAATTTGTCCTTGAACATGGAGATGTTCTTTTCAATATTCTAACAAATTGCTCTTATGAAATAAATGGATTCATATTCCAGAAAAAATACCTAGCAGGAATATCTGCATCAAAATAATAGCTGTTTGTGTGGATACTTGTATTGCCCTGTTCTTTTTTGTTCTCTGAACTCATGCATACCTTTCCTGCTGGAGAAAGCTGTGTGGTACCTGTCCCCTTTCACTCCTGGTCTGCTCAACAAATCAGGAAGGAATACTATTCCATTAAAGTCACAAAATGTAATATTGAGGGTATTGTTGCTACTGAGCAGGATGCTGCATTGTCATCGTGGTGGCACCTTGAATGCTGGACTGGAAAAACTTAGTTGGATGAAAGTCTAAGTTGATTTGGAGCCCGAGCAAAACAGATGACTTGATATGTCACTTGGAGATGAGGACAATGTGTTTGCTCTGCCTACGTAGAACCATTTAAAAGGATCTGCAGGAATTAAAAGGATTTATGAGGATCTGTTTCTAGAGTGACATCAGTAGCTATATAAACGGCACATCAGCAAGAGGAATGAACGTGAGGTAACTCAAGGTGAGAGTCTTCTGCAGGGAGAGCAGTGCGTTATAGGACTTTTCTAGCAAATTCCTTTGGAATAGCTCACATGAGAGCCTCTTTGTCTTTTAAGATCGGTGAGAAGCTGGAAGAAGGGGTGTGGAGTGTTAGATACGGAAATTGCAGTTTGATATTGTGCAGGGAAAGAGGCAGGATTTAGCTTTATGTGGATCCTGGAACATCTGGCCTAGTATACCAAAAAATAGGCATGTGTCTCTTTGCCGCTTTGAGATGATGTAGGCAGTCACTGTTTGGAACAGCTATTGGACTTCTCGGTTTAGTTGCCTTTTTTAAGGCATGGGAAATCACTGTCACTAGGATAAAAATGAGGTATTGCTACTGGAAAATGACTTGAGTGCTAACTTTTCTGGATTTATAGGTTGATGTCACTTTAAAGTTTTGTTCTATCTCCGAGTGCTGTTAGGAGGCACCATAACCCCATAAGCTATTATCTGGACAGGCATCAGAGAAGGAAAGTAAGACTGAATTTGCAGGTCGAAGGCGCTGTTGTGAAATACTGCTGCTCCGTTGTCACCGAATGCATCAAAGTGAGATCTTACATACTTTTCACTTCGAGACGGTCTGTGTTATAGCCTGTGTGGCTGTTTTTCAAAGGGAGCACTTCATAAGTGATGAAATGGTTTGCAGTCATCAGCAGCTGAGATTTGAAGCCTGCAGGTGTAGGGTTATTGCACTCCCACAATGAGAAAATAACAAAAGATGGTGAGTTGTCGTCTGTGCGAATCCCCAGCCCCGACATCGGAGTCTGTCCTGTGGAGTGGGGCCGGTGGAGTTCCAGTCACAGTGGAACCAGAATTATATTTACCTAAGATCTAATTGGACTGGGATTTCTTCTGGCTGTCTTAAAATCCACTGTCTATTTGGTTAGCAAGCAAATATTAGGACTCCTAAATTTCGAAGCTTTAGTTTGGCCGGTGGAATCATTTCAGTGTTCCCTTCACTATAACTGAGCCGAAGTGTTTTGCATCGTTTTAACTGAGGAAATTGCTGAAATCCTTGTTTTAATGTAGGAACCTCCATCAGCTTTATAAAAATACATAAAAAACAAAAGAAAAGTGCTTTCTCCCCCTATTTACCTTATGAATAGTGGTGTGCTGGCATTTAGGTTGAATGTTGGTGAAACTGAAATGCAGGAATTTGGCTCATGCTCTGACAGTGATTGGCTTAGACTTGACATTGACCCACGTGTTTGTCCTTCTTCTAGATGCTGCCTTCTATTTATTCTGACAGCTTTACCAGCTGAGAAACGTGGCCATGCCGGAGTTAAATATAAAACCACATATAATATAGGAACATGAATTATTTTTCTATGAACATTGATGTTCTGACAAATGTTTTTAGGCTGCTGGCAAGTTGGAGGGGGAAATTCCAGCTTTTCTGGGAAGTTTTAAATTTTGAATTTTATGCTTGGGCAGAAGGAAGACAGGTACCAAAATATTTTTTCAGCTGCACATTTTTATTTTAGGACATCTTTGGCCAGGCTGTTTCTTGTCCATGTCGTGTGGATTGACTGAGTTTATCACAGAGATGCTTATTTTTGCATGTGTCATCTTCTGTTCCCTCAAAAGTTTCGTAGTTGAAATGAGCATGGATACTAACATGATATACTCTGTATTTCCCCCTTGAAAGTCTGTTGTGCTGCCAGATCATTGAAATAATCAGATGTTCAGTGACAGACTCTCAGCTGCTCTAAATAGGAGTAACCTCAGGAGGAGCTGTGCTGCTTAATGCCTTTATAAGATTTCCCTTTTTTTCCCCCCCCTTAGACCACTTTCCAACCTTTCTGCATTTGTGAATAGTGGTGAGAAAAGCTCATAGCATTTTTCTTTTAAGAAGAAGAGATTATCTTTAAGACTGTTTCAATGGAAACAAATGCATTCTTGACCCATTCCTCCCTTGGTAATTGGAAGAAGGAAAAAAAGGAGGTAGAGAAAAGGCCTGGATTAGTAGGTGAGGCTTAAAACATGTCAGGAGGGTTAACTAAATGCACACAAGCATTTAAAAAAATGCATAAAAGCATCACAGAAGAATTTTCTTTGAAGTTGATTGAAGTCTGTAGAGAAGTGTTTCCACATGCAGCCGAAGCTTGTGTTGTTATTGTTCTGTGCTATTGGCTATAACAGTGGTTGTAATTAGTTTTTATTCTCAGCATTTGAGATTTTGTGGAAAGTGGGGTTTTTTGAAGATCAGGTGAGTAGGTGAATAATATTCAGCATAGAAAATAATTAAGGCTACGTGACAGTGCACGTTGACTACTTGACTGCATATACCTAATTTTCTGTATATGTGCTGTTAGTTTAAGCAGTAAATGTAAGTCGAACTGGGGCGGGGGGGGAAGGTGATGTATTTACTGAGTTCATATTTGCTCTTAACTGTGGCAAGCGTTGCTCTGTGTACGGACAGCTGGTGGGGCTTGACAGATGGAGACTTAAGTGCAGATCAAGGTTGATCCAGCAAATGGATTCCTCTGGCTTTGTTTGGCTTTTGGGTATAAACCCTGAGAGCAACACGGAGGAGGTGGGGGGCACCCTGGCGTGGGGCTGATGGTGGAGACTGGGGACCCTCCTTAGCCAGCACTGGTCTAACAGGTGGTTTTTCATATTGTCTTTATTATTACGTGAAATAATGGTAGTGTTTTCATAACAGATTAATTGTGCAAGCAGAGAATTCTAGCCAAGACTTTCTCTCGAGGGTTATTGTTAGTACTTTATCTGGGAGTCAGCCCTCTGTTCCATCACAACAGAACGTGGGTCACTATGGGAAGGTCATGTACCACCTTTGCTAACTAAAGATATTTAGAGCAAAAAAGGATCAGAAACCCTCCTTTAAAAGGAGTGGGTAGATGTACATGAAAACCGATATAGATTTAAGACTTTTAAATTTGTCTTGTTTAGGAAAGACACATACCTAAACGTACACATATATTTATTTTTCTTTTGCATGAAATTTGTGCTTGTATCTTTAGTGTCGTGATTGTACTTCTCTTATTAATAGTGAGGAAAGCTTTTTTTTCATCATGAAATGAGTAGTTCTTATTTAAGCAGCTGACTGCCATACTAGCAGCATCATTATGCTTTGAAATGAAGGAAAAAAAGTAACATACCAGTGTTGAAACAAAGTGAATACACTTCTGCTGTAGTATCAGCTTTACAGCTGCTGCACTAATTTGTTCTGTATAAAAGGCATCTCAGAGCTATTTTATTTAATATAAATAAAATATAAAAAAAATAGAAAATCTCAGAGCTATTTAATTTACAAATTAAAACAGTAGGAAAATATTTTTCATTTCAGAAAATAGGTATTTATATTTTTGTTAAATACAGGTATTTTTTTCAACACTGCTAGGAGTTTGCAGGCAGGTGAATATCAGGTTAGCAGACGGCAGGGAGAATATCACATCAGCTTACTTGACAGGAGTGTCTGTGTGTGCGTCTCAGCAGGCTTTAAGGCAACAGACTGCAGTATCTGAAATACAATATCCCGTGAAAATCATCCTCACCCAAGTGACACATTCAGTTTTCCCCTTCTGAACATGTGTTTCTGTTCAGGGCTGCAGCAACAATTTATAAAACAGGTTATTCTCTCTGTCCATTTGTCTAATCTGGAAGATGAAGTGAGGGGCCAGTTACTGGGGAAATAATAATGGCTGTAATTTTTTTTTCTAGTTGAGGGCTACACAACTAAAGCCCATCCATATCGTGATGAGGTATTGTAGCGGGTTGCACTTTAATTATCAAAAGGGTAGCTGAGGGAGAGAAGTTAAGCAACCATTTGGTGTTTGTGGTGGGTTTGGGATTAGAAGAGTTTTCTCTTCCAAGTCCTCTTGGTGTGCTTGCTCTGCCTACGAGAGCACAGAGTTACAATTATGCATGGTCTGATAGAAGAACTTCAAGTCAAAGATGCCAGTTTTCCTATTAAATGGAGCGTCGTGGGCTAGCTGGACACTCCTGATTTCTTCTCATGTCAGCATTGACTCATTATCCAAACTTAGGAACACAAGTGAATGCAAAATGCATGAGAGGAAAGATTCTGTATCTCGAGTGATACAAAATATTTCTTGATCCCTTAATCTCTTCAGGTTTGTGTGTGTGTTGGCCACTTGCCTGCTCTATTCGAAGACAGGTCACTTGATTTCATGTAGACCATGACAACTTCTGTTGGTTTCTTAAGGCTTTTGTTTTAAGGTCTCAGCGAAATTATCCATAGTGTTCAAGTGTGGTGTAATTTGCACATTAATAAATTTTTAATAGAAGAAAAATAGTTAAGGATACCTCAAAAAATAAAAAAAAAAAAGAGATGATGTAGTGATGCGGTACATTCGCAGTGCTGCTCATCTTCTGTGTATTCCACAGTGCTTTAGGAATGAGTGTCCATGATGGGCTGTTGAAATCCTTCTCGTGCAGGTTTGAGGGAGAGGTGGCTATAGAGACCTTTGTAAAATATCAGGGAGATGCCTTTGGAGCAAATACTGCACCTCTGGCAAAAGTGTGCTGTGACCTTACAAGATCAGAAACAACTAAAACGGCGCGTGTGCAGTAAATAATGCTTGTCTGTTGCTAAAGAAGGGGCTCTTTGGTTATTTAATTATTCTTTTTTTCAATGACCTGCCCTTCTATTCCCACCCCTCCTCTCTTTTCATATATTTAATTGAAAAAGAAAAACCATTCTAGGAGAGGAGGATACCTCAGCCCGAGTTAGTGGCTGAGCATCTACAATTTCTTTGCTTTCACTGGGTGTTTTTTGGTAACGCTGCTTTCTGTAAGAAAATGTTTGGTTTATATCAAAATTGTTAACGCAGTATGTGAATGCATCTTACAAGAACTGTGTAATATTATGGACATGCATGAAAAGTGCAGAAAAATAATTGGTGTGGGAAATCATGTCGCTGGGTGCCTGAACCGCAGAGCAGTTGCTTTTGTAAAATTGGGAACTGCGGACTACAATTAGCTGTCATTAATTTTGTTGAATAGAAATATGTTCCATTTATTGTACAATCAGGAGCCAGGCTTGAATGAGTTTAAATAGATGAAATCTAAATTATACTGACAGTCCATTAAACAGCAGCAAAACCCCTTAAAGAAAATGGATTCGCTATGATACCAGTTTATAATAAAATCATTTGCCAAATAAGAACTCCAGGCCAGGCATCGGGAATACTCCTGTGAGTTTCAAATGAACACAGTAAATTGGTTGAACCGTTTATTGCAGAACAGGGCTCTAGCACATTGTTTTCTGACAAGGAGCCAGCAGTGTTGCTTGAAATCTGCTCAGCAGGCAGTGACACTAAAAGATCAGCCCTGCAATTTGTTTGTTGTCAGCCATATGGGGGGAAGAGAGGCAACTGTACAGCTCCCTACCTGTCAGCCTTAATATTTTTCTACTTAAAACCATGTGTTTGTCATTCCCAATGCATTCCTCCCTTTTTTTTTCTCCCCCCTATATTTGTTACTAAACCATCATGCTAAACGTGTTGGTGTAGAGGTCTGTTTCCATTATTCACCTTTTGTTTTCAAGGATTTGGTAATTTTCCTGTATCTGGAACACAGGCAAATTCAGTTTGCAGCTTAAAAATCCATTGAATATTGCAAATATTTTTCTGATCCTTTGAAAAGTGCCCCTGGGTTACTAATGAGCTGAAGCTGCTAATATAATGCTCCCGATCGTATTTAACTGTTCTGGGTGGTGGTGGGGAAGGATCGTGGCATTTAAGTAGCTCAGACACTGAAGAGAAGAGCCCTGCTGCTGGGGGTTCCCACTGGTTTTGGCTGGGGCAGGGGTATTTCTGGAGAACAGTTCAGAATTGCTGGATCAGGCTTCCTGACTGGATGGCAGAGAGCACTCGGACAGCTAAGCCCTTTAATTTTCGACATCAGAAGGGAGGAATGTAAATATCCTTTAATTCTGGGATGTAAATATCTTTTAATTATTTGCCTATCCCACAACTTGTATTTGGTTTCTCAGATCCATCATCCAAATTTCTACTGTGGTGCAACTGAATCTGTAGATTTAATGAGTGTTGGGATAAGTGCTATCTCTTAAGTTAGAATTAGTGGATGTGGAAGAGGAGTGTGCAGGGATAAGAACACCTGACGCGTGGTTTTTAGCACAGTGATTGAATGGGTGAACATAGAGCATGTGTTAGTGCTGCTTCCAGGAGCCTCGTGGTTCTTCTGGTTGGTTGTGACGATGTCAGAGTTGATGCATGAACTATTCAACCTTGGTGTCCAACGAGCTCCCCCGAGTTGTGCCTAAATTAATATGAGTGGGTTTTTATACATCTGACACATAATTTTTCAGCATCTCTGACATAGAATATCTGAAAGAAAGCCAAGTGAGGGAAAGAATGTGCAATCCAGTAAGATACTGGGATGTCAAAACTGGGAAGCGTGTGTATATCAGAACCCTGGTTGCTTACAGCTACACTGGGAAGTGTGAGCTTGTGACTGTTGAAATGCGATGGCAGGGGGTTGTAGACAATCCCTTGATGGTAGCTTTCAAGGAAACTCTTCCCTATGGAAGTGTGGCACTGTGCGGAGACCCTATGGCTTGGTCTCTTGAATGATGGAAGCGTTGACTCATTAGGTAAAACAGAAAAGCTTTCTAATTGTGAAGATGGTCACTACATAAACTGCAAGTTTTAATCAGATGAAGGTTTGTGTCTTCAGACAGGTGAGGTGGTTGGGTTTTTTACAAAAAGGTCTTTAAGTCCGTGTATTGAAGCATTGAAGCTCTAGTTTTAAAAGCAGCTTTTAGTCAGGGAATATTAATGTAACCCTTCAGAACTAGGGCACATCTGGTGAATATCACAAGCCCAAAGGCATAATGACTCTGTACCATGTGTCGTAGAAATACTTCATCTCCAGTGGGACATCTTACACGAAATAGGAAAGTAAGCAAATGCCTTCATGGCTGGGGATGGGCAGTGAATCCCACGAGCTGTGCAGGAACTTAAGATGTCTTTATTTTGCTGTTGTAGTGGCAAAGCTGATGGAAAGCCCTTTTTTTTTTTCCTTCTTTCTTTCTTCCCTCCACCCATTTGGAGAGTTTGCTGGTTTGTCACCAGTAGACTCTGTGGTGTAACAGATGAGGTGGTTAACTTGTCTGAGGGGGCCCTTGGAAGCCAACACATCGATGTTCTTGTGCTGGGGAGAAAGCCAGAGTGTGAATTTAGAGCACACCCGTTTCCTTTGTGGTTACCCGCTTCGTGCTTGCTCTTATTTACTAATAAATGCAGGATGATGCGAAGATGATTATCTTTCAGTAGAATAAATTAACTTACACTTTGTTAAGTGTGTAGGGATGTTCCCAGCAACAGTCTTTGCCTGCTAAATTTCATCCTGTGGCTTATTTTACAGTTATTTTTTGTTTTGCTGATTTTTTTCACTGAGTCAATGTAGATAATCGGGCATCTCCTTTCAATTTCTGTTAGCCGTGTGGTTCTGTCTATAGAGGGGGTCATGAGCTTTCCCTAACAAGACACATCCTTAAATTCAGTTTTCAAGGAATCTTTGCAGATGACAGAGCAGCCAGCACAGAATGTAGCTGCTGATGCAACTGTAATAAGGACTAGAAAAGAAAAAATGAGTGGGAGGGGAAGGAGACTTGAAGAATTTGGAGGGGGACAGAATACAGGCTAAGAAAAAGACTTTAGCAAAGGAAAGGGAACAGGGAGGAGGTAAATGAATGAATAATGGTGATGCAGTATGTGTAGTGGGATTCATTTGTGTCTAAATCGAGGCCTCTTGAGAGGCTGGATTTTACCTGGACTTTGGAGAAAGGTTGTCACAGATGAGTGAAGAGCAAGCACTGGATGTAGAGCTAGTGTAGTGGTGTTCCTGAGGATCTGTTGGACTTCTGATTTGTATTTTCTTTTGTAGGGAACTTACCTTGTGAGGGTTTCTGTGCCCTTAAGCTGCCCAAAATCAGTAGCTGCAACCAAGTTAGTCCACCTTCTGTCATGGTACGCTCAGAGAGGGGAAACTGGTGGCTTAATAAACTTGGATGAGTTGGTGTAAAGTGGAGTGGCTTAAGTACAGTTATGGGCCACTTGGTCTACAATTCCATGTAGTGAGATGGTTAACATCTTGAGTGTTGGATGGTATCTGTATCCTGTAGAGAAACTTCAGTGGACATGACGCTGAGCCATTCAATTGATGCCATATTTAAATTAGGAAATTTAGAGTCAGTTTGATTTTTGTTGGACTTTGAGTGGAAAGGATTGAATGTTAAGGTTAGGAGAAATGAGTATTAATATTGCAGGAGCAAGCAGAAGTCTGAATCATGCCTGTATTGTGAATTCCTTTCTAGAATAATAGATGCTGAAATAACTGATCAGAATTTCTTTCAGGTGTCTGAAGGGTGAGTTCATGCGGGTTCATTGTGTTCCAGGCTGACAAACAGCCTCAGGCTTCAGGCTTCCATTTAGTGTGAAGAGCGTACGTGTCACTCAATTTATACAAACCTGCTGATCAGTAAAAGAATTCAGAGGCCAGTAAACTTGTCTGTGTGAGGAGCACCTTTATTTTGTGATTTTAAATTTTTTAGCTGTTTCTTTAGGACAAATAGGGCATCTTTTGTAGTTGTCACAAAGTGGCAACGGATGCTTGGACACAAAGCAGCCTGAGCAATAGTGATGAGAACTGACTGAAGTTGTCATTCTCTGCAGCCGTATCGAGATAAGAGTGTTCCAGAAGTATGGGATCAGTGGGGGAAAAAGGGGTGCAATATCACATTCCAGCGTGCTAAGGATAAGGAGGGGATATTCTGTATTTTTCATGGGCATAAGTCTTACCTACGCAGGTTTGTTGTGTTAGAGAAATGATATGCAGTTTTTCTTTGTTACTTGGGTCCACACCAAAGCCCTCTTTCAAAATGATGTATTTGTATTTGGGTTTTCTGGTAAATGAAAGTAATTGCTCTTTATGGTGAGTGTTGAGTGGCTAATGTGAATGTATCCAGAAATGTTCTCCTTTTGGCATTTTTCCAGTTTCTGGCATTCATGACATTGCTTTGCACCTGGATTAGCTTGTTTTCTTATCCGGCCTCTATTGCTTTGGAGACGTCTTAACTGGATGTCATCTTTGTTTTAGATCCTGGCGGGCAGCCAGCAGCGCCTTACTCAGATGCAATATACTGGGGAGTCAACAGCTTTGCTTTATCCACAGGAGATGCCAGATTCTCTTTCTTTTGTGTCAACCGTTTCAGGGGGATGCTTAGCTGTTTATTGTGGGCTGTCTGATAGCTCCGAAAATGAGGCTTGTGAAACTGAGATAGAAAGAAAAAAAAATCTTGGAAGATGTGGTGTTTCCTGTGTCTGAAATCTTGTAGTTTTTCATGCACGTTCCCCAGTGAATCCTGAAAAACTTCCTGCGGATGAGTGGTGGAGCATCATGTGAATGGATGAATCACCTGGAGCAGTTGAGGGCTGTCTAAATGGAATCCCTAAGGAGGTCTGGGATAATAAAATGACACGGGAATGCCTTGATGTGGTTAAATTCCTCTAGCTTCTGGTTAAACTGGATTGAATCATACTGTATTAATGCAAGGAGACAAAGAGGATGCATTTGGTGCAAGGTAGCTCAGATAATTACCTGTCTGACTTCCTGTAGGATTTCCTGCTGGAGAGCAGCTCTGAGGAAAAAGACCTGGGAGTCCTGGTGGGCAAGAAGATGACCACGAGCCAGCAATGTGCCCGTGTGAGCAAGAAGGTCAATGGCATCCTGGGGTGCATCAAGAAGAGTGTGGCTGGCAGGTTGAGGGAGGTTATCCCCCTGCCCTGGTGAGGCCCCATCTGGATCACTGTGTCTACTTCTGGGCTCCTCAGTTCAAGAAGGACAGGGAACTGCTGGAGAGGGTACAGCAGAGGACTACAAAGATGATGAGGGGCCTGGAGCATCTCTCTGATGAGGAAAGGCTGAGGGACTTGGGTCTTTTTAGTCTGGTAAGAGAAGGCTGAGGGGGGATCTGATCAATGCCTATAAATACTTCAAGGGTGGGTGTCAAGAGGATGGGGCTGGTCTTTTTTCAGTGGTGCCCAGGGACAGGACAAGAGGTAATGGACACAAACTTGAACGTAAGAAGTTCCATCTAGACATGAGGAGGAATCTCTTTATTTGAGGGTGGCAGAGCCCTGGAAGAGGCTGCCCAGAGAGGTGGTGGAGTCTCCTTCTCTGGAGACATTCAAAACCTGCCTGGCTACATTCCTGTGCAGCCTGCTCTGGGTGGACCTGCTCTGGCAGGGGACTGGACTAGATGATCTCCAGAGGTCCCTTCCAACCCCGTGTGATTCTGTGGTTTTCAGGATTTTGGATGAAAAACGCTATGCAAGTGTGAGTTACAAGTCAAATAGATTGACTTCTGGTGTTGATGGTTGATTACATATATGCTCTTTCAAGCTTTTAAGAAGTACGTGTGCATGCTGTCGCAACAGCTGCTGCTGGCTGAGCTGGGAAATACACAACTTGAAATTGGTCGTTTGGAAAAGGCAAGTCGTACTTGACATGAACAGGCGTAATTCTTCTTGATTCCACAGAGGTACTGGAGGTCGTTATGTAAAACTGTTTTATCATTATTTTCTTTCTAAGAAAGAAAAAAAAAAACCCAATAACCCAAGATGTTAGTGCATTTTACATCCATGGGACTTCTATTTCTCTTGAGATTCCTGGTGCAAGGCATTTGGCTCCTCATATTATAGGTAGTGAAAGTGAGTAGAAAAGTTCAAACCGATACTATTTAGATACCTATGTAGCCTTGCTTCTTAGCACAGTTTCCTGTGATGCTGTCATCATTAAGACAAATCACTGTATTTAGTAAATACTAAATTAGTTATTAGTTACTAATTAGCTCTAGCTCTAGCACGTTTGGAAGACTGTACTCCTGACCACATCTTCTCCCCTGCTAGCATGGTGTTAAGGGTTCTGAATAAATCCAGTATATGAGGTAACTTTTTCTCACCATTTACTTTGCTTTAAAATTCTTTGCTCAAAAACTTTATTTAATGCTTATAGCACATAAAGTTTCTAAACACCTGCCTGTCTAGTGTTGATGGTTTCACTCCTTAGTTGATTGCATTATCTTTCTTGGCTTTCTTATTATCTCTCAATTTGGTTGGGGTTAAGTTTTACATCAGATGGCACCTGGTAAAGAGATGCCAGCTGTACTGAAGCAGAATTCCTACTTTTGTTGACTTTTTTATGCTAAAATGAGCTGTGCAGAAGTTCTCAAAAGAGACCAGGACTCATGTGGAGCTATAACAGACAGCAAACCCAGGGAAGGCCAGGAGTGGTGCTTCTCATGTGAAAAAAAAGCTTTTGGAACTTGTGGCCCAAGAAGTCCTGAATTCATTTCAGTGCTGCGTTAGTGGATGCTTTTGTAACAAACGACCAAAACTTATAGTAACAGAAATTCTCAAGGATTTCACTTAAATTTGTGTAAGCTGACCAATGTTAATTTATAGTTGATAGGAAAAAAATGAGAACTGTTTGGTTTGGAACTTGCATGGTGAGTTCTAGTTCACAGCAGTCAAACTGTGAGTCGTTAAGTTTGTGGGAATATGGACACGACTCTGCTCCTGTATGCTGAGAGAGGAGCTTCACTGCTGATAAAACTATCATTTCGGATCAATCCAGATTCTTACCCTGTGTCTTTGACTCTTAGTATAAAATAAGCAATAGATTTTCAGCTTAGAAAAAGACATCTGTTTTGTCAAGCTCATTTGACTTTACCAAATGCTGTTGGGAAGTGATCCCCAGTGCAGGTCGTGAAGGATGGAGACTGGTGTGAGGAAGAAGCCTGTTAAACAACTAGTGTTGCAGGTAGAAATTGGATGTTTGGGTTTATGGGCTTTGCTTTGGCTGGTTACTGTGGTTATGTGATAAACCAGCAGGAAGGGACTCCTTGCCCTTTGCAAGGCACGAGCGTTTGAGAGGATCCAGATGCTCCGTTCAAGTCCACGCTCCAACCCCTGCTTTGTGCTCTCAGCTCTTTCTGGAGCGTAAGAACTAGAAAATGTTTGTCTTGAACAACTTTTAGATTTAACAAGATGTGAAGCAGGGTCTTAGTTGTGTTTTGAAACGTGTCTTATAAAACTCTAAGACTTTGGAATTTTTCTGTAGAAATCTAAATAGGTCCCTGGAGAATCATTCATAGAATAGCTGGTGTTCTTTGTCTTCTCTCTTTTGAATAGCAATTATCTGTCTGAATATAAAAGGCAAACACAATGACTGTCCTTTTAAATATTTGTGTGTCTTTGGGAGTACAGTCTTTGCCTTCTAGCAAGCTGTGTGAGTTTTCTGATTTCAAAGGTCGTTATCATTAATCAGACACATCTTCCCCATCCTTGCTGTAATTTTATTCTGAGGCACTGCTTTTGTTGGGAGTTTTGCCAAGAATGTTTTTAATACAACAGACCTGATTTTACAGCAACCTTGTAGAGTCCAGTTGTCAAAAGCAAACAAAAATAATTACTCGGTTTCTGTCATGTCAAATGTAATTTGAGAAAGCCCAGTCCTTCCCTGAGGTAAATCTAATTTACTTTGCTGCATTTCATCTAGGATTGGTTGCCTTGGTTTTTTCTTTACAATTAGAAGAGAAAATATGTAAGTGCTAGGTTCTTAACAGCGAGCTAACCACAAAAGATCTGATTAGTTTCCTGTCTTATTTTGATCTAGTTCATAGGTTGTGCTCTGGTCATTTTTATTAACTAAATTCTGAATGGTCTTATGTGACTTCCTTTTGTTTTTCTGGCAAAATGTCTATTCAAATCAAAGCTAATTTTTATGCAGTTAATTCCCTTATTTATCATTGTAAAACATCTAGTTTCTATTTTTAGATCACACTTGGAATAAATTACATGTTATGCAAATGAAATGGTGGCTCTTTCGAAGCTTAAGCTGTTTTTTAATTTATCCTGTTTTTATGTTCTTTCTTGGAGGTACAGAAGTTAATTTCCATTATCTTAAAATCTTTTTTTTTTTTTTAAAGATTGTGTATATATTGAAAGTCGCCGGCCGAATACCCCGTATTTCATCTGCAGCATTCAAGACTTCAAACTGGTAAGGAAAACTTTCGTATCTCCTCCTTTTCCCTTGCCCCACTCTCCAGTGAGGTGGCAATATTTCTTAGGTGTATCTTTTCCTGTAGCTCCTTGCTCCTCCTGAGTAAATCTTTAGCTTCTGAAATAGTAGGTGGTTTGCTGTTAAGCCAGCGATCTATCTTTGGTATAGGTTAAGTTAACTGGGCTGTAGAGTTCACATTGTGGTCTACATCATTATATGCTTTTGAAATCCACAGAAATGTTGAGTTGAGTGTTTTCGGGAAATTGTGGGCTCAGAAAGTTAAGCTTTTCCTGGGCAGTTAAATTTGGCTGTGCCTTTACCTCCAGCTTTATATAGCGCAGCTGTGTAAATGCAAGCACGTGGGCTGACTCGTGGTAGTCCCTGCATCCCAGCTGGTGCGGGGACGGAGAGGTGAGGATGCAGAGAGAGACTAGATGGATATGACAAGTCTATATGGGTTTGGAAAAATACAGAATAATATTTAAGAACGCTTTGGTGCTTTTATTTAAGAATGCTTTAGTGCTTTATTCTTTTAAAATGAAAATTGAGGACCTGTGCAAGACCGAACTAGTTGGAGCTGTGTGACACTTTTTATCTTTATTTGTATGCATAAAAGGTTAAATGTGTTCCTTCCCAGTGTGCTGTAGCTGCCCAGATGGCCCCTTGCTGCTTGGGCAGGGCAGAGTGGAACCTGCTGCCTGTTGGACACAGAGGCGTCCGGGTTGGGCTTTGCAGCGCTTTAGGCAGCATAAACAGGATATTTGGGAAAGGGAACTGCTACTGCTGATCGTTGCTGGTCGAAGTGAAGAACATGTAATAAACTATTTTTCTTACCAGTGTAGAATCTACAGGTGTAGATAACCCACTGCTTTCTTAATCAAATCTTCCATTTTATTCCTTGCAAGTCTATTTTGTGAGACCGCAGTGAAGGAGAATGTGACTTTCTTCACTATGGATGGCCATGCTAGTGCTCGGCACTTGTGAGCACGCGTTTTCTCTCTCCTGTCCCCCCTCTTTTTTTTTTTAAGGAGTTGTTGGGTTTGTATTGAACGGGCCCCAGCAGTGGGTAAAGCCCCAGTTGTACTTCTCCTGCCCGTTACTACTCGGTGCTTTTGTGTCTGACTGGAATGCCAGTGGGATAGTTACCCCTCTGGGTAATACGTTCCTGCTGAGTTGCATGAAGTGCTCAGGATATTCCCAACAAAAGCTGAAGCTTCTGTTCTCAGCATTGGTCTTGTACAACACATTAAAGCTGGTTGCAAAACTATGTGGGAAGCATATTCTAGTGTGTTTTAGTACCTTCACAACTTTTTTTTGAGTGGTTTCCCTCTTCTCGTGTTTTCACCATGCAAAGCACGTGACCCCAGGGTTGCTGGCAGTTTTGCCTATTTTTTTCATATGGAAACAGTATCATTGTTTTATGGTTATTTTTGCCTGCTCTGAGTTCTTTAATTTCTCCATTATTTTTTTTTCTTCTTACTGACTTCATGCATAAAAGGAAAAAAACCCTTGATGGTGATTATACTAGCAAAAATGAATCTTCAATGTCTTTGTCGCTGTTGATTTTACTACTGGGGGAAAGTGAAGATGTACAGTGGAAAGGACACGCCGTTTCTTTTCTAGTGCGAGATACCAACAGGAAAACAGCCTTGTTCAGCCTTCAGCTAAATATGTCAAGTGAAGCAGGGAAGTTAAAGTCAACAGCTTTGAAATGTCGCCTACTAATTAAGTACGTTATTATGTTGGTCATCATAAACTAGAAGTTTTTGGCTGAGTCTTGCCCTGTACTTCTTGTTGTTCTGGGTGCAGTTCAGGCATAGGCGTTGGTGGTGTGTTTTTATGGATAAAACCAAAGAACATAAGCTTATATTTAAAAAGAAAAAGGAGTTAAAAATGCCAAAGCAAATGCTGTGTGATACATGTGTGTGCTGCCTTGCAGGGTTCTTCTGGGGCTGAGGCTGGAGCGCTGTTCAGCATCACTCTTGAAGTGAACTGAAGCTTAACTTGCTATTTCCAGTAAGATTTTAAATCACAATTTAGTTATGTTTTTTTGCAGAACTAGAAACTCGTTCTACAAAGTCTGGCAGTTTCTTTCAGTTTAGTGTTCGAGCTTCTTCCACGTGACAGACAGATGGCAGAAGCAAATACTGAACTAGAGAGCGGTGTATTCCCTATAAATGGGTTTACTGCCTTTCACGTTAATCAAGTTGTATTAGAAACAGCATCTTTGTGGTGAGGACTGTTTTGCCTGCTTCACTTCCACAAATACTGGTGTGGAAAATGGGATGAGATTACTTATAATTGTTTTCCTTTGCACGCTCTTTGCAGTGCCAGCAATTATGGCAGGTAAAACGGAACACTTTGTGACATGAGCTTATACTTTATCAACATTAAGATGAATCAGTTCTACTAAAAACTATCTACAGGAACAGCTCTTCTGCTGCCCTGAAGAACAATTGCGCTTCACCAATGGCCATAAAGTCCTAGTGATGAAGCTTTACTTACTGCAAATTTCTTTGTGATCTGGCTCTGCCATCCTGTGTTTCGTTGCTTCTCATGAAGGGGAGCTGTGACACTGTGGGGATTGGTGGTTCCCATCGTGAGTTGTATTGGGATAAGCTGAGGCTGGAGGAGAAGCAGAAGCAGGTTTCGTTCCCCAGCGCTGGGGGCAACTGGAGGAGCACGGCGAGCTTTGAGAGGGGTCTCTCCTCAGTCAAAAAATCAAATGGTGAATCAAGGCTGGCCCCATGGGAAGAAGTGATTTGATCAGTTCAGCCTGTGTTAGCCCAAGTCAAGGGGAACGTTTATCCTCTTTTATCTTTACCATTTCTGCAGGTTTTGGAGGTTCTGCAGGTTTCTGCAGGTTCTGGATTCCTTCAAGCTTTCTGGGAGTCATGTAAACAACTTTGCGGAATTGAGAAATAAAATGTAATTAGGGGGAACTATGGTCATCTAATGATCACCCCCGCCCTGGCCCTCGTGTCTGATGTCTGTAGTTCTAATAATCAGTTCAGCCTGTTTGTTTTTTTGTTTGCTTTTGGGTTTTTTTTATTTTGTTTTTTAAACATTTAAACATTTTTAAACATTTCAGTACACAAGGATGTCCAGTAAGGTTTGGAGATGATGAAACAAGCTATGTTACTCTTAAATACGAGTGCTTATCCACTTTCTCCCATAACTGCGAATCCAAGTGGTAACTTCCACTAGTTGGGGAGCTGACAAGTTTCACTTCTCACTAATGATATATAATGTAGAATATTCTTAGTGAGAAGGCAATCAGGAATAATTTTGTTCTTCTTTAAATGCTATTTATGGTTTAAAAGTGGTAGAACTTGCTTGTCCTTAAACTGGAGTTTGTACAAATAGAGGAGGGATTGTGTATTGGTGTGGTGAATACGAATGGAGGATGCTTTAGTAGCTGGTGGCAGCTTAAGGTCCCGGATGGTTTGCTACAATCTCGTGCTCTGGTTTTAGAATTACTGCATAGCTGAGACTAATTTTAATGGTGGATTTTTAAGAAACTAGTCAAACTAACTTTTTTTTTTTGGTGTTCAGAATGATGTGTGACATGAAAGGTACCACAGAGAAAAAAACCCACACCTATTGTATGTCTTCAAGGAAGTTTTTGTTTGTCTTTTCAGTGGAGGATGCCACAGCGAGCACAAACACACTTGCTTTTATTTTGTCTTTCTACAAAATGACAATGGATGTGAAAAGCACCTTCTAAATGGATACAATTCCTTTCTGGTGTAGTAGTATTTTTAGAATCCAAGGAAATTCAGTGCTTGTTTAGGACCTAAACAAAGGGTTGGGAGTCCAGAGTGAAGCAACAGTGAGTATTTTTAAGGCCGAGCCTCTTGGCTCTCTTCTGTTATTTTCATCTGTCTGAACTTTGCTTAAAAAAGCAGATGGATGGTTATGCAGAAACTGGGAGTGAATGAACAAACACTCACTTCTGCATTTCAGCGTCTGGCCGCACGCTGAGATCTGAGCACTGGGTTCAAAAACCAGCCACTTCTCCTAGGAGCCTTTTCTGTTCAAAAGCTACTAAGATTTCAGGATGGATGAGCAGGGGAAACACGCAGATATTTTTCTTTCTCCCCGTTTTTCAACAAATGAGAAGTGTGGTGTTGGTCCAATTTATCCATTGAATCAAATGCTTCCTTATTCCATTAAAAAATAGGTCATATTTTTCAGCAACAGCCTTCTAATCTCTTTTGTCTTTGTATCATCAAGAATTTTGCTGCTATTTCTATATCTTTACTGGCTGCTAAATGGGATTTGCTGAATTGACAGTAAATTTTAGTTACAGCATTAATTTTGTCAAACTTTGTCTTAGGTTCGTTCTGTGTGACAGACTCTAGAATTGATTACTGGTATCTATCAGATCCTTTGATAGAGAGCCACAGTGATCTTTTTCCTGGCGATTGACTGGCCTTATATAAACCAGCTCAGCAGCAGAATTTAGCGTAAAGCTAATTTTGTTACTGGTTCTTTAAAGGTAAAAGATGCTGCCAACCCCATTGTAGCCTGACCTGAACCAGATGAAGTTGGCGAAGCTTTCTCTGTGCAGAGAGCTGTTAAATTCCACAGGGATGCCCAGATCTAATACAGTGCAATAATGGAGCTGCTAGCTAAAAAATATTTACAGGTTTCCAAATAGTGGCATTATATTAACTTTTTTTTACTATACCAGATGTCTTTACTAATCGATTTTTTTTTTTGTTAATTTAGCTTTTATTAAGATAGCAGTGATTACAGTGTAATTTAAGTTTCTCCCTGGAAATAATCAGCACATGTGGTATGGATGTTGTCCGCTGATGACAACAAGAACTCTCAAGCGCTGAGAATGTGTGCATTTTCATTTATAAACCTGAGTTTAACACTGTATTTTTTTACTAGAAAGCTTGATTTCCACAACAGTAGATAGCGACCTGGTTAGTTATCCCATTTTTATAGAAGGGAAACACCAGGAATTGGTGGAAAATAATTGACAGATAGAAATAAAGTGTTTCCAGTGATTCTTGTCTTGCTTAGAAAAGGATAATATTCTTTCCAGCTGCCTACAGAGCCAAGTTGCTTCAATAAAAATCGCATGGCAGTAGAGCAGATGTATTCTCCAAAGCAAAAAAGATTTGTGGTGCTTAAAGTGAACATTAGTTCTCTTTGTGATGGAGTGTTGAGCTGTACTGCGGTGTGTAGAGTTTTTTTTGTTGCATTTGTGTTTCTCCCCACTAAAAACCCAGGATGCCCTTGGTCCGAGCTGCATCACTGAGGGTGATGTACCTGGTCTTGTCCAGTGCTTCGGGTGTTCTCTCAGGGCAGTTGTTCTGTTCAGAAGTGACAGGTTGGAGATGTAAAAATACAGAATAATGTTTCTGTAGCTCTCATGCTATCTTGCTAGTTACTTGTGATGGTTTGGTTTTTGTTGGGAATTTTGCAGACCATGGAGGAGCAAGTTCTTTGGGAAACTGCTGTTTCATTTTTGCTCTCAAATATGGAAATATTTACTATACTTGTAAATGTTGGCTGTTACAAGTGCAGCTACTTTTTCCTCTCCTTAGAGAAAATGATGGTGGATCGTGCAAAAGGGTGTAATATGCCATAAATGCTATCCTTGTTGGCTTCGCTTCACCAGTTGGGAATTATTGAACTCAATATAATTGAAAACGGAAATTGCCTTAGCCTATTAGAAGAGTATGAGAGAGTTGTTTCATGGGTGGGGTTTTCCTGTTTTTAAGTATAAACAAACAAACCCAACACCAAAACAGGTTACTAGGTTGAGTCTTTCCCTACTGATTGGGTTATTTTGTGTGCTCCTTGTGACCCAGAAATTTTTTTTAACCTCTCTTCAGTGTTAATTCATTTTGCTCTGGATTAATACTATCCTCTTTCAGGATTCAAGACCAGATTATCCTTAAGGATTTTGATTAGAAGCAAACTGTGGTGAAGCAATGCTTAAACCTGGTTTAGTTTATTGCCTGACATGTTTTCATTTGTTATGGGTTCCTTCTCTTTCATCGATGGTACCACATACTGGCTTTTGGTTTCTTCGGAGGGGATGCTCCTCCCTCCTTCCAAGCAGGAGCACGTTGGGGCAGCTGAACCAGTGGCTGGGTTTAAGTGGCCTTCTCTAAATCTGGATTATGCAAGGTTATCATTAGCTTTAGAGTGACTTTTCTAACCTTGTTTTATTCCTTGGGAAACGCATTTATTTTAAGCCCGTGTTATCCATTTTACAATCTCAGTTACTTTTAAAATACTATTTTTTTTCTACAAGAAACAGTAAAATGTAATTGGGAAGCTGAAATACATGGATGAAGCTTGTAAAAGGGCATAATAATGTGGCTTTCATACTTCATTCACCTAACTTGACTGTTGAGCAACTGCAGGGAGGAGGAAGATGGTGTTTGGTAGAGCAGTAGAACTGGGATCCATTAGCATTTAATTCAGTGTTCATTTACTGTGGATTTTTCTTTTAGAACAGTCCTTACATCTTAGTGTTTAAATTACACAGACAAGTCAATAAATCAGAAGCAGTTAATGCTTAGGTGTGTGTTTTTTATCTTTCACACGTAAATTTTTCTGATTAGTTTTTCTTTCTGTGAGAAACCGTTAAGGTTGTTTACATCAAGAGATGTCTCCTGTGCATCACTCTGCTGCTTTTAACTTAATTCCGCGATAATGCTCCTGCATTTCTAACAATGCACTTCTTTAAACAGAGCGTACGGCTGTCATAAATACAAATTTTCTAGTCATCACAAAGTTACGAGAGACTTTTTCTTCACTTGAATTTGGCATGAGTCAAATCTTAAAAAAATCTACAGGCTTCACGAAGTATTTCTTAAATATTCTTTGGTGCTACAAATACTTTGATCAAAGCGTACACAGCACAATAATGACGACTGAGTCATACTGTAGTTGGCGATGAAGAAGTGAGGAGGAGTGAATTGTCTGCAGCCCGAAGTTTTGAACTTTAATAGTTCTGAAATAAATAGCTGGGAATTAAATGTTCCTTCATCTCCCCCCAAATGCTAATTTTCCAGAATTGATACTATCTTCACTCATTTCGTGTAGCCCTTCAGAAGTAAGCCTCACTCCAGCTACTTATCCTATTATTGCGGTCTCTGAATTGAAGTCTAAGCTCTGCTAAGAATAAATCAAACCTGCCCAAAATCACTTTGATCTCCTTGTTCTTGAGTTTCTGGCAGAGGAATAGTATCTAGAATTTCTTGAGGAAATAGCTACGGATCTGCTCAGCCAGTCATGTTTGTCTTTCACACACCGGTACTTTTTGCTGTTTCATTCCACCCAGCCTTTACTCCCCAAAAAAGAAAACAAGTCTTTTTTTTATTTTATTTTTATTTGAAGAAGACTGTGTTTTGAGTATGGATATTCTCACTGAATTTCCTTTTGGATCAGACCATTTGAAGAAACAGATTTGGATTCTCATCAGATTGAGGGTAAAGCTTCAGAGCTGTAGAGGAATAGGAACATAGTTTCTTATTAAATAGTATTTCATGGTTTTCTATTGTACTTTAAACCTTGATGGATTCCCTGCATTATAATGAGTGTATTATAAACAATGAAGTTTCTTTTTATCTCTTTATGGGTTAACAGGTCCTAACATTCAGTCCATTCTCTTTATCTTAATTAAAATGTTGACTGTGATTACTTCTAGATGATGAAAATACATGATTAAAACTTAGATGGTGGAGTTGTATGAGAAAAATCCAATTAATATGCAGAAATTCAGGTAACACGCACACACGATGGTCACTGAGGTGGCTTTTGATGCTCTTTTGCGGAGGACCCCACTGATCTGGGAGGAAGTTTCTCTCAGTCCCACGGGCTGGACATCGAGGAGGCAGAACATAGTGGTAGGTGAGCGTGAAACACCTGGGCAGCCTGAGGGACTGAGACACAGGGGTGTGTAAGTAAGACTAACCAGCTTGAATTATTTGTCATTTGTGGTCGGTGGACCTACCAGAGAGGCGTGCCGAGGCGTGTTAGAAATTCTCAAGGATGGAATTCATTTGGGATGGAAAGCGATGCTGTTGGAAAGGCAAAGATCACCCCGGGAGTTGATCACCCCTTAAAGGGCTTTCTGCTGCACACCTTGGGCTGTGGCCAGGAGCTGCCACTGGCCAAGCACTGCCCTCTGGAGATGTGTTAATGATAATTAAAGTCAGCTTAGCTGTGACACCGCGTTAGGTAACCATTCTATAACACAGATACACACACATCCCAGCTTACGTAAACTAAAGCAGCTTTAGGGAGAGCTCTGGGACAGGATGTGAGTGAGAAATCCAACAGGAGCCTTCTCTTAAGTCCGATAGAATTTAAGCACCCTTTTGATAGAATTTAAACACCCATTTCTATCTCTGCCCAGCGGAGCGCAGACACAGGCACTTCCTACTGAGCTCTTGATCTGTCTCGAGGTGCAAACGCCTTCCTCGGGAGACAGGAGCCTGCAGGGTTGGGTACAAGATTGTTTTACCCCAGTAAAAACTTTTCTCTCCTCACCTTAAATAACCAGCTGTTGGCTTATATATATGATGGAACAGTAGTAATTGCATTTCAAATAGGAATATGTTAATTACGCATCTAAACCCATGCGTATCCAGCTTTGATTACTTGTCTCAATTTAAATATCAAAAGTGGTAAAGAGCCATGGATATTGGAAATATGTTTAGCTGTATGCAGAGATCACCAATAAAATAAGATTCCTGAATATTAGTGTTTTGACAGAAGGAAACAAAGCACAGTGCAGAAAATCCCTGAGTTCTACCTTCCATCCCAAGTAAGAGCACAGTGATTTGAAACCATGGCTGGTCACACAATATTACACTTACGGGTGTATTGAATATAAAGATCGGATTAATTTACTGAAACCAAGGCAATTCCAACTTAACTTCGAAGTTGAAAAGGGAAAAAAAGACACATCAGAAATGAAAGCGCAGCTACCATCCAAGAAGTTAATGTGTTTTTTCTCTGCAATAACACCTAGAGGTGAAGTGAGGAGTTAAGTAAACAAGGGCAAGAACGAAGGCCAAAAGAAATCCAGAGCTGCTGGTAATAACAGGATATCTCTGACCATGATGCAGGCTAATTTCTACAGATATAATACATCTTGCAGATCTGTCCTCTAATCCTGTCATTTAAACCTTTCTTGGTATGAATTTCTAGTATTTGATAAATAAATCCAAATTGCCTTTTTAAGGTTTTCCTTCTTCCAGAGAGAGACAGAACCCAACCAGCAAATGGATTTCAGCAGCATGCTTCTGATTTCTCCCATTTTGACTTAATTTGATGTCACATTTAAAATGCTAATGGGCTACACTTTGAATCTGAGCATCAGAGAGAAAGTTTAAAAATAGAAAAAAAACGGTGAATTTTGCCATCCAAAAGCAAACATTATTAATTGTGATGCAGTTGCCCTTTGTGCCTGTGTGTTTACTTGATTGAAGCATCTCGACTGTGGCGCTTTCTCCTTGAAGCCTGATTTGAATGGAGCGTACAGCTGGATTGCCCCAGGGCCTTGTAACAATTTATAGTCTGGATGGAAAGGCAGAAGTGCATAAAAAAGACAGTTGTGAAATGCCGCTAGTGCCCCGTAATAGAAAAGCTGTGTCTGATGACCTTGGCTGTGTGGGCCTGTGGGATCGTTTTGCTGTGATCCAAAGGATTATAAAATGGAAAGTATTGCCTATCACCTGGAATAAAGAGGGAAAAATTAGAAGAAATCTGTTTTTTCTGAATTAGGCAGTCTGTGCTTCCTCTCCTCTGCATTCTTCCTGCATATGGCCTTGCATTTTAGCAAACATGTTAAAATTACATCTGTTATTCTCTGCGCTTTTACAGGAGCTAGTGTTTTTGAATGCAAATGTCTGGGTGAGGTTTCTGTCGCCACAAGCATTTATGTATTTAAAAGCCTCATTCTGTTTGTAGATGAATTGATGTTCTGTTCCTGAACTGCAGCTGAATTAATTTGTGGCTAATTTTTCCTGGCCGGTTATGAGGCAGCATGACCTTTCCTTTTCGGTGTGGAAAAAATGCTGATTAATATAGATTCTTGCTTCTCCAGATTCATCTCCCCCTCTGCAGTCAGGAAAAGAGTGAAAGATTTTCTTTCTACTCAAAGCCTTCGCTGTCCCATTGCTCAATCCCGCCTTCAGCATCGTGAAGTTTGCTATTAAGATACGGGAGCAGACTCGCTCATCAGGGAGAGATGAACGAGGCGTTTGAAGGAGCGCTGAATTATTTAAAATAATAAAAAAAAAATATAGTCTGCAAATGAGATTGGCTTTTCTGTCTAGTGTGAAGCAGATGGAAATGCTGCTGTGATTGCAGTGGGGCATGTGTGGGGTGGGAGATTAGTATGAAAATGTGGGTATAGGGGGCTTGGAAGGAGGTAGCAAGGAATGATGAGGAATCAGAGGTGACAGTTTAAGGATTGCATGGCAGGAGCTGCACAGTGATTAAATTCACTGATGCTGTCATTGAGCCGTAAGGCTGAAGATAACATTCTCTCCCTGCGCTGAAAACAAGAATCAATACAAACTCCTTGACAGGGTCTAAATTATTAAATAGAGCCTTTCTTACAATGTTTCATTATCTGGGATTTACCTCAGCTGGTGATTTGTCAGCAGCGCAGGGAGATTTGCTGGGCATTTTGCATTAAAATCATTCCAGATGCTTATGAATCCATTTTGGTAATTCCCTTCCTCTTTACACTGCTCCATAGATTTTATTTTTTATATTTTTTTACTTCTGCTCGGATGACACTTTGCATTTTCACACAGATATTAAGCTGTGGTCTGCAGTAGGGTTTGGTCTTGTCACATACACGTGGAAAAAAAACCCCTTCTTTTTGTAGTAATGGACTGTTCAAGTGCTGAGTTGATTTGCTTGCTTTTGGTGTGTTAAATTAGCAAGGTATTTGCAAGGTCTTTCACATGAGAGCTCAGAATTGAAGGAAGGGGAATGGGGCTGCGCTGGGGATTTATGGCTATTGGAGTTTCACTGAACCTGGTTGAAAAATATGGCAATATTCTCTTTATTTTGTTGTACATCTTCTGAAGGCAGGAGCAGAAACCATCCATTCCGAAGTAGCTAAACCAGCATATCTTGCATTCCCAAAGCGCACGGGGCTGTGTGAAGATGCTGTTTTCAGACCTGCTTGATGCTGGCAGAGATCTGTGATTTCATCAGGGCGTTATTTTGTCGAGTCAAGAATGGTTAGTGCTTTTGTGGGTTTCTTTGGTTTTGTTGTTCTCAGTGCCTTTGACAGGGTAATGCATCAGTGGAACTGGATCAGTTTATACAGAGCTCCACTGTTGTGTCACAACTGCATCATCGTCTCTTGGAAAGGGAGAGAATTTTCTTATTTGGGAGTTTAAAAATAGATGGTAGCATTGGTAAGAATATGGGTTAAACAGCTGGAAGTTAAGACTATATGTTTTGTATTTTAGGGCCCAACTCTAGCTCTTCCTCTGTTCCCTTCCATATGGCTGAGATCTTTACAGTTTAAACCCAGACTTTACGATGTAGTGCCTATGTCCGAAAAAAAACCCCAACAAAGATCCCAAATTAAAAAGAAACCCCAACCCAAACACAGACCAACCAAAACTGTACAGAATAATCCACACTTTTTTTGTTGTCGTTATTTTATTTACTTTTTTAAAGCAATGTGATTAACCTGTTTGGTTTTGCCCCATGTGGCGTTTGGAAGCCCAGCCACTGGAATGTCCGGTGCTGGCTTCTTGCCACCTGAAAAATGAAAGCCTCTCTGGAGGCTGCTGAGATTTCACCCCCAACAAAGGCTCCAGGAGCTCCATCCCTGGCTCCAGCTGAAGCCCCGGCTGTAGCAGTGGCTCCGTCTGAGCTTCCTACGCTGCTGCTGCTGCCGCCGGTGGCGAGATGCTTATCTGTGTGAGCACCACGCTATGGACACGCTCCAACAGGGAGAACATGGCGGACGGTGCCTTAACATGAGCTGATGAGGCTTGTCAGCTCGCTTTAAATCAGAAAATTGCTCCCGTTCATTGTAAAGCTGCTTTATTTTGAGAGCCAGCTTCTGTGGAAAACGGAAAAGGGAATTCTGAGAATATTGCAGGGGGACAAAAATAGGACTGAATGTGAAATCCCATGCTCATTTTGCAAAATTGCTATTGTGTTCTTTTCCCTAATTTTATGAGAAGGAAAGCAGGAAGCACAATTGGTACAAATTCCATTAACAACACGCCCACCCACCCCCTCCATCTGACTGGGAGCCAGGGGCAAAAACTGATCTATAATCGGGATTGTTTTTCCCACACTGTGTCACCAAGAGGGAGATGTGTGGCTAATAATTTGTACCTGAGAACATGTTTCATAGCAATGTCGTGATTGTAGATAGAGGAAACGTAGAATTTAAAATCTCTCTGGATATTTGAGTTGCCCGTATTTTCAGTTTTGTTCTTCCCTTTGTCATGATAGCCTGGTCTTCAGCACCTGTAGCTTTTTTAACTTCTCTGCTGTCTTGTTTCCTCCTGCGTACCTGTTGTTGCCTCCACTTGGTGCTGAGATGATGGACTGCTACATACATCAGTAGTTGTCAACTTGAAAATACAGAGAAAAAAGATTATTTCTAGCATTTAGGGAAAAAAAAAAAAGTATTAAATGGTACATTAGCTGCTTTACGTGTAGCAAGAGCAAATGGAGTTAGAATAAATTTAGCCATGTCCTCTAGTGTTGAATAGTGAGGGCATCTGTCATGTTTAATAATGCTTCTGACCTTTAGGATTATTGAAGTTGAAATTTTCTCTCTGGTCATTTGGGGGTACTTGAGCACTGTCAGATTCCTCCTGTCTGCGCCAGGTCTCCAAAGATACATTGTTATGCTTCGTAAACCGGTGAAGATAATTCGTTAAAGAAATTTGTTTTCCCTCTTTCAAAATGGTTTTCCTTAAGGAATGGGAAATGTCACTGTGGTCACTAAATTTTCGTGTGACCCATCCCCATCAGAAGGCTGCTGGGGAGGGCTGTGGAAATGCTGGTGTGGGGAAGGGAGAACAGGAGAGATGTTTTTCGGGTACCCGGGATGGGTTGTGTGTTTGAGCAGCAGGAGTGGGGAAGTTGATGGTGCCTCTATACTCGGCGCTGGTGAGGCCTCACCTCGAGGACTGTGTTCAGTTCTGGGCCCCTCACCACAAGAAGGACATTGAGGGGCTGGAGCATGTCCAGAGGAGAGCCACCAAGCTGGTGAGGGGTCTGGAGAACAAGTCCTACGAGGAGAGGCTGAGGGAACTGGGCATGTTTAGTTTGGAGAAGAGGAGGCTGAGGGGAGACCTCATTGCCCTCTACAACTCCCTGAAAGGAGGGTGTAGAGAGGTGGGGGTTGGCCTCTTCTCCCAAGGGAATAATGACAGGAGCAGAGGAAATGGGCTGAAGTTGGGGCAGGGGAGGGTTAGATTAGATATCAGGAAGAATTACTTTCCTGAGAGGGTGGTCAGGCACTGGAACGGCCTGCCCAGGGAGGTGATGGAGTTGCCATCCCTGGAGGGATTTAAGAAACGTGTAGACATGGCACTTCAGGGCATGCTCTAGTGCCTGAGATTATTGGGTTGGGTGGGTTTTTTTGTGTTGGTTTGGTTTTTTTGATTTGTTTTGGTTTTTTGGTTTGTGTGTGGTTGGACTCCCTGATCTCAAAGGTCCCTTCCAACCATGAAGATTCTGTGAAAGGCTGTGCAGCTCCCCTTTCCGTACAGCACAGCCCGATGGAGGCGCTTGGGAAGATGCTTGCTCCAAGTCAGCTCCTCCTCCTGACTCTCTCATAGAGCTTCAGCTCTTCTACAAATTCTATTTCCTTCTCTCCAGAAGGCAGACGTGAGATCTGGGCACTACCTGGGAGCCGTTCAGAGCAGAAACAGGGCTTGGAGCCACCCGGGAGCCTGGGATCCATGGGTTTTGTGTAAATGAGATAATGGGGTCTTTTCCCTGCTTGGGACTTTGAGCGAGTAAGAAGTAGGGATGTGATGGATGTGCATTTTTGACTCTGTAGTCACTGAACACTAATCCATGGAGAATTTGAACTTGTAATTTTGATTAAAGTGATTGATTTTAAATCAGCCTGAGTTCGTTTTGGGCCATTAGAGGGTATTTAAAAGGAAAATAACTCTTTAATTAAATTAGTAGTGCGTAAGTATCCTGCTCTGCTTTTAAGCAGAACTTGTGTGTGGTTTTTTTAATCTTATTCCTTTCACTGTCTTGTTTCTTGGCACATTTTAAGTTCAAAAGCAATGCAAAATTATTAAAACAAACAAACTTGTCTTAAGCAAATCTTAAACTTTGTTTGAACTCTTTTTCCTTTTGGAAAATATGCAAGCTGTGCTATTCTGTAAAGCAATTCTTGTTCCATCCACCTGTACGTACTGTTAATATATCTCATGTAAGGAATGCTGCGTAAAACAACAAACTGCTTTTTCCTTTTATTTGTAAATCATCCTTTTTAAAATAGCAGAAGGCCAGTTGTAATTAAGGCATAAAATACAAAGTAGAAATCCATTTAGATGTAAAAATCCTTCTCAAAAATAAATAGTGCTGAGAGTATGGTACTATGAAAATAAGTATT
This sequence comes from Arenaria interpres, assembly GCA_013399435.1. Taxonomy (NCBI): domain Eukaryota; kingdom Metazoa; phylum Chordata; class Aves; order Charadriiformes; family Scolopacidae; genus Arenaria; species Arenaria interpres. The sequence continues at coordinate 244,604 of VXAK01000496.1, read as the reverse complement.
TTTCTGCAGTTTCTGTTTTCGTAACAAATTTTGATGATGACAGAGGACTTATTCTGGAGTAGTGGACTGAGCCTCCTGGTGTGGATTGTATTCCCGCAGCTGTGATTCGCTCTGGATTTCTTGAGATGAGTCTTAACAAATCCTTAAGTTTTTTAGATCAAATGATGGTCATACCTTTGCAGCAATTTGTAGAGTGCGCTCTAAAAGGTGGTCATCTAACTAAGCATGATATTATAACATTCAGTTGAAGTATGAGCTCTACAAAATGACTAGAGAAACATGTGACAAAGAATCACAAGAGGCAATACTTCCTAGGTCAGTAAACATCTTAGAAACATTGGAAGGGTGGAGGGAGGTGAAAGAGGCACCCTAAATTGAGCCTAATGTCATGGAGCTCCTCGGAAGTTCTTGGAGTTTTAATACAAAATATGACAGTTGTAGTTTTGCTGTAAAAGCCTTGGTAGAGGCAATGTCTCACTCTTAGGGTACATATAGGATCTTCGCTGGGACAAGCGTTGGAATGAGCCTGTAGGCCCAGTGCAGCAGACTCTAGTCTAGGACATTGTAGATAAGATTTGACGAGCCGTAAGCAAGGTGGTTCTATTTACAAATTCCTTTCCTCTTATATCACACATACCACTAGGGTTGTTGAACTTTTGGGTCTTGTTTGTCCAGGTTTCATAGCTAATTATTTGTGCAAAGCTGTGTGGGTTTTTTTGGAGTTGAGGTTTCCATGGAGTGGACTCGGCACTAATTGCGGGCAGCGTGAGGATTTTGGCAGGTCAAATAATCAATTTAGTTCCTTACGACACTGAATCGTAAAGGTGCTGCTGCTGGTTGTGTCTCATACTGGTGACTGGTGGGGCAAAAAAGATTCATCCCTTCTGCTGTGGTTTGCAGTTGGAGAATTCCAGGGGCTGGCTGATTCGGAGGGGTTTTTTTCAAATTTCCCACTGCCACCGAAGTGCTTGCGCTTGCTCTCTTATGTTCCGTATCCTAATTTTGCTGAGAAAGCTTAACTAATGCTTTACAGTGAGCAAACATCCCAGGAAGGCTGTATCCCACGGTTATGACTCAGTGTCATACACATCTTCATCAACTGCATGAAGTATCTAAGAAATTACTAGAGTTGCTGCGGTATAAAATAGATGGAAAAATCAACATAACCATGCTTTCCTATATGGAAAAGATTCCTGATGAGCGTTAAGGCCCCTTGACAGCTTTACCAATTTGTTTACAAGTAACCGTGCAGCAGAGACAGTGATAAATGTGGCATCTGTATATTTGTTGTATATAGAAAAAGGGAGGGAATGGTTAAGCTGAGGTTTTACACGTAACCTTGCAGAAAGGAAAGGAGATGGAACATCAATGGCAGGAATATTGCTTTAGAGAAAGGATTTGCCGCTGTTTACACCCTACTGGCTACAAACATGTCTGGAATATTCGATTTATGGAAAGAATCAAGTAATTAAGATAAAAGAATATACATGATTCACTACTGTGAAATAGAAAGACATAATTTATGCTCTGTATCTACTGTAGTTATGATTAGTGACCTAAGGCTGTTGAACTTCCTCTTTATGGATTGCAAAAATGCTGTGACGGTTTTCAAGGGAATTGCTCTCTTTGAGTTTAAAGAGATGAAAATGGGTCTGCTAACAAGGACCAGCTTCAGTATGTGCTTTCATATTCTTCGTGTTAAAAAAAAAAGGGGGGGGACAAAAAAGGCAATTGGGTGCTTTGATATGTCTGAACCTTAGGACCCTTGTGAGGCAGAAGGTGCATAATATATAATATCACACAATGCATGCAATGTGTGCCAAGAAATCCGCAGAAAGGGTATTCCCTTGGATGCTTTTCAGAATGCCTGTTGCTGAAAGGGTTGAGAAATACGTTTTCACAAAAGGAGGCTATTATTTGGTGTTAGTTTTCTGGTTCTGATGTGTTGTAGTATTTCATATATTTGTATTACAAAATTGTTCATAAGCCTAGGAATTCTGCCTCCCGTGCTGTGCTAATAATGATCAAAGAAGATTATTATCGCCAGAACAGACTGTGATTGAGTGTTTCCCTGCATTATTTGTAAGGAAAATAAGTTCCTAAAGAAATACCTGAAAATTGTATACTGATTTTAGATGCTGTTTGTGTGTGATTTCCTGAGCCCTGAGAACGTTCTTTCAATATGAGCCGTTTGAGTTTTGAAGTAGCTCAGGCCTTGAAGCTAAAAACGTCACACTCTGAAGTGCAAAATTCCGTGAACTGTGGTTAAAACATCATCATAAATCTTTCATCCGGAAAGCGCAGCTGTCGAGATGCTCTCTGCGGTCTTCAGCGGAACCTGCTCCTGGTGTCGTTGTGTGTAATTCCATGTACGGCCCGAGCTTGGCTCCTGATGAAGAAGGGCACAGCCTTCGCCTCCGCTCCTTCCCCACCCCGACCCTTCGCGGGGCCCGAGAGGGCTGATACGGGACCTGCTGGAGTGTAACACTTGCCTTTGGATGCCGAGTGTGGAAAGGTGATTAAACCCAAGGTGCTATTTGTTGGTACAGATACTGGGCCAGGAAAATAAACAGCTGGGCGGGTACCTGGAGCATGCCTGGATTTGAAATACACTAACCGCATAGTAAATATTTAAATTTGAGCTAATATTGCGTTATATTAAAGATTCATTTATTACTCATTGGAAAGCACTTGCAGGACAAGTGCAGTGGTTTACATTAGTTTAAGTGTTGGAAAACGGATTTGTCAGTGTTGCTAGTGCCTGTGCATGAATATTTTATTTCACTTTCCTAAGGTAATAAATACTCAGGTAGCTCCACACCCTTCAGGGTCAGGCTCCAAGTGCATTAGGACTCTTTTTCTCTTATTTTTTTTTTCTTTTCTCTCCAGTTCCAAGCAATATCAGAGGTCCCTTCCAGCCTGGCAGCGCTCTCACAACTTGTAAAGTGTTATAGCTCACGCTCAGTGCGTGGTGCGGGTCTGTGCAGTCACGTACACGAGCTTGTGAAAGCAGAAGTCAGGGCGATGGTGTGGCCAGAACACTCAGAATTGCACAAGCTTCTCAAATATGTGCTTTGATATTGATTTAAATAGGCTTCTCCCTCTAATGTATGCATCAAAGAGAGGGAAAGTGCCTTGTTTTACTGTGGAATCTCTGCACTTCTTTTTTTCACCCCCCAAGTAAGACTCCCGGGAAGCAGTTTGAAGAACTACGCTCATGGTGATTTTAGAAACAATTTTCTTAGTCATGCTGAGATTGTATTTGGTAAAAGGAAACTAATCTAAATAATGAGCTATCTCTAAAACAGTCAAATAAGTTTTACGTAAATTCCCTTCATAAGCTTTAATAACTCTAGGTTCGGGTGTTTTGATTTGCTGTATGAAAAGTTTTTCTTTTTTGTTAAGTACTCTGCCAGTTTCTGCAATTATAGGTAATGGTTGCACACAGAATTCTTAATCAGGTGTCCTGTTGTTTTCAATAAGTATGGGGAAAAAATCAGTTATCGTGATACGCATCATATAAATCCTTTTGCCCAGAACAACAGGGAAGATATAAACTTCCAATAACAATACCTGATAATTTCTGAGTCAAGAGCATTTGAATCTGGCAATGATGGGTTACACCCAGTGCCTCTAGAAATAAAGTAAATGAATTTGAATTCTACAGGAGGACTGAGTGTGTATGGAACTGCTAGTTGGCCTATATTCTATATATTGCCTTGCCTGGCTGTGTTCACTTCCATCTCCATTCTGGTGAGAGCGCAGATGGTGTCCCTCATACACGTACTATCTGTTTAAAAACTAGGTATCTTCATTTCAGAACTCCTCTTGTGGTTCATCTCAGTCGTCTGTATGTTCACACATGACTTTCAGCACCTGAGAAAAGGGTTTGGGTTTTTTTTTTGTACCTCTCTCCTGGCTTTTCCTCTGAGCATTTTTCTTTTATAGGAAGTAAATACATCCATTTTATTCTCCAGTGTAGTTATTTCTGATTTTAGCATTTGCAATATCTCGCTGTTTCCAGATGAATGGAGGCCGTCTTTCCAATCCACAGGTTTAGATTAGATTGTAGCCCGTGGACCTGGTTTGGCGTATATTTATTTATTACTGATTTACATATAAATACAAAGAAAAAATATGAAGCCTAGTGTTGCTAATTCTAGCTATTGATATCGTGCCAGACAGCAACAGTCTGTATTAGAAATACCCTGTGTGCTAAGATACAGTCCTATCTTCTGCAACTTGACTTTTTTTTTTTAAGACTGTTTTTTTTTGTCCCTTGATGAGCTGCTGTGCTTTGTTTCACATCAGTTACTGTCAGTGTTATTTTTATTAAGGCTGTGTTGTGGCCCCGTTTATCAGCCAGTGTCTGAGCACCCTAATACGTGAAGAGTGTGTGTAGAAAACATTTTATTTTTTTTTCTGGTTTAAGATGTTAGCCTTTTGTCTGCCACGGTGTGTCACGTGCAGTTTCTTAGAGGATGTAACCATTTAAGTAACTGACTGTTTCCTAAGCAAAGGCTTACATCATCTGCGAAGCTGCACAAGGAAACACTGACTTTTCCAGGCGGTTATTTTCCAAATACACTTGTTTCCTCATAGGAACAGCATTTGATTATGTGGTGAAACAGCCAAATCACAGGATCTGGCTAATCAATCTTTTTTTTTTTCTTTTCTTTTTATAATTTTAAAGCCCAGCTTCCTAGCAGAGCTGGGCCAGTTTGCAGAAGGGCTTTAATTTTTTCTGTCGTAAAATTCCCCTGACTATTAGGCAATATTTTAACAGCCATATGACTGTTTAAACTCTGTGCTGGGTTTGCAGAGCAAACTGTCTCCTGATCGTTTTATCCTTTCAGCTCTTGGCATCTCTTTGTGAAAAGGTAAACCCCTTAGTGAGATGTTAAAGAAAATGTGGCCTCTTGATATTTAAAAGGTGAGAAATCTATTTAAACTGTATATGATGGCTTCAAGTAGTCCCACCGCTGTGTGCTGCTTGTTTTAATAGAAGTGATAAATACTGTGGCTGGTGGTGCTCAGCAATTAGATTTGAGCTATATACTATAAATGACATTTAATGGCAAATGTCAGGCATAGTCAGAATGGTATCTTCATTTCAGTGTTGCATTTCTTTAGGATAATGCTTAAAAAAAAAAAAAACCTTAATGGAATTTAATTACTGGAGCATATATTCAATGATTAGTTAAATGCATTTGTAATACCATTAGTTGTTAGGTAACTGTTTGCTTATTATGCTTGACACTGAGTGTATTTGATGTACGATGTGTGTCGGATGCAGAGCAGCACTAGAGATGTTAATAAGCCGGGTGTTACGGAGGGTCCTGTCGACGCTGTGTCACCAGCTTCCTGCCAGGTTTCCTTCCGTGGGGAAGGCACAACCTGTAATCCAAGTGGAATTCGTAGAAGCAGCAAACATGAACGGAGGTGCTGTGATCAAAAATAGTGCTTAGGCTTAGTGCTTTCCCTAGTAGTGATTTTAATTACAGCCCGTTAATGAATTCTCACCCCTGCATGCGTCTTTCCTACGGGGCTTTCGTGATACTTGTTGAAATAATGACTGAGATGTGGCATCTCCACTACGGCGTATGTAGTTTTTGTACCGCAGAGCTGAGTGTACCGTGTATAGAAATGATAGGGTCATAGAGTGGTTTGGGTTGGAAGGGACCTTAAAGATCAAGTTCCAACCCCCTGCCCTGGGCAGGGACACCTCCCACCAGCCCAGGTTGCTCCAAGCCCCCTCCAACCTGGCCTTGAACCCCTCCAGGGATGGGGCAGCCCCAGCTTCTCTGGGCAACCTGGGCCAGGATCTCACCACCCTCACAGCCAAGAATTTCTTCCCCAGATCTCATCTCAATCTCCTCTCTTTCAGCGTAAAACTCTCCACCCTCATCCTGTGGCTTCCGTCCCTGATCAGGAATCCCTCCCCATCTCTCCTGTAGCCCCCTTTAGGGACTGGAAGGGGCTCTAAGGTCTCCCTGGAGCCTTTGTGTGTTGTGAAGACTCCCCAGCAGGAGCCCAGTGCGAGGGTCATGGGGGTGTTCCCTGGGGACGTGGCTTGTTCAAACTAAAATAGCAAAGCCTGGCTGGACCCAGCTGCCTGTCCCCAGCTACAGTGTGTGTCCATACTCCACTTGGGGCATTTGTGGAGGCAGCACGGACCAACGAAGTTCAACTGCACAGGTTTAAACAGATATATATGTGTGTTTATATATACATATATATATATATATATATATTCACACACTGAACAGATGTGGACCCACTGGTGTAGGCAGCTGCTTGTTTTCTCCAAGAAGGGAGCAGTCGGTTGGGGAAAGCTTTTTGTGTCACAGCAGCTTTTCTTGGGGGGGGGAATGGGTGGACGCCGTTGTCTTCAAGCCCTGACAGCTATAATTAAACAGGCTTGTTCGTGGGGAGTTGTGCACTGTAATTGTGTGGTTACTTTATGCTTTTGCTCAGCATAACTGACACCATGAACCACAGATGGGATTCAGAGAACATAAAAGGGAAACGGAGCAGAAAGATACCACAAAGGGATTAAATGAGATAGTAAGCAATGACCCATAACCTTCATGAAAGATCTTATGATAGTTTTATTTTAAGCCAGTCAGTTTTTTAAGCATAACTGCTTTTTTTTTTTTTACAAGATGAAATTATCTTTTTGTCATTTAGAATTGCACTGGAATTTTAAGGGTATTTTCCTACTTAAGTGTATTTCACTGACAGGAAAACAGGTGACTTTGCTAGATATTGGCACAGTAGGCAGCTTTGTTTCTAGTAAAGCTGAAAAGTTTATGGAGTAAATATTATAGTTGTAAATACAGAAATCTTTTATGGTCATGACCAGGACTGAGTAATGTTCTTTTTCTCCTTGAAAACTCGAATGGGGCTCTGTTCAGTTCTGTTTCGGGATTGCTCCAAAGCTGAAAGCCTGTGAAAGAATATGTATTTAATGTCTGATATTTGATATATTGTGGGATGTAAGTGTGCTGTTTCTGATCCTCTATTTCTGTGTCACCACCAGCTAAAAGTAGGGAAGATGGGATTAATCCTGAGTGTTGTAGGTAAGGAGGAAATCGCCTTGGGAATTTGGGTAGAAAACACAAATAATGTGGGCAAAGACTGCATAGTTTAGTTTCTTGTCCCAATTGACCTCTTTTGTAATCTTATTAAAAACAGAAGATTATGTCGGTTGCTGATTGATTGCATTTTCTGGGGTATGCATGCATATGAGTGAAATTCCAAAGGAATGAAAAAAGATGGGTGCTTTTTTGGTACTGAAAGAGAGGAGTCCCCAGGGCCTGGGTACAAGGGGCTGGTTAGAAGTTGAATGTATTGAAAACTGTTCTACTTTGACAGATGGCCAATGCCCTTGTAGCTTCGTTTTCAAGTAACCATGAAGTCTCATGTTGATCAATTCTAATTTGCATTTGTTTTTATGTAATTACACATACTCTTTTGCAAGTATAAAAGTATGCCATTCTGTTACTAACCTGGCTGACTTGGGCCAATAACTTGTACAGTAGATTTTGTACTTCTCTTTGGTTTTCTGTCTCAGTAGAAAAGAGGAGACTCCATGTTATATTTTAATGGCCCTATGCCTTTAAGAAACAGTGTCAAAGGATAAGATTTTAAATAGTTAACTCTTCATTAACAAAATTGATAAAGGCTAAACACTCCGTTTCAGTTGGCTGTTTCACAGTTGCTTTTTAGAATATCTTTCAAGATTCAAAAAAGGCTTAATTTTTGTTTGGCTCATGGCAAGTGTCTTATTAAAGCTATTGTTCCATCTGGGCTTAGGTCCTGGAAAGGAATGACTTTTTGCCTAATGGCTTTTCCATTTGTTCCTAGTTTTTCCTTTTTCTTTCATGTGGGGCCTAATTCACGGATCAATATCCGATTGTGTGACATTCCGCATAATCAATGTCAGCCTCTCTGTGTCGAGGGGAATTGCTGACGTGCACCCCATGTCAGTTCATTTGGAAGAAAATAATTTGAGGACATTGTTTTGAAAGCAGGGAGGAAATAGTAGCAGAAGAAGGGAATGGAGATGTCTGAAAGAGTTTATCATCCGAGTCTGATTCTAGCTGAGAGTCACAAGCTCTTTGAGGATGAAGCTGTTATCAATATGTTGGAGGGGATTATTTTCTCTCTAAAGCGTAATTTTAGGAGTGTGGAGCTCCCCTCCTTATTGGTGCCATTGGTGTGGGGTGATATTTGGATAATTGGTGAGGTGCTAATGTGTGACACCTCCCACCTACAGCCCCCCGTGGGTCCGTAACCTCTCAATGTGCATCACTTCCCCGCTTTGGTGCGTGAGCAGCTGGGGTGTCTGCAAAAGACAAAACTAATCCAGCATACTGGTTTTACTGGGAGGGTCTGCTGGTGAAGCTGGGTCTGGGTACTGGTTACATCTTTGCTTCCATTATACTGTATCAGCTCTTGGGTGACTGGGGCTGAGTTTTGGCTTAATTATTTCAGGATGTTTTGGACATCTGCAAAGCAGAAATTGAGGGGAAGGCAAGATTTATGAGTGACAGTAAGTAAAATTAAGAGCTGGTAGGTAACGTTTATTCCATATTAGTTGACTTCTGTAAAAGTGTGGAGGAGAAGACAGCGAAGAGGAGCAGACAGAGAGAAGAGAAAGACACTTCTGGATAGCTCAATTTGTTGAGCTTTGTCTTAGAAGTTTATCGAATTGAAGGACAATAAAATTCAGTGCTAACCTGACTTCACTGTTGGATTCACTGAGGTTCATGCAGTCTTCTCGTGCTATTTGTTGCCGTTTCTGATGGATCTTTCCCTACTTCTCAGTTGCCATAATTATTCTTTCTCTGTCATATCCCACCCGAACATCCCGTGTTCCTTAAATGGCAGCATCGCAAGTTTGGATAGTACAGTTCTTCTGGGCATCGGAAGACTGTATTTTTTTAAGACAGTCTAGCAACTGTAATGCCAAACCACCCACACCAGGAGACAACATATGGCAGCTCTCGTGAATTAGCATGCGGATAAGTAGCGTGTCACCTAGTGGTTTTAAAAAGGCTTGAGCCTTGATAGCTGGATTCTAAGGTGTTGGCTACCCGGTTGTCTCCCCACAAGGCAGAAAACACAGCCTTGCAGATAACGAGTCGTGATTAAGACTGATTTTGGCTGTGTTTTGCAATTGTTTCAGGGTGTAGGCAAAGAGATTGTTGTTTTATATTTGCATGCATGCATATTAGTATATGTGTAGGCTGAGATTTACAGGTGTTTTTATGGGACTTGCATGTTTTCCCCTTTACTTCTGTAGGAAGCAACTCTGTCTACAAATAACCTATACTATAAGTTACTCTGTCTACAAATAACCTGTCTATACTGCATAATGCTTGCTGTTGTTTGCAAACAGTTTTGCTCAAACTTTGTAGAAGCTGTAGTAGAGATGGTAGAACAAATAATATTCCCAGTGAAGCAGTGTGGCTTTGAGCAAAAAGACCGTGTTTCTCTTCTAGTCTTCAGGACAGCCGCGTCCCTGACGGTGGGTGAGCCTTCACGTGCTTGATCTCTGAGTGTAAAAGTCTGAGGTTCAGGGGAAGGTGTGATGCTTGTTTTATATCCGAGTTGTTTGTACACAAGACTGAACATTTCCAGCATGCTGGGGTTGCACTAGATGATCTCCAGAGGTCCCTTCCAACCCCATATCATTCCGTGATTCTGTGACCTCCTGAATTCCAAAAGGAGTTTCATGTGTTAAACTGGTGAATAGAAAGGGACACAAGAGAAATTCTTGCTGTAAACAATCTCAGCATGTCAAGAGCAAGGCATTGTGCAAAAATCCTATATTGTTTTGTCAATAAATTACGCTTACTCCGACATAGATCACAGAAATGGGGCTTTACCCTGGAAACAGCAATATTTGATACCCCAGGCAGCTTATTCCCAGCTCAGCTCCCACTTGGCTGAATGCACTGATCGATTATCCGCGGCTTAACCCAGCCTTCTCATTTCCTGCCGGCCATTACTGCGCTCAATCAGCCGCCGTCTTTGTGGCCTGCCTTGTGCGCCGAGATAAGCCAGCGAGGCATGTTTCTATTAGAAAAGCTCTTGTAGATGGAATACTCATTAGATAACACTAACAGGTTTAGAGGTTGCAGTCTTTGTGTTGGCTCAGGTTAGGAGGACGGGAACCAAAAGGGCTGCTGCCTTCTATTTGAGGGGCAGAGAGGATTAAACTGCACGTTGCCGTATTTAGAGCTTGTATTTTCTGTCTGAATACTGATAGCTCTCATTTTGACAAAGCTTCTGTGTTTGCAAGAAGTAATTACGTGTTAATATGCGTGCATCTGAATTAAATAATCAAGCTGCAAAAATAACATTCATTTGTAGTAATAACCTCTGTATTTCCAAGCTGGCTTTCCTTGGCTTATAAACAACTGATCAGGTTTCTTATTTAATTAGAAAACAGCTACACAAAGATGTCCTGAGAACTTGAAATTGCATGTGCTATTGCAGAGTGGGAAGAAAAATGATCCTTGCTGTATCTCTTTAGCTCCTGATTTCCAGATAGTTTCATTTGTGTCCCTCATTCTGCTTTTTTTTTTCCCTCCCCAGGGGAACTGGTATGAGTGGTGTTTATTTTTCTTTTTCCCTCCTTTGAATAGTAGTAAATGTCAAAATTGAGTAAGTGTAAAAAATGCTTCTGGAGTAGGAATACGGGTGGCGATTCGACGTGGCAGGGAAGGGCACAGCAAGTGGAGCAAGTCACATCTACCACTTGTGTTGGAGTCAGGCTAATACTGTGTCACGGAGCAGGAAGAAACTGTTAGTGTATAACGAAATAGTCTTTTCTGGGAGACAAACAATGCCCCAAAGGAGTGGGTTAATTTCTAGTGCTAAAAAAGAAATTTAATGTCCACTTGAAAACTGGTTCTGTGAGGCCAGAGCTTCTGTGCCGCAATGCACAAGATGTTTATTTTGAACAGTGGAGTGACTGTTAATACATTTACCATGCTGCTTCAAATAATACAAAGAATTTAGTAGCTTAGAATTAATCACATGATCTTTTTTTTTTTTCTCCAATAGGAAAAATTTTATTGTTGAAAATATGTTTGAAAGGAAAGACGTTCTCTTCCTTGTTTCTGTTTTGCTGTTTGTTTCTTTGAAATAGCTACTCTTCGGTGGCTCCTGCGTGCCCATCTGTCATCTCCAGCATTTGGGATATTGTTTCCAAAGCTAGTTGTGATTTACCACGGTATCTAAATAGGGCAAGTAATGAAGGATACTGCTTAAATCCCTCAGAGAGAATCTGCAGGACATCTGTGATCGTTTGCACAGTTAGGTTAGTCATAACCCTGGGAAGAGAATGTGGAATCTCTTAAGATAGGAATTGTACCAGGCAATAACAGTTTGCAAGTGTGTTCCAACAGCAAACTGGCACCTTGGAGTTCTCACAAACGCTGAGGAAATCAGTACATTCATTCTTCTACACAGAACCTGCAAAATTATTTTTTTCTGCTTTTAATTGAGAGGCTTATTTTTAAATGGAAGTTGACCAGATGCTGGTGAACTGGGATGCTTTAATCCATTTACAGATTGTATCTAATTCTTGTCCGATGTCCAAAACTGATTCGTGCTTTTTTAAAAGGAACAAAAAGCAAACCAGCAGCAACAACAAAACCCCCAAACGAGTGCTTTTTGAGCACTGCAGCGATAAGACGCTATTTTCATTTAAGGGGAGAATGGAATTTTTGCAGCAGAGGGAAACCTTTTTGAGCTGACAGAAAGACACTTTAAAGCACTTGCCATTGCTGTGATTTCTACAAGCCTGAATTTGGTAGTGACTCTCTGCAGCTTTTCATATGTAAAGGTGTAAAAAAAAAAAAAAAAAGTAGCATTTTATGAAGTAGGGACATCTCTTTTGTGTGCACATGGTTCTAAAATAAATAGTCTACCACAGAAGTTGGCGCCTTGACACCTCTGAGTATAGCCTGCTCTGTAAATGACATACACATTTAGAAAGTTGGCTGACAAACGAGCATGTCTAGGAATGTCTGTGCAATGAGGGATGGAAATGTGGAAAACAAGATTGTGGCAGACGTTTTATATTTTTAGGGAGGCTGAAACGTCAGGTTAAACCCCACAGAATCATGCACGTTGGAGAGTAGGCACAGAAAATACTTTTCAAGATGAAGTTTTTGAATTAATTGGACAAAAAGAGGCAATCATGGTGAAAAGAGGTATTTAGGAAGGAGATCAGATCACCCTTTCCAAATAAAAAAATCCAACCGAAACCCAACTGCATTGGCAGAGCATAAATAGCAGCATATTGGTACATCAGCATATTTTTAGTCACATTATTGTCCAGATAGTTTTCTATAAAAAGTTACTTCCACGTGGCAGTTGTCAATGACATTTTTGTTGCTGCGTTCCCTATGCGCGGAGACATTGAGCCGTGCCCTGTGTGTGCCTTCCATGGTTGAAATGATGAGGCACAGTCAGCCTTGGGGAGCGTGGGCTGCTTTCTGTTTGGAAAGATATATAATGAGTCTGATAATTTTTAACGATACCTACAGTGGACACGTTCATCTCTTTCTGTCATTTGTAATTCATTCAAAACGCCTATTTCATAAACTTCAGTTTTTAGGAGTTAAAAGCAGAGGAAGTTGGTGTATGCCATGGCTTCAGATCTATGTTTGGACACAAAACTTACATTGATTGTCTGTTGTTTTTATTACTTGTTTTGGTTCCAATTCTACCTTCATTTTGTTTCCTCCATAGTTTTGAAAGATATGTTATTTTTGGTTCTGAAGCATAATGACAGAAAAGCCGCTTTTCTGTGTTACGCAAACCCTTGTAATTTCTTTTTCCTTGTAATCTTCCCCTCTGACAACGCCTCACACCTACACGATCAGCCTAAAGGTCGGTACCGTTCATGTCGGCACTGTTCATGTCGGCAGCCTCAGCATAGGGCAACTCATCATTTCCAGGAAAACTTCTTGGATTCAGCCAGAGTCCTGAAATTCAATCTCAGTCCCCGGGTTCTTCCCGATTGTGAATCTGATTTGAGGGGTGGGAATGTTGTTGTCCTCTTTCACTGCGCAGAGCAACTGTGAACCTCCGGAATAAAACAGGGTGAAGGGAGCAAACAACTGAGGCATTTGATGAGTCTGAGAACAAAGTTTTAGATTAGGAAATGCCCGTCTTCCCATCAGATTAAAATGCTTGAATTAGCAAAAAAAGCTCTGGAGTGTGTGTAGATGTTAAGCTTTCTGAGGTATGGGATTTCTGCATGATGAGGTGATAAAATACTGCAAAACATCGTAAACACTTTGCCTGTCTTCATTGTGTGTTAGTGTGTGAATATTCTGTATAAACTCATGGGTAATCCTCTGCAATTCTTTTTTTTTTTAACACATTTTGGGTAATTTGGGTGTTTTCAATGAGGTTTACAGGAGACACAGCAATAAACCAAAACTCCCTCCCCTTTGCATTGAGTGAGCTGGGAGGGTGTTTTTGGGAGGAGGGGGGAGGATGAGATGGTCCCTTATGGCAGCAAGTGGAAAAACCTCATTTCCAACCAATTTCTTCCATCTGAGTGTATCCGAACGCTGTGTAAGTGTTGCCCTTAGCCCCATCCCCGTCCTGCTAAAAGCCCTGTGCTATTCTGTGATATATAAAGAATCCGAGCCAGGGAGGTGATTGCACCGTCTCCTTTACAGCCTTGGCCTGATTCAAAATAAAGCTGTGCCCCCCCCAGCTCACAGCTCTGTGTGATGCCAGGGCAATCAAAGCATTTGAGAGTTTTGATCCCTCCCTTTTTGTTGTAATGGAACCTCAGTGTGTGCCCAGGTAGAGGATGTACCTTCACACTGAATTTGTACCCTCCCAGAGTTCTTTCTGCAGAGCTGTCCCCCAGCAGCACCACGGCTGTAAGGTTACAGAAGAGGTTCTATCTATTCATTCATCACTTGCCACCTTTGTTCTCTCTTCTTTTTACCAAGATGCAGTAACTTGTTTCCTTTCCTTGGCTCTCTCCATGGGCTCCTGGTGGTTGTCCAGGCTTTTGAGGGTTTGGTGTGTAGATAAGAATTTCCAAGCCCCATCCCGGGCAGAGCACGGCACAGATTTCTAGTCCTCCTCCTCCCCGTGGTGTAATTTGCTGTTCAAAAACAGCACCACCACCAAAACCAAACACTGCATTTTGTAGTCCTCCTGAACGGTTGCACATACAGAGGTACTCACACCTCCTGTACCCTGCTCCTTGGAGGGTTGTGCTGTTTGAAAGATGCCCAACTTCAGTGCTGCAAACCAAGAAAATCGCAGCATTGGCTTTTGATGTTTGTTGTAAACTGAGTGTGCATGAAAGTGAGTAGTTTTCATGCCACAAAGTGCTTCTCCCTGGGTGCTCTTAGGACTTCGGGTGACCCAGGGGGTGCTTTTTCCTCGCAGCTGAGAAATGCAAAGAGAATTTGCAGAGAGATGCTGTGTTAACATTTCCCATCATTGCTGCATGCAGTTCTTGTTAGCGCTAATAGAATTTATGAACTCTTAGCAACAGGGTAATAAAACATTTACTTGCAATTTTTTTTTTGGGGGGGGGGGGGTGCAGCATTGAGAGAGACTTTTCATAAAGACAGATGCACAGAACTTGATTCCAGGAGAGCAGGAAAATCTGCAGCCACGATTTTGGAACAGCGGCAATCAGTGTTGCGCCTCAGACTGTCCTTTTAGGTTTCTTTAATGAATTAGAAGAGCTCGTTGGCTTTGACTGAAAATATGTCTTTAAATGTGTTTCTTTTTTTTTTTTTAGAGTAGGTTGAGGTTTCTGCTGTAGAGCACAAATATGCTTAGTATGTTCTTGAATGTTTTTTGGGGGCTTTCAGGACATATAGAGCACATGTGGTAGTGGTGGATTAGTTAACAAACTATTTTTCTGGCACAATGCTGCCACTAGCAGTTTTTTGGTGGTATTACATGTGTTTTTAATCAAAGGCTTCGGGGAGTACATTTAATGGAAAGATTTTGATGTTGTTTACTAAGCAGAAAGGGTGGAAATTGCTGTCACAACCAGGCTGATGTAAACAGGAGAGATTAGAAATTTCTGGTCCAGTAACCTGTGATTTAACTTGTAAATGTGTTTTATGAGCGTCTTAGAAGGGTCTAGAGGACTGTAGTCCAGAAACAGCAAACGGTGCTCGCAGTTGCCTCATGCCAAAAGAATGTTAATTTCCCTTTAGGCTTCCCTCTGTTTCTGCAAGTGTTTTGGAGCGGTAGGAAGAATTGACAACTGAGGGTTTTAAAGATAAACTGAAGCAGAGAGTCTGTAATAACTGGATCTAAAAATTCTCTTTTGAAGTGGTGTTTATGCTTCAGTTTCCTTCTGAGAAGGAACAAACCGGTCACTGGATTCTCAAACGAAAAAGGAGCACTTGAAGAAGATAGTGTTCTGTAAATTTTGCTGTTGGTTTTTTGGGGTAGTGAGCAGTCAGAGCCTATAATTATTGGGACTGAAGCGCAGCAGTGAAATAAAGAACATCTATGGTTATGTCTGAATCCATCTGTCCTTGGGGGGAAAAAAAAACTGGTAGCTCTTGGTTACAACTGTTAAGAATGGTTGCATTGAATTATGTTGCTATTGATATGCTTTTTTCCCCAAATTATGTTGCTATTGTTTTGTTTGTTTGTTTCCTCCTGTGTTTGGCCATAAATACTTCTTGTTTGTAGAAGTTGTGCATGAGGCCAAAAATTCCAATCCTTTTCTGATCCCTGCCTCTTCTTTTCTTGGGTTAGGTGGTTTTTTGTTGGTTTTTTTTGAGCAAACAGGCTGGTATTTGCTGGTCACATACAGAGAGGTACATCTGCATGAGGACACAGTGGGTTCTTGTTGCCTTTGTCTGGGTTGAAAGTCAGTCTGTCTCTAGCACATTGCCCTTCTTTCATTGTCGTAGAAATATTTTCCTCCCTTTTGAGTCTTACCTCAGGTCTTCATCAGTGTGAAACCAGATTTTATACTTTAGAAGATTGTGTCAGATGTGGTCTGATTTCCTTTTTAGTAATGCCTTTAGACCTTCTTTTTCAGAGTAAACGGGACCACCTCCTTATGAATGTCAAATGGTACTATCGCCAGTCCGAAGTCCCAGATTCAGTCTATCAGCATTTGGTTCAGGACAGACACAATGAGAACGGTAAGTTAGGCTCTGCAGAGTAAGGCCTTCTTTACTTGTACTCTGAATTTTCAGTTTTAACAGTCCAGAAAGCAAGAACGCTTTTGCATAGGGACGTAAAGCAAGGACTGTTGATGAAAAGCATGTATTGGAAGGTGGATGATGGTGTTTCTTACCTGCCCTGTTTGTTCCAACGAGGGTATGTCTGTAACCATGGCTGTAATCAGATGTATTTCAGGTACAGTTTAATTTCTGAGCTGTGTCATACTAATGCCTTAAGAGAGAATAGAAAAGAAAAAACAACATAGGATCCTTTGTAGGCCTCCTGGAGAGCATACTAGTACCTAACTGGCTGAAGACGAAGCTGTCTGAAGAAATTGTGAATCCCTTCTATTTTTTGTGTTTCTGCCGTAGTTTAATGAGAACTAAGTGTTTTATGTTCATGCTTCCTTGGACGTGTGAGCGCTCACTGTGATTAACGTTGCAGTAAATGATGCAACTGAAGCGCTCGTAGCTGAGTTTCCCCTTTTCTCTTTGCAAAAACAAGTGTGATCTTGGCTTTAATAGAAGCAGAAGAAACTTTAGTACCTATTCCAGTGTCGTTTATCTCCTGCCTCTAGGGGAGACATAACATTTGCTTCTGTTCTTACCAGGGAATTTTCTTGAGGCAACTGTTGAAATTCTGAAGATACTCCAAGGTGAACTGTGATGATAAAAGTTGGTGCTTGAAATGTGGAGCACAGCAAATTTTGGTGCCTGACAGTACAAAGTTGAGTGTACGTTCTCCTTTTGCAGGCATTTTGCGTGTGCTTTTAGCAAAAGCTGCACAAATCTAACGGTTCCCTTACTAAATTATTTAAAACTTCTAGCAAGGGGGTTATAGGCACAGTGTCAAAAAGTGAGCATTTTGATAAATGGCTACTTTTTTATGTCATGCTTCTGGGCACGTGGAGAAGTATTTTTGTGTGTTCTTCAAAATTATTATAAAGACGTCATGGAAAAAGTTGTTTTTCATTTTTTTTAATCAACACTGAGAATTGTCTGTATTTGAATACGAATATCAGTATTTATCTCAAAGCCATAGCACTAAGCAGTTAGTACTGTCAAGATTTTGTTGAAGATTTGAGATTAAATATGCAAACCAACCAAAACCTTAACCTGAAAACCAGAAGTCAGTGATAAATTAATTTACTTAGTTCCTTTCACCTGGGAGTGACCACTTCTAGTAGTCAGTGGATCTGTCATCTGCTCTTTCCCTTCAGCAGTTTTAGATGTGACAAGGGAGAATTCCTGTATAAAAATGGGTATCGTGTTATTTCCATACCTTACAGGTCATGGAAACTATCTATTAACACTGAGGAGCGTGTATCTAAGAAATATCCTCAAACTTTAAACCTGTAAAAAATACCTGGAAAGGGCAATGGTTTCAGACTGCAGCTAATGTGATGGTGGTTTTTTTTCTTTGTGTTTTTGCTTTCTGGCAGACTCTGGACGAGAGCTTGTTATTACAGACCCAGTTATCAAGAATCGAGAGCTCTTCATTTCAGATTACGTTGACACTTACCACGCTGCTGCCCTCAGGTGAGTTAGAGGGGATGCGGTGCTGGGGTGAGAAAAACCTTCTTGAGTGAGAGAGGTGCTTTTCCCGGTGTTGTGTGTGGCTCGTTAGCGTACTGCTTAGCTTTCTCCTCATCTCCTACAGTAATTAACTTGTGTTATCTGCTCTCATTCAGAAAGGAGCTGTGATTCTACAATCTCGTTTTCATCTCAGTTAATCAATGTTGCTCAGAAGATATTGTTTCCCATCCTTGCCAATTTAGGTTATTGCTAGTTCCCGCAGAAATGCTAGCCTTCCCTCCTCCGTGTTTGATTTCGCTATTAACAATAGCATCTCCCAGTAAAGTGACTGTTAGGATGTTGCCCTGATTAAATTGCGTTAAAGGCTTTTTCTCTGAGGCACTTGTCATTGTTGCAGCTCAGCTAAGAGCTCCATTAAAAACTAGCTGTGCAGACAGGAGGTAATGGACCCCTGTATTGTTCTCTGTGCTGTCTGTCCTTCCCTGGAGGTTGCTGCTCTCTTTACTCCTGAAGTTTTGAACTGAAGTGGCCAACCTTTGTCTGGGCTGAGGGGATACACCATTGCTTCAAAATGTTTTCAAATAGAACGAGCGAGGCATTATTTTTCAGCACACTTTCAACATGCCTAACATGCATGGATATTGTCAAAATGCAAATTGAATAATCTCCCCGATAATAATGCTCAGATGGTGTTTCACTAGAACCATCTGGAGACTTTTTTTTTTTCCGTTCAGAGTTGCTTTGCTGAAGCCACTTACTTCAAGACAAACTGGCTGCGACTTCTGCCATGGGTGGGCAGAAGTCTTTGATTTATGTATTGGACTTCTTCATAAACTCAGAAAATTCCAGCGGCGTACTATAATCTCATGAAATTCCACTGTGCCTTTTCTGAGTTACAGAAGGTCACATTCCAATTTCAAACCGACATTCTTAGAGACAAGCTAGCAGGAGGCTGGCTGCCTTGATGGAACCAATCTTGGGTCTCTGACTGCTTAAATAGAGAGAAACTGAACTATGCGTATGGAATTTTCCCTGGGAGTATAACTTCTCTTCTACATCCTTTAAAGAAAAGATAAAAATGGAAAGATAAAAAAGGAATATATATGCATACCAGCAAACTTGAAAAATAACCTTCTCTTCTCCCCTTCCAAACGGAGTGGAGGCTGCTGGAAGACCAAACCAATCACTTCCTCAACCTCTCTTGTGTTTTATTTGCCTTCTTTTTGTTTGAAAATACCATGGGCACCTCTTGGATTGCTCTTCTTTCTCGTTGTTGGCATATGGTTTCAGTGTTGTTTTGTTGTGTTCTGCCTTGTTCATACTTTTGATAATTCTTACATGCCTGTAGATGGTATCTAAAGATGCTGATAATTGAGAGAATTCACTTTTGCAGGACACAGATCACGCTTTTGCTAATTTTTTTCTAGCAAATTGTGTTTAATACCCATCAGTAATTTTCAGTGTACAAAGCGAACATAAGGGCAATTGCACATGATGTTCTTACCGTTTGAGAACATAGGGTAGGCAGAATGTATTGTGGTGCATGAAAAGGAGGGTTAACGGGAAATTCTAATTTATTATAGTATGAGATGATTTCTCTGCCCTCTGCGAGCAAATGGCTCTGGTCACACAATGAATTGATGACAAACTGGGAAATAAAACCGGTGAATGTAACTACCAATCTTCTGCTCTAACCGGGGCAAGAATTTAACTAGAGTGTGTGTTTGGAATTCGCATTGTTAGGATTGCAGTCTTGCTAAAAACATCATAGCTTTGCTTTTGATTTGGAAGTGTTATTAAACTGAAGTTTTATTTAGCTTTCTGAATGAAAAGCGGACTTCTGAGATAATATGAACAGGAAAATTTTGGAAGCTTCCATGTGTTATTATACTTTGGAAGTGTAATAATAGGACTGTAAAAGCTTCAAGACAGACACTTTCAGGATTGTATTTCTTGGATAGATACCGTTCATTAGTCCGATGAAATTTGGGCTGCTCAGGACTGTGTGCTGGCAAATGAGAATTAATGAATGTTTATAGAACACCATCTGAGACATTGTAACTGAATTTTCTTCCTTTTCCACCATGGGAAGAATCTCCATAGTTATTTGTTACAACTGGCTTGTATTTATGAAGTTTTAGACCTTTATGAGAATACAAGGATGTTTGTGGCTTGTACACAGATTGCAGTTGCACTTAATTAACATAGTGGTTATTCAAGATAGAATTCTAATACCATTTTCCTTCTTTCTTTCAGAGGGAAGTGTAATATCTCCCATTTCTCTGACATATTTGCTGCTAGAGAGTTTAAAGCTCGAGTGGATTCATTTTTCTACATACTGGGCTATAATCCAGAGACAAGGTAAGTGAAGTGACTTTTAAAGGCAAGATTTGCCACTGATCTGAGCCTGTAGGAACAGGGAAACGACTCAAGGGGAGACAAGTTAAAATCAAGTCTATGATGCTGATAGGAAGGTGGGATGGAAGGGAATGCGAGGGAGATGCTGAGTGTATGTATAGGAGAAAAATTAGCAGTAGGTAATAAAATTGTGCAGTGAATCGTGGCACCCGGTTGCAGCTCTGGGTAAATAACCTACTGCTTCTAAACAGGTTTTTAGAACTGTGAATTTTCTTTTTTTAAAGGGTGCAAACACTAGCAGAAATCCTTGGCTGTCTTACTGGCTAAAGGCACACCCCTGAAAAGACTTTTAAAAAGACATTCACATCTTCTAGTAAGCAATGGTGAAACTTACACATTTTTAAAAATCAAATTAAAAGTTTTTAAGTGTGGAAATTCATGCTTTCATGTGTAAGTACTCATATAGGGTCACATATCAACAATTCTTAGTTCATGCTTTGCTGGCCTGGAGCAAATTAGAGGTGCAGAAAGAACTTTTGTGGGGAATTAATGCATATATGAGGAAGGTATGTTCAGCATGGTCTTTCATTTCACAGTTCTTTCAGTCTGCCTGGGAGTTGTCCAGCCGGTGTTTATCAGCTGTGTTGGGAAAGCAAAGCTGATACTGGACCGTACCTTCATTATTTTTTTTACTGACTCTTAGTTTTTCATTTATGTAGTTTTGTAAACCCAGAGAATGCCTTACAAATACCAGCCTTAAAGAGTTTGTTGTCTAGGGCTGTATTTCCAGGAGCACTGGAGTAAAAGATTAATAATGCGTAACAGGGCTCAGCCCGCTCTGTGCCGACTGAAGGCTGTATTGTTTCTTTCAATGCGGAAAACATAAATAGCTTGTGGACCTTGATTTCTAGAGATATTGTTGAGAGAAGTATTATTTTAAGTGGGGATTTGATAGGCATATAAATATTTGAATTGTTACATTGTAGCTGTGCCGTTTTTAATGCAGATATGAATCTTTATGCTTCAGGGCATAGCCAACCACTAACTGCTTGCCGTTAGGAAGAAACTCCCTGTGTGGGCATATTATTGTGTAATTGCCTATTTATGAGGCTTCCTGTACCTTACTCTGAAGTGTCTTAAGCTGTCCATATGTCTGAGACAGGGCACGGGACGAGGTAAATTCCCTCGACCCAGTCAGTTTGCGTTCACAGTGGGTGTTGTCGGTGTAAATCCCTAAGAGACAGTTGCAGTAGTGGATGCTGCTGAGCTCTGGGCATGAAATCCTATAATAATGTAAAATACAATACGTTAAAAAGTTTTTGTAACATCATTTGTGGTTTTTTTTTTTTTTTTTGAGCAATCCAACAAGGCAAGACACGTACGAAGTTTGTCACGGTATTTCCTGATACTCTGCACCAGGCTCAACACCTTTTCTTTGTCACTTTGCTTCAATGCGTTTCAGTTTTGAGGGTGTGGATGCTAAATGAGCTATTTGTATTAGTGTTCAAGTTGGGTGTCTAATGGATGATTTCTCTTATGAAATGTCATTTATGTGAGTTGTCAGTGTGGTTTTAAACCCACTTTCTGTGTAGAAGTAGCTGTTAATTCTTCCAGCTATTAGAAAATAACTGAGCCTGAAAAGATCAATGAAATGACAAAGAATAGCACTTAGTGATCGGCTAATTACTCAGACTAGCCAGCTCTCCAAATGTAGAGTTTTCTTCATTTGGTTGGAACCAAGGTTTGGTTTTTTTAATTTTAGCTCTTCAAGTCTGTATTTTGTCCTGAAATGGGGAGAGGTTTAGAAAAAATCTAGGTTGCTTGATTATTTTTGACCTGCGTATTTGCTACTGCTTTACAATGCATGCTTCTGTGCATACCTAATTCTAGATTTATTTTGCTTTTGGAAGTAAATGTTTTGTAGCACATGTTCCAGGATAACCTGTTGGTGGTTTGTCTATAAATACCTAACTTCTTCTTGAACTTGATCTGCTTTTCTAATGCAATGTTTTGTTTCACGTGGAAAGGACAGAAAATGTTCGCTGTAGCTTGAGTATGTTGGAGATGAGGTTCTTAATACTGCAGTGTGATCCCCTCAAGTGATTTGTAGGAATGTGTGATAGGATACGTTCTTACACCGAACAAGCTTGAGCTGTGGATTGCATCTACAAAGACATATTTCCGTTTGAGAGATTTTATTTTGTGTTCGGTGTAAGATGCTCATAAACCTTTTCTAGGACTGTCAAATACAGCTCAATGTGTTGGGAATCTGACTCTTTTCTATGTTTTCATGTGTTCTATTTGCAAAACAACCTGCAAAAATCCCGGATCCCCCAAACCATCCAAAACTCTGGTGTGGTGGAGGTGTAATAAGAGGCCTTTTTGTTATTGGAGCACACGGTGTGCTTTGTCCTTTCCTTTCCATTTGAAGCTTGCTGACTGCAGGTTCAGTGTGGGAAATAACCAACCACGATCCTCTTAATCATTCTGTGCTCTGGAAGTGGCAAATTTGTGTGTTTTGGGATAACTTTTTTCTTTACAGTGTATATCAATCTGTTGGGCTTTTTTTTTCCTCCCCCCCGAGATTAGTAGAGGATTATCTGCTATGTTTCAGTAATTTTCACATCAGTGAGAAAAATCTGATTCTAGAATAAAACCCTACACTGACCTTAAAGCTAGAGGCTGGGTGTTATCGCCTTGAATGGAGTGTTAATGAAGCTAGTAAATAGACCTGAAATATGTTCCTGGCTCTCAAGAGCGTGGAATACATCTGCTGAACTTGTATAACCAGCTGAGAAAGAAAATTCATTTTATGCTAAATACTTTAAAATAATTAATTCCATGTCTCTTCAGAGAAGTGACTGCTCTGACGCTGACTAATTCCCCCGACATGGAATCCCACTCAAACTTTTGGGTTCTCCAAACGGCCAAATGAGACCAATGCCTTATCAAAGAAGAAACATTAGGTGAATTGTATATGCCCTGAAATTAGGTTAGAAGCATTTCAAAGTGTACAGAATAGCAGTCAAGCAGCACTAACAGACAAAGAAAATGGGACCTGATGTACTACTTCAGAGAATCAGTAGCTGGACCAGCTTGAGTTGAGCTGTTGATCTGATGTTTGAGTCAGAAATCGGCTCTGCCTGTTAAAAAGGAATCTGCAGCCAGGCTCGGGGATGCTGTTGAACACCCCTCACCTCAGCAGTTTTTCACCAGCTCACATCTTACCGCTCGTTTACTACGCCTCTGGCTCTTACCCCAGCTGTAGTGTAGTGCCAGATGTAGTTGATTCTGGCCAGAACTTCTCCAGGTCCTTCCCTTTGTACCCTGCCATCCTCTGTGGACTTGGAGAAACAACTTTGAACTGTCTTGAACCTCGAGGATGCAGGCTGAAGGATGCCAAATGCCAGGGTATTGGCCTGTTTTTGTAGCATATGGGCATGCACTAGGTGATCAGTTCTTTGATCTCAGGAGTAAATAAATTATGAAATTTTGTCTGATGCTGATATCTGTAAACATATGTAGATTTAAATCCTCCTGAATGTTTACTTGGAACTAGAAATAACCAGATATTATTCTACAGTTTTCATAGCCACAAATCAAAATTACTTTTCCACAACGTTGTTTTGCGTTGTAGAAGGAAATAGCACCAAACATTCAAGGCATGGCTGAATTTTCTGAATGGAAGTTTTGGGAAGACCAGGATCTTGTCTGTGTTTTTTTTTTCTGCAACATTTACTTTTCCTTTATTTTAAATCTTTTCCTTGTGAAGTGTTCTTGTTGGGTGATATTGTGAGCTAACTGAGTATTGCTGTGTCCGAGAGGAGTGTTCCCCAGAGTGAAATTGAAGGTGACTTGTTTTTTCTTTTTCTTGTCATTCATTCTGAATCAAAAGCCTCCTTTTTTTTTTTTTTTTTTTTTTCCCCCCTTCCTTTCTATGGAAAGCATAGTGGATGGAGTACAAGTTTAAGTTTTAGACACGTAAGAATAGTGTATATTCCTACAATAAGCCAGTGTGGAGTTGTGTATAAGTAGGATTTTCAAAGCTTTGTCTTAATACTGCTTTTTAGAAAAAATCGTACTTGAATGATAAATTGCTGTCCACAACCAAAATGTGAACAGAGGCTAAAGAGACTGAAGAGCTCTGTTTTCCTGTTTTGATCCTTTTATCTGTTTAATTTTTAGCAGTCAGAATATTTTTATTCTATGCATATTATAATGCCTAGGGCAGCGATAGAGGATGAAATGATCATAATGGTTTTTAAATGTATCCATCCTTATGTCTCCAATCAGAGCCTTAAAATGATTTTTTTATTATGCCTGCACTTAGAACGCTGACAGTTTGTGCTGTACTTTGTTTAAATAAGGCAATTCCTACAGTGTATTCTAAGTCCAATTATTATTTTATGTTTAAAATACAATCAGGAATCCTCCTGATGGAGAAATTGGGGGCTGCTTCTATGATATGCCCATGTGATGTTAAACAGATGGCTTCCGTGTGTCTTACTAAATCACAGCAAAATTGTTTTGTTTTACTCTTGTCTGATATTCTCAGGAAAGAATTACAGAAGTTGGTGAGCACCCTCACTGTGTGTCAATAGGTATTGTCATGTGTTGAAGTGCATTGCAGTTGATTCCTTTTAAACAAACGAACAAAAAACTTCCCCAAAACTGTATTTAGATAAATGGGTGTATAACTTCCTTGGGTTGTTCTTTCTGGCTGATGTCAGACTTACTAATATAATTTGGAATACATTATTTCTATAGAAGCGTAGAGTTGTTTGGGTTGGAAGAGACCTTTAAGATCATCAAGTCCAGCCGATAACCCAGCACTGCCAAGTTACCACTAAACCATGTCCCTCAGCACCGCGTCTGCTTGTCTTTTCAGTACCTCCAGGGATGGTGACTCAACCACTTCCCTGGGCAGCCCCAGCTCCCTCAGCCTCTCTTCATATGACTTGCTCTCCAGACCCCTCACCAGCTTCATTTTCCTTCTCTGGACATGTTCCAGGTCATCACTGTCTGTCTTGGAGCGAGGGACCTAAAACTGGACACAGCACTTGAGGTGGGGCCTTACCAGTGCCCAGTACAGGGGGAAAATCACCTTCGGAGTCCTTCTCACCACGCTGTTCCTGATACAGGCCAGGATGCTGTTGGCTGCCTTGGCCACCTGGGCACACTGCTGACTCATATTCAGCTGGCTGAGACCAACACCCCCAAGTCCTTTTCCACTGAGCAGCTCCAGCCGCCCTTCCCCAAGCCTGGAGTGTTCATGCGGTTGTTGTGACTGAAGTGCAGGACACTGGCACTCGGCCTTGTTGAACCTCACACCATGGGCCTCGGTCCAGATCCCTGTGTAGAGCCTTTCCTACCCTCAAGCAGGTCAACGCTCTCGCCCACCTTGGTGTTGCCTGCACACTTACTGAGAGTGCCCTTGATCCCCTCATCCAGATCATTGATAAAGATGTTAAAGAGAACGTGCCCCAGTATTGAGCCCTGGGGAACACCACTGGTGTTCTGGTGATTGGCCACCAACTGGATTTACCTCCATTCACCACCACTCTTTGGGCCCAGTCTCCAGACAGTTTTTCACCCAGGGAAGCATAGGCCCATCTAAGCCGTGAGCAGCCAATTTCTTCAGGAGAATGCTGTGGAAAATGGCATCAAAAGCTTTACTAAAGTCTAGATAACATCCATATCTCAGTTCATCTCTGGACTGAAGGGTAGCATAAAAGCTGAGAACTTTTTCTCGGGTTCATGTTGTGATCTTGAGAGGAGAAAAATCCAACCCAGAACAGTAACAACAAAAAATATCCAGAAAATACATTACAGCTGTAGTTGAAATGCAGACTCAATACATTTGGCCTTGTGAGCGTTCGAAGTGAACAGCGGTCAGCTGGTAAAGACTGTGCTCCTATGTAGAGTATTTATCTTTTTCTAGTCTGTAGTCTAGGAAAATTTGGTCAGTCAGTCTTGTAACAGAATTGAGCTGATAAAATGTTATGGTGGGTTTGTCTTTTGTTTTGTTTTTAAGCACTTTATAAAACTTCATTGTATTTCTGGAAGTTTTAAATACCTTATTGAAGGAGCCAGACTATGTTGGTGAAGGTTCCCAAGAAGGGGGTGTGAGGTAACATAATATAGGCAACAAGAAACGTTAATCCACCTATGTTAAAATTTTTTTCCCACTGGATTATTGTAAAAGAGACAAAATTTCGGATTGCTTTATGGCCTGATGTGTTTTGCTTCATCTGCTTCTGTCTCTTTAAAATTCAAAATCTGAGAAACTTCTTATCCTTCTCAAGCCTCTCAGTAAATTCAGGCATCTCAGATCCTCTGGAATGGAGGCAGGTGTACTAATTAAGAGTTTTATGCTGCAGAGGGAAGGGATATCACCTTTATGTTTATATGGGTAGAGAAGATTTTTTTGAAAACTACATTAATAAACAGAAACGCCAAAAATCAGGGATGCTGAAGGCAGTTCAAACAGTGAGTCAAGGTTCACCTCGCGTTCGCACGTGCCTGTAAGTGACAGTGACATTGCTGCTGAGAATTCCTGTTCTTTCCACGTTCAGGTAGAGTAAAAGCATTTTGTGAGTCAGCGGCAAAAATCGCTGCTTTGTTTCCTCACATAAATTGCGTATTAAAGGACGAAGCATCCGTGGGAGCTTTTTTAATCCATGTAATTTTTAAAGAAGCGAAGGAAAACAAGCTTTCAGAGGATGGTTTTGGTTTTTTTGTTTTTTTTTTTTTTTTTCTAGAATCGCTGTGCGTTTGGCTTGGAGATGTAAGGAGTGTCGGCGTGCGGCTCCCCGAAGCCGGCGTGGCTGCGGGGCGGCGCGTTGGCCGTGCGGGATCCCCCAGCGAAGGCCCCACGTCCCTGCACAGGGGCTGGGAACCGGGGTGACGCCGGCAGCGGCGGCGGCGGCGGGGAGACGCGGGCTGAGGGAGGGTCACAGCACATGCTCAGTCCTCCCAGTCCGAGGGCGAAGTTTCTGCGTTCTGCGTGCAGGCTTAGGTCATAGCACAAGCTCAGTGAAAGCTCTCTGAGGTCTCTCAGACTGCATGTGCCTCCATTTTGAGTTGGTAGAGTGGAAAAGGCAGAGTTTTTAGCTCTTAAGTAGAGGGTTCAGGAAATACATCTAAACCCACCAGAGCCTGTCATAGTCATGGATGATCCATTCAGCCCCTGCAGGTAGGCTACATCACTCTGGCCTCCCCTAAACAATGATGATTTTTGCTGTTATTTGTGACTTCTGAAATGTTTATGAAATCATTTCATTACTATTGCATGTTCCTCAGAACCGTGTAATCACATCAGCGTTGCTGTGCAGCTGCATGAGGGCACTGAGCAGGCGGTCTGCTGCCTAAGGGGTGCATGGAGCAAAACCTGCAAGCTGTGTGGGCTTTTATATATATTTTTTTTATTATTATTTTTTTCCCCCCTCCCTCCCCTCGTGGTGCAGTTTTAATTTCAGTCGTGCTGTCTGCATGCCAACCTTCTGGCAGGTCTGTGGGGAGCTGCAGAGGCACTCGGCAGGATGCAGGGCTACCGAAGTGGCTATTAAGAAACGTTTGGGCCTGCCACAGAGTGTTTAGATGATGTGACAGGATCTGCAGGTTGCCCTGAGGACGGGTGGGTTCCCCTTTTGACGGAGGGGGCAGCGATTCTGCTGATACTTCCACAAGTATTAAGAAAAAAAATAAGTAGCCGGCGTGGTTCTGCTTATTTGTCAGTCACAAATAACACGCATGCATCTAGAATGCAGCAAATACTGTCTTATGCGTTGAGAAACTTGTCACACGGCTGCTGTGTAAGCACTACCCACACCGGGTGTATTGGGCTAACGAAACACTTAAATTTTTAGACTGAGCTGAAATAAAATAAAGGACTTTGGCCCAGCAGGTTTGTGTGATGACAGTATGGTCGCAACTGGCTTTGAGGGCCTTGTGGGACAGGCATCAGGGACTTGTCACGGCTGAATATAAATGGGTTGGAGAGGACTGGGGTATGTTGAATGTGGGTAAACAGGATTCTGCAGTGTGTTCTCATTCCCAGTAGGGTCTGAACTGGTGCAGAACTGGGTGCTGCTCTGCTGGGGCCCTCTGCTAGCCTGCTGGCTGGCAGACCTGATCTCGGGACCATGGGGTCCGCTGCTGAGGGGAGACACCTCAGGGCAACTTGTTTGTGAGTCACTGGAGCGTATTGGGTTTGAAGGTGACAGGATGGTTTGTGCTGCTCATGGTGACATCTCTGGAACTTGTATTAGCAGGAGGTTGACTTTTTAGCCTTGCACATGCAACCGTTCACCTGTGCAGTCTGCATTGCTGGGGCTGCCTTCCTTCTCCTGTCAGAAGCTGAGGAGTGAATGATGAGTAAGGCTGCATATTTTTGCCCTGTTAGTGCCATATCTTTATCTGTTTGCTACCTGAAGTGTCATTCCCTTTTCCATTTCCTTTTATACTTACAGAGCATAAAAATCCAGTTTGGGTCACTGGTGGCTTTTGCCATTGGCTGAAGTGAAGTCATTCTAATTATTACAGAGCACAGTTCCCTTGAACTTCAGTCTGGCCTAAATCACCTCATAGTTGAAAGGGTTGTCTGCGTAGGCCCAGGCTTTGGAAACATTCTTATTCCTAATAAAGGAGCTACTTGACTATGTACTGTGGCACTGCTCTGCAGGGATACAGGGATGTGACACCTTGTGTCCCTAACACTTTTTTTTTGAATGGTGATTTACAAGCAGAAGAGAATGCATTAAGGGATGGGGAGGGTACAAAGTAGTTTATTTTGTGCTGGTTTTCAGTGATAATTTGTGCATGCATTTAAAAAAGCTTTGAGAAAAATGCCACTTCTGAACTCAAAATGAAAATTTGGTCAGGCTTATTTTTAAAAACCTATAATGTTAACTTACAGTGATACAGGTGGGGAAAAAATGGAAACACCTCTAGGTTGTAATGAAACAAAATCTGATTGTGGAACAAAAGTATTACTTTCGGCAAAATAAATCTTGCTGGAACAATATGCCAAATAAGGCATTCTTCATTAATCACTTCCACATGAGGACTTGTGGATGTGATGTTGGTTGTGTTGGCTCCCAGAACCCCACCTTGAAGGATGCCTCTGGTGTCCATGTTATGCTCGTGTACACTCAGGTGCTTCCTGCTCCTAGCAGATGTATAGATATTTTTATTCTCTGTGACACTACTCCTCTCACAGCAGACCTTCAGCGGTGTTTTGAGATCTCAATTTTTCCTTTCCACGTGCTTCAACACAAATGTCTTTCACCTGTATTGCCAGTTGCAGGGCTGGTTAGCCAGTTTATAATGAAAGCAGTTCCTTAGGTTTGTGCATAGGTGTACAAGGCAGTTGCATTTTGGTTTAAAAAAAACCAAACCCAAACACCACTGAAAATAGAAAACCAACCTCCCCCTCCATCAAACACCAAAAAACCCCAAATCAAAACCACCACCACCTCCTCCCCCCAAAAAACCCACCAAAAACCAAACCCCCCAAAATTCCTGGTAGTAGTAGAAGGAATGCTGTCTGCCCTAAGTTATCTGTGCTACTGGCAAGATACTTAATGCACCTAAAAAATCCTCTCCCTTTGATCGGCCTGGGGAGTGGGCTTATGCAGTTACTGCTAATGGTGAAGTTTGAAGCTGGCTGGATGCCCAGAAGATTCTTTCCAGTTCAGCCCGTTGAGGAGTGGTCTGGGGAGTTACAGCTCCACTCCGAACAACTGCTTGAAGTTACAAATATATTACGGGAAGTACTTGTATTTTGTCCTTTGGATGAAGAAATAGCGGCGAAGTACTTGATAGTCTTACTTCCCTTTGTTATGACTTCATTTTAGATTTTTTTCAAGACTTAAATCAGTCCTTCCAATTCTTTAGGCTGTGAATTGTTTGAATTGGAGCTTTGTATTTCAGTGTATGACTGAACTGGGGGTATCTTCAGGCTTGTTTTCATGCTTATCACCTTTAGCATTTGCTGTTGCTTCTCCATGTATCTGCTCTTCAAGGAAGCTGGAGACTTGTGCTGTCAAGGAAGCAAAGGGACTGAGTGGTAGAGCATTGCATCTAACCTTGGTGAAGCTTTATGGAAAAAATTAGCTGCTAGATTGCTGCCTGGTTCCACTGTCCTGCATTTAAACTGTGGTTGTGCTGAAGAAACGGTGCCGATGTAGTGTATAGTCTGTTTTAATAGTGAATATTTGCTCTGGGAAGTGAAAAGATACTGTCTGGCCATTTGAGAAACTTTACAAAATAAACACTTAAAGTAACATAATTGAATTGAAACGTTGAATTCACTTACATATTATTAGTGTAATTGTTGCTTGCAAATAAGTAACATTCTGGGTCTATTAAAATGGCATGTAGGCCACAAAAACTTAGTATCATGCAAAGGTTTCCACTAATTGATTTCTTGGCACTTGTGATCAAAATACTGGTGTCTTCCATATTTAAAGGTAAACCAATATTGGCCGACAGGTATTAGAGTAGTGATCAATGTAATCTTTAAGCAAAATATTGCCCACACAGGTAATTCCTGTGTGGAGGGAATGCTCCTTGCAATAACTAGTGTGTCAGAATGGCTGTATTGTGGTTGCTTCTATCCTGCCTTTTGAGTAGGGGACAATACTTCTAAGGAGTGTGTAGGTTTTTTTTTCATATATAAACCTGCTGAAAAATAACATTATCTTGAGAAAGCTTTTCCTGTCTGACTCAAACTTCTGCAAGCACTTCCTTCTCCAAACAGCAGCCCGGGTGCAGAACGCCGCATCCTCCGCTTTCTTAAAGCTCTGACTCTGCAATCAGTCAGCAGGTTTGAGCTTGTACCAAAGATACAAATGTTAGTACATGTTTACTCATTCCTGCTTTAGATTGAGCAATCGCTTAAAATGTTCCCGTATAAGTTCATTTGCTTGAACTACAGGTTTGGTTTTTTTTTTTCACTCAGAACACACAATTGGCTTGTGCTTTTTAAAAATCGGTTATGGCACACTGTTACAACAGGGCTTAAAACTTAAACTTGCTAGAGGCTGGCCATTAGCAACAATATTTTCTAAGCATTAAGATACTTGTAGAAAAGGGATTTTTAAAATCTAGCTTGGAGGTTTAAGGTAGAAGTACAATCTGGGTATGTGCAATAGGGTAACTTGAATTAAAAATGTTAATGTAGAAAATACTTGTTGGAAAAAGCTAAGAAGCCATTTTTTAATCTGAAAATTGCTATCAATCCTCATATAATGAAAACAAAACAATGTGACTGGCTCACTGTCCTTAAGCAAGAATTGCTGTTTGTTTAGAAGCGGGGGAGCCAGTTCTGTTATTGCTGGGCACCTGACTCACAGGTTTGTGGTAGTTGTGGGGCTCTTTGGTTAAAGGTTAAATGGCCTGAACGTGATTATTCCCTTTGTTTTTTGAACTGTGTAAGAACATAACATGCATAAGAATTGGTCTTTCCGGGTCAAATTGAGGATGCGCTTGGCTCAGTGTCCTGTCTCCCAGCAGTGATCAGGAGCAGATGCTTGGAGAAAGCCAGAGTAAGAGCGGTGATGTGTGACAGAGGCTGATTGTGTTCTGGGCAGTCTATTTTGTATCACTGGGGTGAAAGCTTATGACTTCTTCAGTGCTGCAGAGGAGCAAATATATGTAAAGCTGCTCTTTTATAGTTAAGTCTTTGCAGACAGAGCCTGCAGTAGCATGGGATGAGGGAGGAGCGTGGCAAGGGAGGTTCTGAGTTTTGTTTTATGGATTCACGGAATAAAACGAAACAGAATGTCCTAGCAAATGAATCTCTCAAATGTAATGCCAGTTCCTTTCAGGGCCTGATAAACTATTTTTTTAACCAGCTGAAGTTGGAGTGGAGTAATTTTGTTCTCTCCAGTTTTGTCACTTCAGAGATGGAACAAAGTGATCCTTGCCAGATGTTTTTAGAACTGCTGAGAGCATTTTTTTAATCTTGGATATTAGACCGTTTGCATAAAAGGGTTTTTTTTAAAAACCTTTTATTGAGACTTTCTCTTTCCTAACTATTTCAGATTTATATCAGTTTTACAGAAATCACAAATATCTAGGAATTGCTTTGCTGTATCACGCTTTCAATTTATGTAACTGATTATCTTGCCAATAACAGTGACGGGCTACATCAATGTGAAAGTGTATGATTGCGATTCTAGTAATAGATTACTATTCTGCCTACAATATTTTTATTTAGTAAAGCATTGATTTTCTTACCAGGCTTGGTATATACCCAGATCTCATAAGATTAATTGTTTAGTAGCATTTTAGGCTTGTTTATTGCTTATTAAAAACAAGAAGCCAACTCCCCCCAAACTCCAGCCTATCCTAGCTTTAAGCTGTGTCTTTTCTTTTTTAATCATGCTTTATATAAAAACAATGACCCTTCCAACTGTTTTCTTACACTTCTGTAGCTACCAGTCCATCCTCGCATCGTGGAGGCTGGATGCACAGGTTCTGGTACCTCTTTTGCTCTTGGCTCCAGAAAGTCCGGTTCCCTCCCATGGGCTGCATTCTGGGATGGTGAGAGCTCCTTAGACTGATGGTGCTTCTCGTTTTATTGTTGAAACTTCTTTTGCACAGTTAAGTTTGCCTTAGTGGAAGGCATACATTGCAGCAGGCAGTGGTTTTTAGCAACTTGGTTTTGAAACCCCTTGTTGGAGAGCTCTGAAGAGAACCAAGCTGGTTGAGAGAGTGTCTGTGGCTGAGCCATTTGGCTGATATAAAAACCTTTTCCTGTTGAGGCAACCCTCTAGTTTAATTACTGATCACCTCAGTATATAGAATCAGGAATGATTATGCCAAGAGTAGTTAAATGGGTAGGGCAGAATGTTCTTCTACATGTGACATTTGGGTTGTGGTATTTCATTTGGCTGTTTGTTTAGGGTTTTTTTTAAACTTAATAGTAGCATTAAGTTATATTCATGTTTTCTGGGCCATTGCTGGCTAGTAGCAGGTGTTTCAGAAAGCCAGTGGAGGTGCAGTGTGTGGTGGAGAGCGTTGGGTGCATGGTGGCCACAGCAGAAGGAAATTAAACCGTGCCTGTTGCTGTGTGAAATGAACTGATGAAGAGCACGGTTGGGTCAGTGTGGTCCCGCGGTAGTGCCACCCCCTCACCCCTGTCTAAGCCATGTAAGTCAGGATAAAAGATGTGCAATTACTGCGTAGCATGTTTCTTGCTGAACTTCAGGATTAAAAAGGAAAACATGAAAGAAGCGGTGTCACAGCTTCTAAGATTCCTCCTTGTACATGTGATCCTTGACCCCAAAGGTCCACCTTGGGTACGCAGCATCTGTAGTTTCTTTCAGAAGCCTGGTTCCTAGCAGAGATCTGCACTAGATGTGCTGGGTAAAGGGCTGCCTTGGATTTATGTCAAGGACAGGACAGTGCAGAGAAGTGCTACGCAGAAATCTGCAGGTGCTTTTTGCTGTTGCCTCCAAACTCTGGAGAGTCCTGCTCCGAGTTTCCAGCCCTGAATCCCGTTGGGCTCTGTCCGTACTCTAACGGCGCTGGTGTTGGGAGTCCTGAACCTGAGTTATCATCCCTGTCAGCTGAGCTGGTGTCATTCATCGCGGCTCAAAATCCCTCTTGTTGCAGTTCTTTTTGTTGCCACGTTTCAGTCCTTGCTGACATTCCATTCCAATGCCATATTGTCATGGACAAAGGCTGCCAGCTCCTCCAGCTTTTGGATGAACGGTGTGTGTCGTCTGGACGGTACAGACAAGGAGGTAGATGATAAACAGAGAGGGTTAAACTTGTTTTTGTGTCGGAAATCGCGCAGGAGCTGTTGTTGCCAGCCTTCCTTCCTCTCTTTCCTTTCTTCTAAAGCTGATAAATCACAGCCCCGCACCATCCTATGCTGTCTCCTTTTCCTGTCTCATTCTCGCCTCTGAACTGTCTTCTCTCCACGGCGCTGCTTTTGGCCTTGAACCGCCAACCTCCCCTGTTGCTTTAGAATTGAAAGGACAAAGCTTTATTGAACTGAACATCCTCTCTCGTCTCTCAGAACTCTTTGGAACAAGCCTCTCTCGGATTAGAGTGGGCTTGTTTTGCCCTGCTCGGCTACAGAAGCTTCTTGCCTTTTTGATATTCAGTCGCAGGCTTCCATCTCCTTTCTGACCAGCCCCTGTTTACTTTGCAGAATACAACGTTGTCATGGCAACAGGTTACTTTTCAAAGGGAACATCTTGTCATTATATTTAATCCACTGCAGCTGAAGAGGACTGAAATATTAAGTTGTTGTTGCTATGGATACTGCTTTGTTACATCAGTTTCTTTTGTGTCAGATTTCATATACAGTGTTGGGTCCTCTTTTTTCTTTCCCATAGAATAAACACGGAGTGCTGTTCCATTATTATTGTAATTGCTCTCCACCAATATAATTTAGCTTAAAAATCTACGGTGCATTTTAGTTCCCACAGCAAGAATTTTCTTTCCATTTGCGAACCTATTCCTGGGGCCGTGGAAACAGTAAAAATTATTTAACAGATTGTGTGCCCTTGCAGAGCCATCAGCGTTGTGCCCTTTTAAAGAAGCGTGTGATGTGTTGCCATCCGAGCGAGCTTCCTGCTCAGCAGCTGAATTCAGCCCGGTCCTTACCCTGTGGGGCAGGGGGAGGCAGGGAGGGGAGCGCCTTTGGGGTGTGAATATAATCAGGAAATGGTAAATGAGTGATGACAAAGGCACTCAGAAATATTTCTCTTGACACTTCATTTTCACACGAGGAATCATGGTTGGGTAGCCCCAGTGAGTTTCCCCAGTTAATTCCAGTGAGTTAGGAGTGTAAGTCCCATACAAAACTTTACTTTTATCTTTGCAATTACTCATGGGATGCTCCAGAATCCTGTAATCAGTCTGGATTCTTTATTTATCATATTCAGTGTGATGTAACTGAAGCAACTGAGAGTTGGGAAATATTTGGACTGCTGGGTTTTTCCTATTTAAATGGAAAATAACATAATTTTCTGTTAAGTACAAATTTACTTTTACGGCCTTTGGCTGGTATGAGGTATTTTGGCTGGCACAAAGTGCGTAGACATGTTTTAAGTCTGACTTGCACTGACTAGTAGGGATGTGCATGGCTTTAGAATGAATTCTGGGAATAAAGGAGGAGCATCACCATTTTCTGTTATCAGTTTCCCCTTCATTCCTCATGGGGAAAACGCCTGACACCTTGTATCTGAAAAAAATGTACCCTGGTATTTAATTTATAACTTTGTTGTAAATCTGAAATTGATTTTCTAGTTCAGTCATTTCTTTGCACAACATGAAAACAAGAGAACAATGTCAGATCATGTCTTGCAAAAATATGCAATGGAGACAAACATTTTGATGTGTGCTCATTCTTTTCAGGAGAGTTTTGGCTCACATTTTAGAGCGCTGCATAGACATCGAGACATAAGATTGAATATTCCAAACCCCGTGTTTATCCCTGTCTGATGGGTTCTGCCTTTGGTTCCCTTGGATAAGGACCATTCAGCCCTGCTGCTCTGCCTTTCCCACTCGTGCACCAATGAGTAACACTTCAGAATGCTCAGCAAGGGAAAGTTTAACTTAAAAGTATAGACTTTAAAGTTTTGGGGTAAAAATGTTTGTAAAGATATGCAAATGATCATCTAAAAAAAATCCTCCTCCAGTACCCTTTTGGACTTCAAATGGTATTTAATGGTTTGGGCTATCCATTGTTAGTTTCACTTGGGGATACTTTATGGTTGTGATCTTAATTTTTAAAGTTTAAAGGAAACTGTTTCTCAGCTGTTGCTTTGTGATCCCTGTGAACACAGCAGGGTGAGTAAGAAATCCTGCAGGGTGGCAGCTTACTTGTGAAATGATGTCATTATTCCTGTAACAGCAAATTGCAAGATGAATTCAAGTTTGCTGTTTCCAGATTAAAGATGGTGATCCGTTTGGTTTATGCGTGCGCTTTTCCTTGCTATGGTGCGCTGAGACTCGCTTCAATGTCTTGCAGTTATTGAAGTGTTAAAAGATCAAAAGCTTGTCTTCCAACAGCTCTGAATTTTGTTGTCCTTTTAATGTAATATGCAGAATATAAATAGAAGATGTCTGTCTAAATAAGAACAATTTATAGGAAAAGAAGAATGTTGATCTTAGGGATATTGAATTTCCTTGGATTTGGTTGTGCTCTTTAATGCTATTTTACAGGGGGCTTGGAGTGTCATTTAAGTTTTCAAACTGCAGCCGCATTCAGTATCCCAAATGCCAGTGTTGAGGCACAACTGCCTTTATAGACTGTAGTGATCTGGCTCTTGACAAGAGCTGGATGTGTGAGATCACAGCAGAGAGCATGGAATCAACTGTAGTCCTTGAGATATTAATATTTCCAGTAAATAGTTTTGTTTGTGTGCTGCCTTGTTGCTTATGTTGTATTTAATAAAGAAAAAGGGTCAAAGGGCACTCTTCAGTGATAAAAGTTTTATTTACTCCGCTTAGTCTGTTCAAAACTTAGGAAGAAGAATAAATTCTGTCATGTCAGATGGGTTATTCTGATTTGTATTGGCATATCTTAAACTTCTGTTGTTGCCAGGGTAATTCTACTGCAACGTAAAGAATAGTTTTTCTTCTATCATATAATATGATGTTTCAGAAACTCCAGCCAGTGGTGTGAGCAGCACAGAGCCCTGCAGAGTGTAGTTCTCACTACGTGGCGGACAGTTTGTTTGGAACCTGAAGTTTTCTATATAAACGTCTTTCCAAAAGAGTGGAGAAATGGGGCCAAGTGTATTATGGAGGAGGGAAGCCCTTTTTGGATGAATTGAATTAAATTCACTTCTATAAATGTTAAAAGGCGTTTTTTCATTGCTTTTTAGATACAGAATATAGAATACAATGCTAAATTTCATTAATTGTAACTCTTTCTTGTTACTGTTTATTTTTTTATGTATTAGGAGGCTGAACAGTACCCAAGGTGAAATCAGAGTTGGACCCAGCCATCAGGTAAGGGATTTTGTTCAGATTCTAATATCCAGAGGGCATGTTTTTCCCACTTGATCTGCTCAGAGGACACTTACTTAAAATTCTATGCATCCAAATGCAGTGGGTATTTTAGATTCATCATGAGTTCTTTAGAATTCCTTAGCTCAGTTAATGAGATTTTTCTATGTCAGATGTTGATATGTTAATGATTTTTACTAGCAGAAGCACTATTGGGTTAATTCTAGAATAAGGTTGAAGGAGTATGAGTAACTACTGGAAACGAAGGAAAAATCTCAGCTATTATTGGGCGCATTCTGAAGTTAAAAACCAATGCATTCTCAGCTGGCTTTCACTAAGCAATGTTTGTAATAAACTATTAAAAAATTAATTTGGTGTTTTCCAGTTATATTCAAAGTAGATCTTTTCATTTTAATTTGCATAGTAAAACTGCCAAGTTGATACTTGGTTGCCTATAACAGTCCTTTTTGTGAATCTGTGTATTTAAACAAAATCGAGTGCTATCAAAAGGGATTTAAAAAAAAAGAACATTACAAAATTAGAAGGATGGGGGAACTTTAAACCTGAGGTTTCTTTCCTGTCTAACAGTTGTGTTGAGATATATGTATATTTATGCATGTATTCAACTTTTAACACAGGATACAGCGCTTTTAAGCGTGTCTGTTAATGTAGTTGTCATCAGTGCAGAATTCCGTGTAAACCTGCTCCCCCTTTTATGTTTGTCTCTGAGTGTGCTCTCTCTGGTGCCATGTCTGTTGCTTTGCGTTTCCCCACTGACTCATGTTTATGCTTGAATTCTGCACATCTTTCCTTAGTTTTGTACGTTAAATGAGTCTGGCCAACTGTGGTGCTTCAGCATAGAAGCCAGGGGGGCGTTCTGTATCTAGTAATTCAGCAGTCATCTTAAAAATGAAATTAGTCGTTTCTAATTGGAGCAGTTCTGGCAGCTGGTAGGGTACACCTCCTTCTAAATACCTTCTTCGACTGTTGCCCTGTGCCAGCATCACCAACGTGCTCTCCCCCTGCCATTCCAGAGGTTTGCTGGGTCTCACCCTGTTACCTGCATACTTTTCATACAAAGCAGTTTAAATTCTTTTTGCTGCGAGGCAGGTAGTTCTGGAGGATTATTGAAATAGCCCTTTTGTCCGTAGTCTACGGAAGTCACGTTATAATTATAGTATCTTATTTGTATTTCCCAGGAAGTTTTTCACACAGGCTTTCTTTTCACTTTCTGATGCCGTACGGAGGAGAAGTTTTGATTTTAAAGATAGGGAGACCTCAGTTGCGGTGTTTGTTTGACTGTGAAGAAATAAGAACTGTAAGTTCTGAAGACCAGCGCCTTAAGTCATTTGGATTGTTAAAATAGAAATTGAGAAAGCGTGCTGAATGTGTTCAAACACTGGGAAGCAGAATAAGGTTAAGACTCTAGATGTTATTTTTTTCCTGGTGTGTTAGTTCTAATTTGAGGGAAATCCTTCTTGAGCATTTAGAATAATCTGTTCTTAAAAAGCATTAACATCCAACTGGCTGTGGTTTGTAAGGCCAGCTCTGTCTCTGGGAACTGGGTGCTTTCTTTTACCTGTGGAACTGACTTTGTACTGCCCAAGTACTGGATTTTTGCATCCAAGCGATGAATTCAGACTCTTTTAAAAATCTTATTTAATAACTGGTGAAAGTAAACGAAAATTTGTGGAACCCATGTAACATTTTTAAGGATGTTTTGCATTTAGAGGAAAAAATGTCCTTGGCAATTAAACCTGTAGTAGTCTCTTTACTAGTCATAATAAGAGTACTGTAAATGATACCTTCAAAACAACTTTCATCTCAAATTGTCATCCAATATTTTGGCAGGTATTAGTCACTTGTGCTGCAAGGTATAATTACCAGATGCATTTATGGAAAAAAAAAAAAAGTAGGAAGAAGGTCCACTGATTTAGAATACTGTTAATTTTTGCTTAATATTTTAAACTTCCATTATTCGTTCACTCATTTGCTGAGCATCTGTGTTTCTGACAAATGTCATCGCTACAAGATATAGTCTCATCCTGTTAATTACTGTAAGGTATAATCTTAAGATACATGAATGGCTGATTGTAGGCTGTGGTAGGAAGTCATATTGAAGATACTTGTTGCTTTCCATTCCGTGGTCTGATTCATTCTTTGGAAAGTGTAAAAATAATCTCCTCTACACACTGGGCTTTGTTAAACTTGGGGAATGGATACACTTTCCTCCACCTACGTTATTGACAATAAGGTATATGTTGCAGAATCCAGAAAGAACCCTGAGATCCCGATAGTGGTTTCTGATGAGTATCTGTTGCCTTCATTTTCCTTAAACTGTGCATGTTACAGACACTAAAGGACTGATGGGGTTTTTTGATACTTAATGCACAGATGCCTCAAACCCCTGGTTGTATCATAACAGCAAGTAGGGACGCAAGTGAAGATAAATGTTTTGTAGAATTGCAGTTGTTCTCAAATTCACGTGCGTAGGAGGAGAGTGGGTCTCTACTAAATGCTCTGCTATGAAAACTTTCGACTAACAAATTAACAGCCAGAGGTGTTCAAGAGGAAGTTGCTCGTAGGAGTAACTCCAGTAATTAAGCATGTTCCTGGGGTACATAGGGATGAACTTGAATTTGTGAAAGCAGCCCGGCTGCTGGGATGCATAGCGCTCATAGAAATCTCATCTTGGTAAAATGCTTGCTTACCCTTTTCCAGAAGAGAAGTTCAATGACATATCCATTTTCCCAGGGAAGAAGTAAAATAAAGTACAGATTAAAGAGCAGAACATGAAAGACATCTGAACCTGTGACTTGTAATTACTGGTTATGTATAAATGTTGCCTCTCAAATATGTTTAGCGTTGTAAGTATAGGAGGTAATTACAGGGCTTAAAAGCTGTTTCTGAAGAGGCTCTCAGCTATCTCATCCCATAGCAGTAGATGACTAAAGATGCTAATTGGGTCTCTGGATACAGTGTAATACGTATTTAGTGGCAGAGTTCATTTCACTGAGCTATCTCACTGTCAGGAAATTTCTTTGTTTCTCTTTAGAGTTTTAATGGTTTACTGAAGACTTAATTTTAAACTCAGTGTCAAATGTGTAGGGTTTTTAACTGATTTAAAGTGCGACACATATGGTAGCCACATTCGTGCCATCTTTCATGTTAGTATGTTATATGAGTACGTTTTAGCCTGGGAAGCAGGAGTTGTAACAGCATCTTTTTGACAAATGAAAACTGTCTCTTTGAGGTTAAATTGTCCAACAACGTTTGACTTCTGTACAACGGAGGGCTACACGTGCAGTACAGAATGGTTTACTTTCAAGCTTGTGGTATTTCTGCAGACATGCTTGCACTTGGTCTGTATAGAGAAGGGCTTATGGTGGCCTGAGAAGTGGTGTTAATCCTGGATAGTCATCAGAAAATGAGCTGTCCTTCTCAAAAAAGGAATACTGGATGAAGTGAATAGATTGGGGCTTGATGACCCAGTTTCCTCAGACTTCTGAAACTTGGATCAAATGGCTTCACCACCTCTTGACTGAATATCTTCCATCTATGAGCTTAAAATATTCCAGAGAATTTACAAACTCTGTTATTAGTAACACTTGTGCATCCTCCTAACATTGTTAACAACTGGAATGTCTGTATGAAATCTTCATTTTATTTTTTTGCAGGCTAAACTTCCCGATCTGCAGCCGTTCCCTTCCCCAGATGGTGACACGGTGACACAGCATGAAGAACTTGTGTGGATGCCAGGCGTCAATGACTGTGACTTACTTATGTACCTTAGGGCAGCAAGGTAATTTCAGCCAAGATATTACCAATGTCTGTAGAATGCTGCAGTGGAAATGTCGACTGCCACGTAAGTGCAGTCAGATATGGTCACACCTTTCTTTTGGTGTAGCGTGGACGTCAACCAGACAAGCTGAAATGTTTAATTTGAAACAAGAATGCTCTGATTTGATGTTGGGCCAACGCAAAGTCTTTCCGTTGGCTGTGGCTTTTGGATTTAAAATGCAAAGCCGGCAGCATGTGCTGGCGTTGGATGTGTACCATGTAATGAGGGAAGTAACTGCTACGAGTGGAATAGCTGTGATAGCACAGGAATCCTTCAAAGACTAAATGGTTTTTTTGAATGAGCTCTAGTTTGCATTGCAGTTTCATTCGGATCTCTGGTATGCCTGGCAGATTAATCAGATGCACCGGTGGGCTTCATAATAATTCAGAGTATGAGTAAATTACTTGCAGTTTGCGAGAATTCAGAGATGTGGGGAATCTGCAATTTCAGTCCATTTTCTAACAAACTGATTATAACAAAAGGTTTGCTGTCTCTGGTGAGACTCTGTCCTCGTGTCTGGAGGTTATATCTTCCATAATCCTAATCAGGCTTTGGTACTGCTGCAGTGCAGATTTTTAATTGGTGAAATCCACTTAGATTGGATTTTAATTTTGAATTAATTATTCCATATGCTGAGGTGACTCAGGTTTGTGTAGCAAATATCAGCGTTTGTGGTACCTCTTTTTACTTGTTTCCACAGTATCACGAGGCCCTGAAATTTGTGCTTTAAGGTGTACATATGCTATTTCTGTATATTATGATGTGTGCATCAAACAGTAGCTGAGAATTTAAACTTCTTTCCCCTCAAACTATCAAGGAGCATGGCAGCTTTTGCAGGCATGTGTGATGGAGGATCCACAGAAGATGGTTGTGTGGCAGCCTCCCGTGACGACACTACACTTAACGCACTCAATACAGTAAGTATATATAGAACTACTGTATGGAAGAACAGTTTCCTCATTTATTTCTGGACTACTTAAAGCATGTAGTGCATAAAATATTTAGCAGGTAAAATAGATTTTGGGGTCACAATGAGTATGATAGCCCAGGATATCATAACTTTCTTTCACATACCAGCTAGTTTTCAAAAATCTAACCTAAAGAACTTCAAAGATAAACTTTTGGGTGGTGCCTTTAAGATGACAGCTAATTGTTCCCTACTCCACTGGCACCCCACCTGGCTGATAGCCCTTTTATTCAGTCCAGGTACCTCCTGCCTGTAGGAAAACAGTTATTTCCTAGCAGGGAAATTCATGATGCCATCAGATGTATAACATCACGTATGTGATAATGACTGTCTGAAGTTTGTCACACTCGTGATCCAGTCTTTATTAACATTTATGTTTGGATGCATGTATGTCCAGTTACGTCTTGCATGAACATTATGTGTGTAAATAAAGCATTACCGAGTAGTCATATAGATGTGTGTGTTGAGATGCTCATGCAGTTTCAGTGTAGCCACAACAATTAACTGTTTTGGGAGGGTGAGGGGGCACTAACATTAGTAAATCATGATACATTAGGTGTTTTTTTTAAGTTCAATTTGAAGAAACTTGTCTGTCAGTCCATGTTTTTGATAACAATGAAATCCACAGTTGTGTGTTTGTGTTGTACAGAGCCCCATCTGCAGCTTTTGGAGAGCTGTGGTGGTAGTGACTCTAAGCTGAATTATATGTAGCTGGTCATATGTTATTCTGAAGAAACACATAGACAGATCGGCTGAATCTACCAATAAACAATTTTCATTCTTCCTCCTCTTATGTCACCTTTTATCTATAAAATGTTTCTTGAAGGTGTGAAGAGTTGAGTTCTGTCCTGTCATTTTCATGGTTGTTGGCTACATTCTAATCATGTGCACTTGAGAAGGCTGTAGAAAGGGTAGGATGTACCCTCTGCTGAAGGAGTTTCACAGTGCTTGAGGCTCAAGTAACTTGTTTTCTGTCTGTAAAAATAAAACAACTAGTGATACCAACAAAAAACAAGTGAAAATGCTGTTCTCCTGCAAATTGGTTAGTGTTAGATACCTGCTGCTGACCACAATATTATGTCTGCCTCTGCTTGCTATGCTTTAATTATTTACAGTTGCATAGTTTTTAACCATTTATTTATAAAATTCTTAAAAGCTTGTAGATGGTTGTGATCTACCTCAGAAACGGAGTGTTTATCACTGCAACAGAGAGCAGATTATCTGTTTGTTTACAGGAAGTATCCTAAGTGTGGTGTTATTTGGTGGTTCTATTAAAGTGATTGGAACAGAGTTTATCAAATTAATCACATTTAATATGCTTAACTGCTTCTTTACTGTCAGTAAAGCATCTCATTACATGAAGCTTTTAAATACTTCAGAAAGTTAAAAAGAAGCTCCATCTGTGGAAGTTGTAGAACTGGTTTGTGACTGGTCAGGTCTGTGATGAGGAAGGCATAATTTGATATCTGCACTGAGGTTAAAATGTCTGTGTTCTTAACAGGAAAAGTGTTGCTTTTGTAACATTCACTTACCAAACCCACTTGCACTGTTTGGGTTTTTTTATTGTTTTATTTCCGTTTCTATTTGATTACATGTGTTTGGTTACAGAGTGCATCGGTTTTTGTCTTGTTTCCTGCAACAGACAGAAGTAAAATAGGATTAAGATCTAAAATGTGCCCCTGTAATACTTAGTAGATAAACAGCAACAGAACTTTCATTCTTATTCTGTAAAATTATTTTAATATAGTCTATTCACCCACATGTGTAACCAGCTGAAATCCAAGATCAAATTCTGTACCCAAATTAAATGCTTCCTTCTTGTTCTTGCTTTTACATCTGTCAAGTCTTAAATCTCAGTGCTTCACGGTGCACTTGAGAACTGCGGTGAATGTATAAATCTTAGACCTTTGGTTCCTTTCCTAAAGATAACCGGTGTGTTAAAGATTGTTATACTGTTTGATAAGAACTGGAGTTAAGTCTGTATTGCACATCTTTTTCAGTTTCTTACCTGTTTCACATTTTTATTTCCTTCCTCTTGGGATGGATGCCATCTAAGCTTTCTAGGATGTTCCCTCGCATCCTTTTTGGAGACTCAAATCCCTGTTAAGGCTAATAATCATCAAGGAGTTTTTGGAATGGGAATTTCTTTCCCCTTGTCATTTATAATAAAAGACTAATGCAGAAAATTCATTTAACTTCACTGCTTCGCTATCTACTTTAATTACCCCCTTTAATCAC
Source organism: Arenaria interpres (assembly GCA_013399435.1). Taxonomy (NCBI): domain Eukaryota; kingdom Metazoa; phylum Chordata; class Aves; order Charadriiformes; family Scolopacidae; genus Arenaria; species Arenaria interpres. Next base: position 200,485 of record VXAK01000496.1, on the reverse strand, counting down.
TTGGGAGTCTGAGGAGCCTGTAGTTGCACTTGTAGACTTCTTGCTTCTGAGACTGAGATTAGTCCCAAAATATTTTGTTTCTGTTCTTTTGATTCTTTTCTCTTTGTATTTCTGGTGCGCATCTAGAAAATGACTGCTGATTCATTTTCTCAGTGGGGGAGGGTTTCACACTTCTGAAATAAAAGCACCAGACAAAGTCTTAATTTATCCTCTTAACAATCTTGTTTGTCTGTGTAATACTTTTGACTGCTGTTGTCTGGACTTCCCCTTCCCCCCAGCATGACGTGGTAAGGTAGAGCTGTAAGACTTAACCTGTGGTGTTCTCGTCATCATCTCATTAACTCCAGCTTTGCTGAAGTTTCTCTTTTGTAGGTATTGTGGGGCCAGTCCTCTGGTCCTCTCTAGGCCAGTTTTCAACCCTGTGTGGACACACTGTGGTTCCTGTTAAACAGAATTCTTGTACTTCCAAGAAAATACAAGGATTTATCTTAATGGCTTTTGAAAAGTCCTTAGGCTTTGGTGATGCCTGATTTATTCATGCTTCAAAAATCTAGTCTGTACTAGTACTGTGCATTGCAATTTTTAGAAACTAGTGAAGATACTTTCCCTGTTCACTTTGAATTTTCTTAGAAAAGTGCTTTCTTGTGAATGATAGTTCTGTGAGGTGGGCTATTTTACAAAACTTTAACATATTTCTGAGAGCTTACTTTTTTGAGTAACTTAAACCAGTTTCGATAGGTAGTTTGTTGTCCTGACAAAACAGTACCGTTTTTATCTTTCTGTTCACCATCTATTTAAACACACCAGATTTATCTGATAAATAATTTGTGAGAATCTTACCCTGTACTAAGTTGTGGTTTTGTTTAGAAATTATCATATGCAACCCAGAAGATTAATGTAAAAAAAGATGATATGGTATGATTTCTTATTATGGAGATCCAATAAACTTCAGAGCAGCACTTCATATAAATCAGTCTTGACAAGCTTCTTTGCTAGTGTTTTATTTATGTAATAACAGATGCTGTAGCCCCTAGAATGATTTATTGTTAATTATGCCAGATAGAAATGAAGATCATGGAAGGCACAATGCAACATATATATATCAGCTCATTGAAATGATTATTCACTTAACGTTCCAGGTAAATTTCAACTCCGGTTCCTTTATTTGGCATTTGGGATTTGATGCCACATTTGCCATTTTAACCCTTAGGAAGGAAATAAAGTTTTCATTTGGAGCTCGTTGGCCTCCTGAGGAACAGTGGCTGTCACACTGAGAGCTATGGAGGAGGACAAAGTAGTTCTTGTAAGTTTTTCACGATGATATTTGTAGATAGAGAGGGGCTTTTTTGTTCCACTGCCATAGAACAGGTAGCTGAATTTGGCTGACTTCCTAAAACTAGTTGTCTTCTGTGCTTTGTTTTAAATAGTAATGAACAAAGGCTATTTGATGCAATAGGTCTTCAAATCTTAGTCATGTAAAACCAAAACATGCATATTCAGCACACTTGTATTTTTCCAGTTTCAGGATTGCACCACAAAGCGTAAAGCCATTTTTACTGGTGAAATAGTAAATTTTTTTTATAGCTACCCAGTTCCTCCTGTCTTGTGAACTGGAGAACCACATCGCTTTGAGGCAGAACTCTTCCTAATAAGCGATAAGGGAAATGGAAATGCTAATTTGAATTACTCCCAAACTTTGTTTTGGGTCACTGTGGGCAACTTTATTGCGTTCTGAGAGCGCAGCATGGTTGATGTGAAAGTTGTATAATTAATACTCAGCAGTAATGTACTTTTGCTTTAAGACTTTCAGTGTGGATAGGCATAATTTTTTAATAATCTAGAATACCATCAAAAACCCCTCAAGACACTGTATTTACAAGATACCTGTGGAAATCCTTAGTAAGAAAATAATGCAGGAGAACCAGCCATTTGTTGCTGTTTGGTTTTTGGAGTTTTTTTTCTCTTCCGAGCTAATTGAAATTTCAAAATCAATTGAAAACCTTAGAATTCATTCCATTTCCAAGTCTGGCTACTTTAATTAACTACCTTATTTTGCTTAGTGTTCTCTCCTTGCAAGTGCATCGCCCACTTTAATGACATGTTCAGTGTGGGAAAGCATCTGACGCACCGTTCTGTTCTTTTCTGTAGAAGGAAGAAAAAAGTCTTGTGAAAGTATTTTTAAAAAATGGCCAATTGTGGTGCCAATATGTTTTACTTGTGGATAAATTTCTTCTGTACCACATGCAATTGGTGGGTAACCTGGGCCTTCTGTAATACTTAGGTGGAGCACGGGGAGAAGGTGTTCCAGTTCTCAAATGTTTAAAAAAACCAACCAAAACCTGCATTTAAGTTCTGTTGCAGGATCAAATTCAAGCGTGTTCAGACAAGCAGGTGAAACTGTATTTTTATCTGTGTGTCCTTGTTCTCCTGCGTTCCTGTAGACTCCAATTCTTGTATTTTTTGCAGAAGTCCTCTTAGACAATTCAATACTTGAGCGTTCCTTCATTGTGGGACTGAGAACTTCCCAGAGGTGTGATCCTTCTGCTTGTTACAGAGAACATCCTTCTTGTCCGTGTCAGCTTTTTAAGCTACCATATAGTGCCACAATATTTTAGCAGATTATAGCAGCGTGGCTTGTGGTGTCAAACAACTTAGATGAAATTTTTCACATGCCGTTCAGTATTGACTTCACTTCTCACCATAGCGGTAATGTTGGAACCTCGCTGAAATCTTGGCTTCATCTTCAGCAGAAGAGCGGGCAAAAACTTTCAAGGATTTTAGGAAGCTGTCATATCTAGAATTTAGGTATGCAAATGGTGAAAGAATTGCTTTTAAAATGTCTTAATGTGGAGAGGGCCCGTTAGAAGAACTGGAGCTGGGAAGCCCTGCAGTTTAGAACTGTCAAAAAAGTGTTTAGTACTACAACAGGGATTTTTGGAAAGCAGAAATAGCTGACAAATAGGTTTGAAGAAAAATATGGCCAGAAAATTCATCGTGCTCTGTGGTAGAAAGCTGATGCCTAAGGTCTGACAATCCAGGGAAAGGTCGTACCATGGTGAATATTGAGCATAAAGATAGTTGCTGCTGCTGGCAAGAGCTGGGCTAAATCTTGGTGTAGTTTCTTTCCCTTCCTCCCATTCCGTGGCCTCTTTCCTCCAGAGCTCTGATTTAGTATCGGATCTGTTTTAAAATCCTTTCTGTGCTCCTTACTAACACAGCCAGAAACTCATGACCTCTCTTATCCTTTGCTGCTTTTGACCTGTGCCTGCTGTTCAGAGTTTCTGCAGTTCTTTTCTCAGAGAATCCAGGTCAAGAAGGAGTTAAATTACTACTTTGGTTTTGGTTTTTAAAAAACTTCCACAATAATAATTGATTCTTGGTGTTGTGCCTTACCCATTGCTCTGATTCAAGACTAAGTGTGAGCATTAGTTATATAAAACAGCAGACCCTAGAAAAGGAATTGGAAATGACAGCGTGCAAACTCGGTGTGTAAGAGGGAATCTCAGAGTTTTGGGTCATTTTGATGCGCGTGGTATTTTTTGCTGGGGAAATGAAAAAGCCGGTAGCTCTGTTTATCCTCCTATGGTAAGAAAATACCACCACTTAAGCTCTCATTCTGCTACACGGAAGAAAGACAAAACAATCATATGCTAATATTGTATAAATCTCTCTTTACTAATAGCGTTGTTCTGACTTCTCATAACACTATTACATGGGAACATGTCATTATGAGTGACAAACATGACAGTGTAATATCGGTTTAAGGAAATTCAGTTCTTAAGTAAGATGTCACCCAGACAAATTACTCCCTGTTTTAACTTGCCCTTAGACCAGATTTTCTTGTTCATTAACTACAGACAAGGTTGAAAGCATAAAAAATTATTTAAATATATGTTAGCATTTCTTATTATTACTAGTTTTCCTTTTGGATGAGTCTTAATTAACAGCTACTCTCATGGTTCAAATGAGGTAGCGCAGCACTTCAGGGGCCATCGCTCTCTGCCTGGGCTTGCTGGAAAACGAAGCCACTTCTAGTGCATAAGACAATTTTGCCACTTTGCATTTTCATTCCTCCTTATCCTTGCTCTTAGGGGAAAAACTGCAGCATTTTATTTGTAAGATGAATCAGGGAGTCTTTCTAGAGAAACTGTTAAATCGGGGCAGATGAAACAGGCCAAAAATGACTGCTATGGTTAACTTCTAAAGAATTTTGGGGAATATATAAATTTAATTCTTTTTTAAGATTTGGTGGTTTTTTTTAATGTTGTTGCAAGTTTTGCAGATATTTGGCGAGTTCTTACCCAGGTTGCTTGTGGAGCAGTGGCCATGCCCGTTGTGTTGACCCACCAAACGGGCTGGCACATTGAGCTCCCTCTGCTGTTCTGCGTTTTGCAACTGTGTGTGGAGCTGTTTGGCAGAGCCCTGGCAGCACCAGCGTGCCAGAAGTGGATGTAGCACAAGCATCTGCCTTTTTAATCTCCATCGTTAGTATCTTAGATAACTTTGTAGCAATTAGAGTTTATTTAGAAGCATAAAACAGATTAGAACTGCGGGGGAAGAGGTGGAAGGTGCCTCTCCTTCACCCCCCAAAGCAGTGGGGCCCGTTTTCTAGATTTTCAAGCTGTCACATAGCATGTATCAGGTATGTTATATCTGATATGTTAGATATTAAAGAACAGAACTGGTAGTAATTTTCTCTTGAAGTAGCTTACTGATTTCTGTCACCTTCTTTTTATGTTTGTTTCAAATTCTGTTGGCAGGCCAAGCTGTGTCAATGAGTTATAAATCAAAATTTCCCAGTTAACCGTGACAGCCTGTTCGCGAAAGGAGATTGTTGGGCAGAGTCTTTCTGTTGGAGAGTTTGGGTTCTTGACTGGTTCAAGGTTCCCTTGTCCTTGGGCACCAGAGGGAGCTCAGCAAAGTAGTTTCGTTGTCTGAGGGCAGTGTATTTATTTTTTTTTTCCCTCTGATACAGATTGGTTCGTGTGTTGCAGCAGGTGGGGAGGAGGTAGGATTTCAGAGAGGAGGGGGAAAGGAAATTCCTGGAATTAAAGGGCATTTGGGGCTAGTGTCTTGTTGAGTATCAGACATGGTTGATAAAAATCACATCTTGCCACTTTGGAGGATGAGCGCTCTAAAGAATGCTGCGAATTTGAAAATAGATTTTGCTGTTTCACCTAATAAGATATATTTGCTATGAAGCATATTCCATTTGATAATAGGGCATGATGTCTGTAGCTATAAAGAGTATCTGCATCAAACTGAAATTTGTCAGCTCTGCTACTGAAAGAAGTGGTCTGAATTACATTTTGTATTAAATTAGGTGCTTGGATTAGAGTAATTATACCAAAAGACCTTGCTGCTCCAGCCACATAGCAGTAATTCGTGTTCTGCTTTTCATTTGCCTTGCTGTCTCTTTTCCTTTTCTCTCCTGTTTATTTTCTACTCTCTTAAAAATGCTACAGTTTTACAGAGCTGCTGAGTATCTTGACCATTGTCCCCTTCGGTGAGAAGAGCAAATACCTTCTTAGTAATTACAATGTTCTTAAGCCTGCACCGATTACAATAACTGGTGCTTAAATAGGGGAGTTATGTAAATATCATCTGTACAGAACCAGGCGAATACCATTTCTTCCACAATTCCACTGGCAGCTGTGAAAAAACTCTTTTTACTCATCTGAATTACATGAGTCTCAATATTGCAAGAGCATTTTAATAGTATTTACATGTTTGGCAGGTCAGGTTCTGTATCTCTGTGCCCTGAGAAGGGATGTGATTTGTCCATGGGCGGTGGAAGAGCCAGTGCTTGAACCCGGGGCGCTCCTGAATTCCCGTGCTGGACATGGCTGCGTCCCCACAAAAGGCTGTTCTGGCTCAACAATCCCTTCTGCTTTTATTGGCTTTTCTGGGTAGATTTCAGAGTAGTTCAGTACTACTTTATCACTGTATAGTAGCAATTTTTCCTTAGAGAAAAAGACTCTGGAATCTAACAGTGTTCTTAATGGACTGCAATTATTTAATACTGTGGCATGAATGCAGCCTAACTCAGATGGGCTTTTCAAGGGAGATCATAATGACTGTAATTGCAAAAGGATGCCTTGCTGAAGTAGAAGCTGCCAGATGCAATGCCATTCTGATCTAAAAAGGTCACAGTAAAAGGGACATTTAAATTAAGTTATAAATTACAATTGAAGAACAATATTTTGATGAGCAAGACCAGAGATGTCAGAGCTGCAAGATGTAATTCATGGGTTCATTACAGACCAGAGGTGCCTGACAGCTGAGCCATGCCAAAAGGAGAATTTATTTGCAGCCTCACGCAGACAGAAAATGGCAGCTCTGCTGAGGAGCTATAGGGGAAACTGGAAACCTTGTGGTAACGTGCAGACTTTATGGTAATAAGCCGTGCCTGGGATGGAGCTTTGTTTAATGACTGTTGTAATATAAAAGAGGGTTTTGGACACGTGCACATTCAGAATGTTTTTCTGTAATCTAAAATCCTGTCCAGTGATGCAAGAATTGCTGTGTTTTGTTTTAAAGTGTAAGTGCATTTGTGCTGACGCCTTTTGTTGCATTTGTATGTGTACGCAGCGTCACAGTGGTTCCAAATTTAGATGGCAGAGTTAATGCTAAAAATAATGATTCTCTAGATGACAGGATAGTAATCTAGCGTTTATAGCAATACCTTGAAAAGTTCAACCAGGAGTTAATGAAACCATAGGCAGTCATCATTAGCTATTATTTATATGTTTGAGTCGCTTGCCAATAAAGTGCTTGTATATATTAAATGGCTGAAAGTAATAAGCAGAGAATTAATCAGCAAGATTGAAACAAGTCAATGTAACTTTGGCGCTTATAAAAAAATATTTTTCCTTTTTGCTGCATTATCCTACTCCTGGCACTTAAAAAAGGACTTTTCTCCCAACCCCCACGCCGTACACCACGACGCTCA